>CM023481.1:21160989-21525134 GCA_013339685.2 Hyalomma asiaticum
AAAGTTCTTTCGGCTGTGAATTTTCCTGAGAGGCCTTCAATACACACCCAGCCGTTTTCAAAACCAAGCCCGAGTGGTGGTCAGGACCCCTTTAAAACTAACCGTATGTGTTAAAGCACAACATGTGAACCGGAATGTTGTGTTGCCAAGAATGAGCACTTTGTGACAAGCGCACGGTTGATTGCAAATGACGATGGCTAAGCTGTTGCGATGAGTCCGTCGCTCGCGATGGCAGCGTTTTATGGGCAATGTTATTCAGTTCTGTTATAGAACAAAGCAAGCTGTGCAAAACTGTTTATTTTGTACTTGACAAGGATGATGTCTTACGAGCCTGTAATCGACGTGTTGGATGTGGACATGCAGACCAGTTCCAGGCACATGGGACAACGAGCCATCAGCGTGTCGTCCCGTGTGTCTGGAACTGGTCCTACTGAACACAAAATCATGTGTTCATTGCTTAAGGGCAACTCCGGCGATTTTCAGTGCACACTGATCTCAATAAAATTTTCACTACATATTCCCCTCAGTACTGTAATAGTATGTGCCGATTCAGGCGGATGTATGTCATCTAGTTCTCCTGTAAATAATGTTTAAGAATTTTAGTGGATTCTCACGCAGGCCACCCTGTGTTTTTGACGTCATCACCACCGCACTACCTATCCGAGCCAGCGGGCCTTCAAGAGCAAACGGCGATAGTTCAGCACTCAAATCGTCACTGTCAAGATCAGAAAAGGTGGCATAACTCGTATATCATCGGATGGCTTCGCCACTCGCATTTCTTTGGTGCCATTTCATATTTCTGGTGACGGGAAGGTAGTGACGTCACCACACACACTGCACGAAGCAGCTACCGCTTTCAGTTTCGGTTTGAAGACGACTTTCAGTTGGTTGCTTGAAATTATTGGTTCGTTTCTGGGCAAACTGATCCACCCTGGCGGTTTTAGGACTATCCGTACCATTGGAACACATTGATATCGGACCATGGTGAAAAAACCGCCGGGGTTGCCCTTTAAAACAACAAAGACGAGGGGCGGTTGTCGCTTTGGGCATCCCCACTCCACGGAATATTTGCGGAGCGCACTTCAACTTAAGCATCCACAAAGCTTACATCAACTGTTTACCAAAGAATTTTCCTCATTGGGTATTCGAGGAACGAGTGTTTCCAGATAACCCCGCAGTTTTATCAATACATACAAGTGCAGGCTCACAGCTTCATAACACAACCCGCAATGCATGTTCAATCGCATACTGCCGAGGACGTAGTCATGCAGGACGTCTACTCCATAACCTACAACGAATTGCACATTGCAAGAACGAATGAATATGCGTGGTGGTTTTCAAATGGGGCGTGTGAAACGGCAAGCCTCATCTGCTCCAACAAGCCTGCAAATACTCCACTGCAAGCGCGACCGGAGCAGACGATGGAGCTCGGCAGTTTTTTCCCCAAGATGCTCAATGCCGGCGCACGGTGGCTCGCAGGATTTTTAGGAAAGGTCCATTAAAGCAGCTTGAAAGTTACAGAGGACAGGTAGAGGAATGACGACAGTTCCAAAGTTAGAGGAATCAGATTTCCGAAAACCACTGCTCACAACCAATGCCTCCTCTGCACCGAGTGCCAAATCCTCCAGCCAAGCCTCCCCCCTTACATTCGCTTGGTCGGTGCCATCGATCGTGCTGTCTGGGTCATATGCCACGAGTTCTTCCTAAGCACAGTAACTTGCGAGACTGAACAACCATGAACCACACAATCTTCTTAGCTTTTTACCACCTTCTGCATATCAGCCACATGTGTGTCCACAAACGTACGCAACGTATCGAAGACACACTCACTGACAGCCCAAAGTGGAGAAAGGTGAACAAAAGCACTCCAAAACAATAAAAAGCTAGGGGTCCACGAAAAGTGAAATTTCATCTAGAATCAAACAGCGCCAAATAAAGGGCAAAATATTGAATATTGAATGCAATATCGAATACCAAAGCTTTCATCCGTGATATAAAGAGAGAACGTGTAGATAACACTGAGAAACAACTCGTCATACAGATTTACAGGTTTCCCAAAGTAATGTGAGAAAACATGTGATTCAGAAGGTTTGTTTTTCATACAATAATTTTTATGTGCTCAAAAGTACGGTTGAACCTGGCTATAACGAACCTCGATATAATGAATTCCTTGATATTTACGAAGTTTTTCAATTCCCCGCCACAACTCCATAGAAGAATGTGTATTCGTAACCTCTGTATAACGAAGTTATACACGGGAGACATCTTTGTTATAACGAATTTCTCCCGACCAATAACCTAGTAATTTCTCCCAAAATATCGAATTTTAACACGAGTAGCGGCCAGATCCATTCCCGTGGCTACCCCACCGACGACGGAGCCCGAAGCGATACCACAGCGAATGGCGGGCACGCAGCCGTTACGGCAAAATGGCTTTCGCAGAGTGCTGCCAGCGAAACACGAGGTAGGAGCATGCTTGTGTGCGCGGGCCTCACTTCCTTCTCAGCTTCCCTGCGTCACTCGAGTTGGCGACGTCACTCTTGCTGCCGCAGGTGTGTCATTATCTCCTCCCTCCTAACCTCATACCGTGTGTCCAGTGTGTTTTACGCCGCCAGCGCAGTCACTCACTACTGTACCTTTTCATATGTCTTTTTATTTAGCCATCATGCTGTTCGCATTCGCTTTATTGTTTTTTTTTTCACACAGTTCACATGCGTGTGAGCTGACTCCCATATCTATGTATTGAGTCACATAGATATATAATTGCAATGCTGAGAGGCTCAATGGAGAAACGGCCCGCCTGTCAAGGAGAAACGTGGCTTTCATTGCGCACAAATAGAAGAGCACTGGACTGTGTGCTGTTTTGCGGGATTTATTTTTTGTTTTCTTCTTTGCCGGCGAATGTGCCGTCCTCATCAAAGAAATGTCAGACGAGGCGCTAGTGGCAAGTGTCCGATATCAAGGTGATGGCGACGAATCTTCGGAGGAGGACTCAATATCCTCTGCCTTCGGCATTTTTGCCACGAAATAAATGTGTTCTGGGCTGGGTTGCACCTTTGCGCACTTCTTTTTCGATTTTGCACGCCACAACTGGATATAACGAAATCCTCTTTATAACAAAAATTTTCGAGCATTTGTAAATTTTCTTATATTCAGGTTTAACTGTACACAAGAGCCGATTTACAGCAGAAAATATAGCACATAGCTGAAAGGAAACCTTGCTGACATGGCACTTGATATAAGAAAGCGTGTTAGTGGCAGCTACTGCATTTACGCTATTTCAAATAGACCTTTCTTATGCAGATTTAAATGTCAGAAATTAGGGAGGAGGGGAAGGGGGGGTTCAAGCTGACTTTCAATAATGGACCTATTCTGGGGTCATCACAAAAGGGCAGTGATGTGAGTCACGTGACCTTAGCGAGCACATGCACACGGACTGGTTCTCAAACATTTCAAGTTCGGCGTGGTTCCATGCTGCCTTACAGATGGATTAAGATGGTTAGGTTTTGAGCTGAAGGATGTGCCAAACACGCGAGAAAACGCAGCCACATCTTTACTACCACCCCTGCTTCGATTTCGGAAAAACAATTGACGGAAAGCATGAGAGCGAGCTGTTTGCTGTGCAAAGCAGTGGCCGTCAGACAGCAACAGGATTAGTGGATTACATTCCATCGCAGGTAACTAAAGAGGCTAGCCCACTACGTAAAGCTTTTAGTGGTTTTGTTAGCCCTGCCACGGTGGTCTAGTGGTTATGGCACACAGCTAGAGATCCGAGGGTTGCGGGATCGAATCCTGGCTGCGGCGGCTGCATTTCAATGGAGGCGAAATGTTGAGGCCCGTGTGCTGTGCGATGTCAGTGCGCGTTAAGGGTGTATCCACACGACGGACTAAATCCGTCTTTTCCGCGGCGGAGGGCGTATCACGTGACCCCGCGTCACGGTTTTGTGCCGTCCGTGCCACGTCCGCGGACCTCGCGGACGGAAAACGCCAGGCTCTTTTTTGCATTGGGATTCTCGCGGACTAACACGGCTGATTTAACCGCGAGTGCCATTGCAGGTCTGGCAACAAGCGCTGCTTTTTTTCTCGTTTGGTTTCAACTTAAAACTAACTCTGCCACAATGACGAAAACATAAAATCCTCCGATACCTTTGCTAACAATGAACATGTTATAGACTTTCATACTGTTCGCGCCATCTATAGAGAAAACAAACAAGCAAACATTCGTACACTATTATGGCTTGTGAGATCTGTTTGCACTCGGGCTACCGTAGATCACCGAGCTCATGTTCTGCCAATAGAGGCACTCGCTAAGCCTACAGCTTTGACAAAACTAGTACGGTTCCCGGAAACGGCGCCAAATCGTCATGAATACGTTGCCGTCGAAGCTTTCGGACACAAACCTAAAGCAAATACAATCGTCAGTTTCGGACTAACACCCCGCGCAATGTGCGACGAAGAGCTTAAAGATTCGAAGCGGGCAGCTCTCGCCTCGGACAGTGCCGCCATGTTTATTTTTCTCCGGCGCGTCCGTCTACTCGCTTCGTCCGCTGTCTGGATGCGCTTCGCAGCCGGACGGGCGGCGGAACGATCGTCGCGGAAGAAATATCCGCGAAGCCGTCCGTCGTGTGGATACATGCTAAAGGACCCCAGGTGGTCGAAATTTCCGGAGACATTCACTACGGCGTCTCTCATAATCAGGGCTGGTTTTGGGACGTTAAACCCCACAAATCAATTAGTCGTTTTGTTATCTGTGCTTCCGCAGCATTTGTGAGCATGTGTGTTTTATAAACTCAGATGCCCAGTCTCGATCTCCCGGACTGGGTAGCTAACATGTTTGCTTTCAAGAGGACTAGCCTTGAAACAGAAAAAGAAATGTGAACGTTTTGAACGCACTTTGAAAAAGAACTACTCCTCCAGTAAGTGGTCGTTCTGAACGTTGTGCAGATTTTTGCATTTCGTGTTCATTGCTACAACTTGCGCTGGGCTAGTACTCTGAAGGAAAATTTTGTTTGTGTCCTCAGAAGCGACAGACAGTACCAGTCTCGCCTGTTTTCGACCAGATAGTTTAGTTTCTGAGCAAAAAGAACAAAAAGGAATGCAAATGAAGGCCACAACTCAACGTCACGGAAGACCACTTCTGCGCCGTGCTCAAGAGAGAAATCGGAGCGCAGCGCGGAGAGGGTCTACCGCGCGATTACATTGACAGAGCGGCACCATTGGCTGGAATGGGGATCCTTGAACAGGCAGAAGCCGCTTTTTTCTAGACCTGTACCCGAGTATAGACAACCCAAACCTTCCCTTAATGTTAGGCAATTAGCTTGGTAAACTGTGTCACACTTAACAGAATGTTTTCTACACAACCATCTCACATCATTTCCTTTCATTTCCATAATGAATTAAATGCAGTTAGCAGCCCAGCAGCACTGCATTTGGAGTTAAAATATTTGTTAAAATAAAGCATTGAGCTAAATTGAAGAAGGCTGACCTTTACAACCAAATGTGCCAGAACTGCGTCCATTCCAAAAGAGCCCCAACCAGTGGGAGAACCAGAATCCCTTATAAAGGGATCCATTACGCACCAATTTGTGGACATTGCCCGTTTGATAATGTTGGCGTTTTTCACCTCTGTTGTCATCCCAATATTACTTGTTTAAATATGCTTTTTGGTTCCATAGACTGCGAATTCCTAGAATTTATCCTGCGTGTATTGATTTACATTCGCACTGCATTCTCACCCCTAGCACCTACACTATGAACCTGATAAAGTGCACTCCTTGTGCTCCATCTGGCCGTTTTCATTAATGTTGTCACCCCAACATTACTAGTTTAAATATGTTCCCCTGTATCTATTTAACCTGCATGTATTGATTTAAATTGGCACTGCATTCTCGCCCTTACACATGCACAAACTATTGTAGGCTGATTGTCCCATAAATAAACTCACCTGCAGCATCTGAGGCCGCCCGTGCTTCGTCGTCACTGCCTACTTCATCAGTAATGGTGTAAGTCTCTTGATTTAGGTCATCCTCCTCTTCTTCTGCCTTCTCTTCTGCAAGTTTAGCTTTTTTGGTGGCTTCTTCCTTACGTTTAAGATCCTGCAAACAGAGTTTTGTGTCGCACAGTGCAACAATGTTTGTCCACGGCAGTTACAAATGCTTTCTTGCATTTTGCGGCAGACCCCAAAGGCAACCAAATTACAACCATTTCATTTAAACTGTTGCAGCAATACCCAAGGCTCTTTCAGAAAAGCAGACAGATATAAAATTAGGAGGGGGCACTAGTCACAAGAAAAATATTTATTCCTTTTGCAACCAGAATAATGGAACTCACAAGAGATATGTATTTTAATTTGCTGGCTACAAATATAAAGTACTCTTTCATGACATAATGAGGACAGTGCTTTGCACAACGTTCTTTGTTGTAGGTTTCTGCGATGATAGGCAGAAAAATTAGAAGATAGCTAAAAATGATGCATACAGATTACTGAATATTTAGAGTGCAAGAAGCATAATTTAACACTGCTATCTTATTTTTATCTGCATTTACAAAGGATTAAGCTTTAACTTGACATAAGCATCTCTTTTTTGTTATTACCTTAAAAATTAAATATTTGAGGGCATACAAAAATTTTTTACATGTTTGTTGCCCTCCTTGAAAGACTAATAGCAAGATAAATAAAAATTACTAAAATTGAATCATTAGTACACTAACTATGCCTCTCAGAAAATTGGAAACAGTGAAACAAAGCTTGGTAATGAAAATGCAGAAAACTAATGCCCATGTACCACGACGAAAAAGCATCTTATTTTCTTCAATGCAGCAAACTGCGACCATCAATGGTTTAGAAGGCTCCAGAGAAGTTGACTGCATGAGGTTTTCCTTGCTGGCTCCTTTTTCAAGTTTGCAAACAGTGCAGAACTTACGCACCTATTTGTGGACATTGCCCGTTTGATAATGTTGGCCTTTTTCACCTCTGCTGTCATCCCAATATTACTTTAGGGCAGCATATTCGTAAGAGGCTTACTTACTTATTAAATCTAAATTTCTAGTAAAAGTACGCATTTAGTATGGAGGCTAGATTTTTGTGAGCAAGTGCGGAAGAACACGCTGAATGCCACTGTAACAAAATTTAAAAACTAACCTCTTTTTCATTTATAAGACCCATGCCCACCTTAAATGTGAAACCTTGCAACAAGCGACAACATTGGACATCAATGAACTATTCTAAAATTAGGAACGGAACACAGCGCAAGGCATAATAGGAGCAGTCTTGATGATGATGATGATCGGGTTTTAATGGCGCATGGGCCAGGTTTGACCTAAGAGCGCCAGTTCAGTGATGACATTAAAATTTCAAACACTTTCCAGAGACGTGGCTGTAGAATGGCCTAAAATCAATGCTATCAAGACATGCGAAAAGGTACATAACAAAGTTACGACAGTCATACTAGGATGCGAAGTACGATGCGATGACAACACAAAGGTTGCACGAATGCTTACCCAAGGCCCTTGCACCCAAAGATTGGCATGCAAGCGCTTTTGATTAAAATTACCGCTGCAGCAACAACCTCTCACGAAAAGCCATGCTACGGATGTCCAGGTTAAAAGCTACCAACGTCTTTTACAAAAACAAACAATGATCCTTGTTTAAAAATAGGATCACTGCCTATTAATATGCATGGATCCAATGAAATGTGCTGTGGGAATCGAGAGGAAAAATGTTTTTCCCCAAGGTCTTCTAATTGAGTGTCCTATTAGCCTGGTAAGTGTTACTTCTGTGTGGTGCGACTTCGATACTGGCTTGATAACGTGCAGTTTATTTTGTGTGTGCCTATTCTGTGAGCTCTGCCAAAAGGTTCCGAGCGTCAGGTATAGTACAGGGATAGCTTTGGTTGTATTGGGAGTGTCTTCGTGGACGGATGCAGATAGCTTGTCCGTCAACAAGATTGATGGATGAATATGCGTTGCTTTCGAGGCTAAAAAATGTGGGTTCTTGTTTAGCAGGCAGGCGAAGACAAAATTCTCAATGAGCTGGCCTCGCGTGTCAGTGCGAGAGTCGCATTACAGGCTGCAGTGAGAGGTCACAGAGGACAAAGTAGGGCTCGAGAAACTCATCTATAAATGATTAGAATTCGTGTTTGTATAGCTGGTAATTTGGGGGTATGTATATTGAACAGATAGTAACGAAACTTCCTCTTGGGCTAGTTGATTCATAATAGTGTGTATGCTTACAGGGCGCTAAATCAACATACAGAAGAGAGGGACACAGACACACAGGCGCTCTGTGTGTCCCTCTCTTTTGTATGTTGATTTAGCGCCCTGTAAGATAGTAACGAGTTTGTTTGCAAATGTAGCTCGAACAGCTACTGCCTCCAGTGCCATTTGGAGTGGAAAGCGCTGGCATGCTACATTTCTGTCGAGTATGATAGCAACACTGCCAGATTATTAGAGAGCATTCTGGTGGTCTTTCTGAAAAACAACATACTGACAGAGGAAATTTGTGCAATTCGGATTCAAGTGTGTCTCGTCTATACAAAATTTACTGAGGAGTTCTTGTACATTGCTGACGTTATGTCAAAGTCCTCTAGCGTTTCATTGTACAGTGAAACCTCGTTAAACCGTAGTTGGCCGGGGCTCGGAAAAAGTACGTACTAAACAGTAGTACTGCTTCACCGAAACAGTGTGAGGTCGCCCACTTACCTTTCAAAAAGAGGAACCCTCAGAGAGTGCGATGGAAGGGCAAAAAACATCCAGTACTTATGAACAACGCTTGACAAAGTCAGTTATTTTAGTTCGACACCGCGGCGGCCTAGCAGCAATGACAGCGGCTTCAAACTTGCTTATGCTGCGAGCCAGCTTTTCGCCCAGCCCCCTCTTGGCAAACACCCGCAAGAGGCTGACGCAATGTGCAGCTTCTGCCATAGTTGGACCTAAATTGCCCGTGCTGTCACATTCTGTGTCACACATTCTCACATTCTGTTTCACATTCTGTGTCATCACTTTGGTTTGGCAACACTTCGACGACAGAGGCAACGATGGCTTCGTCGGACGTGTCTGGAGAAGTCTGAACCTCGCTTTCTGTCTCTGAAGTCGGGGAAGGAAATGCCTTCCGTAACAACCTGCCGCTCCAGCACTTCAGAAAGCAGAGTCTCGCAAGCCTGGTCGATGGTGTTACTAGCGTTATCTCCGTCACTCGCGCACACATTGAAGCCAGCGCGTTTTAAGCAATTTTGCAGTCGTTTCTTCAACCTGGCGCCACGAGGACTCGAGCATGTGAATTGCAACCATCAGGTCTATCGAAAAAATCTTGCAACATTCAACGGCAAGAAGAAATCTGTTTCACAGCTCGAATGACACCTTGGTCCAAGGGGAGGGCAATCGCTGTGGTGTTGGGTGGCAGAAACGCCAACTTCACAGCCGTGAGGTTATCCAGAGTGATGTGCGCCGATGCGTTGTCAAAAACAACCACAACTTTTCTGTTCCTTGCCGCAAAGTGACTATCAATGAGGCGGATGTACTCCTCAAAGGGTTTTGCTGCCATCCACGCTTTGCTGCTGCTCTGATAAATGACCCCAGAAGGTAGTCGGGCACTTTTAAAGCATCTTGGCTTTGCAGACTTTCCAATGACGAGGAGAGGAGTTTTGTCAGTTCCCGACATATTCACACAAAATGCCACCGAAATCCTGTCCTTCACATGCTTGCCGCTGGTGCACGTCTCGCCTTTGAACACAAGCATTCTAAGAGAAGCTTAAAAAACAACGCAGATTCATCCATGTTGAAAATGTCATAGGGTGCGTAGTCCTCCAAGATGTGCCTCAGCTGACCGTTTTGCCACTGCTCTGCACCATCTACGTCGGCAGCAGAAACTTCTCCCGAAATGGACCTCCTTAAACCTCGCCTCGCCTTAACTCTTTCGTTACCGTGTCCATAGGACATGGGTCACCGGTGACCCATACGCCGCACAAGCTATTTTTTAAAATATGAGCGCTCCTATGGACTTGCACCGCCATCAGTCGTATTCTCCAGGCACCAATCTTTCATTTTTTGCGTAGTTTGTATTTTTCCCGTGCGGCAGCGATTTAAGCGGCGGTTCCAATTGTGCGGTTCGCTCAGTCTGTTTACGAAGATGGCAGACGCTTTTGTCCCTCGCGCGAACGACGCCTTTTTGGCGATTCTGTTGCATCTGGAAGCGATCATTTGGCTGCTTCCAGCAGCAGTGATTCAGATGATGATCCCGCATCATCGGATTTTAGTTCTGACGACGAGAACGTGCAGAATCAGCCCGGACCTACATCAGCTGTCCGTCGGTATGTTTTGTTTTATGGCACAAGACGGGTTGCCATTTCTTTTTGCAACCATAGAGCGCAATATGTCCATATATACATGGTTCAATAGCCCATTTCTTTCCCTTTTTACTAATATATACTGTGCTTCTGTGTGTGAGAAATCTGTGCAATAAAAAGAAAAAACTGTGCAACCTGGCTGAACAAGACACTTTCTACTGGGTAACAAGTAAACAAGTGTAACTCGTGCAGTTGTTGAGCTAGGTCAGTGAAGCTTTTCTGTTAGGTAGATGTCTCCTATCTAAACAATTTGTATATTTCAGAATATTTTCCAGATTTAGTTCTTTTATGTAGTAAACATACAATTGCAAATGTTCTTTCAAATTTGCAAGAAATGTTACCTTTAACAATTTTTTCTGCATATTAGTTTCCAAGTTCAGTTTTTTAAACTTACACACTTCAAAAGTACATTTACTTAGCTTTCGCTTGATGTATTGCATTACAGTATAACCATTTTATTACTTATTACAAAAAAAATACCAACACAAACCTACGAAAAGTTGCCCATTTTCCCACGGTAACGAAAGAGTTAAACCTGGCCAGCCAGCCATTGCTACACACGAAGTCGTCGTGCTTCAGCTGTGAGGCAAAAACCAGGGCCCTCTCCATGAGGAGGGGTCCACTAATAGGCAGATTTTTTAACCGTGCAGCCCCAGCCACTTCACCAGCGCCTCCTCTACATCCGAAAACGGCGAACTGCGTACTCGGCACCTTTTCGTGGTTGCAGCAACACTGCCGAGCAACTTCTCCTTCGAATTCCAAATTCCATGCACAGTTGTTAATGGCAGGTCCCCCTCACGTGCCAGCACAGACTTTTTCGTGCCGCGTTCGATAGCACGAATGATGTCCAATTTTTCTTCTATCTTGAGCACTCGGTGCTTTTGTCCGAGCTTCAGCATGACGAAAACAAGCACACGGAGACAAGTGAACCGATAAGTGAAGAACTACGCTCGCAGCTCTCAACACACAACACAGCACGACTAGCACGACGCCGAAGGAACAAGGAAGACAGCAAAGCAAGCGCCCACCCACGACCTCCTAGCGCCGCCGCATGGAAAACATCAGAAGCCTAGCGCTGCGCTCCCGACCCCAAGAGATGGCGCTCCTCAACTAAGCCATCATCAACGCCGTCGAGCAACGCGTGTTTCGATCTCCGAGGCTTGCTGTCGGGCCGTTCTACGGGATGACATGCCGCTGCGATTGCTTAACGAGAAATGGAAACGCTATGTAGTATTAACCGATACGTGCGCAATAAGGTGGTACGGTTTATGTGGATACAAATGCATTATGTTCAATGGCCGCTTAGTTGGAAATTTCCCTTTACTACTTTTAAAACGAAACTAATCTTTAAGTGGGTACGGCTTAACGAGGCCTCACTGTATGTAATATTTTGTCCATGTTGAAAGTGTGCGGGTGCTGTATGGCTCAAAAGAGGAAAGTGACTTATTTTACAGAGCCTTTGTCAGGCTGTGTAATTGACGTTTTTGTCTTTTTTGGTACAGGATCTCGCCACTCCTTCAGCGAAGCCTCCACTGGTGGACCAGTGGTGTCCATCGTCTCTTGAGATGCGCCAGACGTTCGTGTACATAGAGTAGCCCTCGTCATGGCAGACGGAGCCTTGCAGTCATCCTCTGTGGGGTGTCCCAAAGTACCACACCGCACACAGGTAAGCTGCCCATGGCAACTCTGCGAAGTATGGCCTCATCTTTGACACTCAATAGAAGCAGCGTCGCGGATTTGGAATGTAGGGCCCCACAGGCAGTTTAACATAGCCCATTACTCTTTCTTCTTGCAGTGTGCAAGAACCGAATGTGAGTATGATGTGCTTAGTTGGAATTCCTTTGTTTTCTTGATACGCTCTACCCTGTATGACATTCTCACCTTTCCAGCCCTCCAACGGTTCACTATTGGTGAGATCTATAAAGGGGAACACTGGTCTTAAGCAAAATATTTATTCCACTGCCACTACAGTAATGAAACTTACAGGCAATATGTAGTTTAATGTGCTGGTTTCACATATCTCAGTAGTTTTTCTTTAATAAATGTGGAAAGTACTTTGCATTATGCTTACTGTTTTAGGTTTCAGGGCAGAAACTTTGACAATCTAAGCTAGCTAAAAGTTATGCAGACATATTCGTGAATATTTAAGGAGTGCAAGAAGCATTGTTTCCTGCTTCTACCTTAGTTTTATCCAAAGTTACAAGGGATTAATGTTCTAACTTGACATGTGCGTCTCGTTTTGTTACTTCCTCAAAATATATAAATGTTGCAGGGCATAGAAACACCGTATTACATGTTTTTTGCACTGCTTAGAAGTTGACAACATGATAAAATAAAAATTACTGAAATCGGATTGTTAGAGAAACAACTACGCGTCCTGGAAAATAGCAAACAACCAGAAAAAGCTTCCCGAAAAAAGTGCGAACACTGATGCCCATGTACCATGTGGAAAAAGCATTTTATTTTCTTCGATGCAGCAAATAGCAATAGCCGATGGTTCAGAACAGTTTAGGGAAGTAGATGATTCGATTTGTGGGGCTTTAACGTCCCAAAACCAGCTCCGATTATGAGAGACTCCGTAGTGGAGTTCTCCGGCACACGGGCCTCAACATTTCGCCTCCATCGAAATGCAGCCGCCGCGGCCGGGATTCGATCCCGCGACCTCCAGATCTGCAGTCGAGTGCCATAACCACTAGACCACCGTGGCGGGGCGAGTTTAGGGAAGTAAACTGCATGAGCTTTTCCTTGCTAATTCCCTTTGCAAGTTTCCAAATAGTGTGAAAGTTAATTTTGGAAGGTGCGTCCGGTAAGAAGCTTACTTATTAAATATAAATTTCAAGCAAAGCTGTTCATTTCTCAAAGCTAGATTTCTCTGAGGCAAGTGTAGAAAAACATGCTGAATGCCATCGTAACAAAATTTAAAATGGACATTTTTTTCTTTCTTTTTTTTCATTTTTAAGACGCATGTCCCAAAGGGGGGAGGGACATGGGTCTTAATCGCCATCAACAGTTATGGATCGGTGCTGCACGGCCCATGTCAAGGGGGGACATTGGTCTTAAACATGTAATACAGTGTTTCTATGCCCAGCAACATTTGTATATTGCCTCCAGAACTGCAAAATATAACTTCAGCGTTTTCTTATTTTGGTAGTTTGTCACTTGTTTTTCATTGCAATGAAGCCCCATTGGGATAAAGACGACTGTGATCGGTGCATCGCATTTCGCTGACGTAAGCATCAAATTTTAATCTGGATTAGTTTGGATTCGCACAGCAACGACCACTGATCTCAATAAAAAAAATACGATCCAGATCGGCGCTGATCACTATGAAAAATGCCCCTGTGACACCGGTGTTTGGACCATGCAGCACCAATCCATAAGTGCTGATGGCGATCAAGAAAACTGATCAGGACCGGCAATAATGTTTAGATGACACCGGTATCATTCGCACTGCCCGACCCTGCTGTTGCTGATGTCACTTCAGCTATGGTCATGGAACTGGCATTGTTTATGGCCGTCTTTTTTTTGCACCTACACCGTGAAGAACTGTCCAATACGCTGACAGAAGGTTTTTGACATCCAATAAACTGAAACCTTTCAAGCGAATATATTTTGTGATTAGCCACACTAGAAGTTTGCTTAATTTTGGTCATGCTTCGCTGCGGCTGGCAACAAAACCGTCATAACACCACACTAAGAAGTCCAAAATGAAGGCGCGTAGCTCAAAAAGAGCGTCACATGATGATTTTGAAAAAAAGGTCCGACTCAAGAAGCCCCGTGCACCTGGCGAGGAACATGGAGCAAGGAAGGCCAGGACAGTGAAAGCGGAGACAAGGGCGGCATCAGAAAAGGTTACAATGTCAAGGCTACGGGAATGACGAGACGCCACCATCATTCCTCCATGTAGCACATGCTGAATCAATGCAACCTAAACCATAACCGTTTTCGGGCACAGGGCTTAATGGCAGTTGCACGTAGCAGACAAATGCAGGCGGTGAGGCGCAGGATGACGCAGGTAAACAAGTTTGCCGCACAATCGCACAAATGTTCTATAACTGTAAAATTGGATTTTTTTCAAAATGTTCCTAAGGGGAAATTTTGGACATAAGGTGCGTCACCTTACGTTCATACAACACAGGTTAGACCAGCATGCCGATAGCATAGAAAAAGGTTGGTGTGCTCACCCGGTGCCTCCTGTAGTGACCCTGGGTGCAGCAATGATGAGTCTTTAGATCAACCTTCAGCAGGAGCTTGCACAATGTGCAATAATAGGCAGGGACCTCTTCAAGGTATTCTTCGCCTGCATGCACAACACATGTACGCAAATGAAAATGACAAGAGATGCACTGAATAGCAGATGTGGTTACACTACAATACCTTTACTCCTTTACAGCACAACATCCTCGTTTAATTAAAACAGCTAGAGCAGGCATACTAAGACACACAGCCATGTATATGCACTGTGTTACATAGCAAGCCTTTGCAGATTTCCAACACGCATCCTTGATCTCTCTCTTGAACGTTTTTCTTTATGTTGGTAGTTATAAAGGAACCAAGTAACCAATAAGCAGGAGCTTCTGAAATTCGGTGTCAGCAATACTACTCACCTAAAGGACCTGCTGTCTCATCCACTTCGTTGTCAAGTACTTCCACATTCTGCCATTGCAAGAGAGTGTAATGCATATAAGCCCATGGACAATAAGAAACAACAACTGACTAAATAGAAGAGAATCGCTTTGTACCTTCCTGTGAAGGTCTCCAGCACAGTGGTGCTCATACTGCTTAGGATTGTTAAATCCCATGTTGCAGGCATGGCACTTCGGGTACTTTTCATCTCGTTTCACCTACAGAACAAAGGCACAAGTATCAAGATCAGTTATCTTAAAACTAGGTTTAAAATTAAATTCTAAAAGTAAATTTTGAGACTTCAGCGTGTTTTATCACACTATAATTATGAAGCACCTAGAAGCGGAGACACCAAATTACAGTCGTACCTTTATGTACACGAATATGTAAAGAAAATTGATCCACATATCCAGACTTCAATTCCAAAAACGTTTAACATTTGTATAAATCAATCAATGAACTACTCAAGTGGCTGTGAATACTCGTGAAGCGTCAATATGTTTGCTGTTTTCGATGGAAGAACTGGAGCAGGGGCAGCCTCTTGATTGGTAACAGCGTACACAACACAACTTCAAAGGTGTTGCTATGAAGTAGTATAGCTAGCTATGCACCTGAGGCTATGACCAACTCCCATACTCACACCAAACCAAATGTTGATGAAAGAGCACAAACTCAAAATATTAGGAATGCATACCTACAGGAAGGGGTTCTTGATAGGAAGGGTGGCTTGACAAGACTATACAAACATTTACAATGCTCCACATAGGACCCAATCAATAGGACAGTCTTTGCTGTGCTGTTCATATAAAGGAGCTTCACAAGGGCGAAAAAGACGCAACAAAAAAATGACCTTGAGATGATCACTGCCCGTCATCATCACACAACCTTACATGACGTAACGTGTTCAAAGGTAACATCAAATGTATTTAGAGCTGACGATGAAGTCCTTCTAGGCACCTTTGTAATCCACATGTGCATCCTCAAACTCTACGTTCAATCAAGACCCCACAACACCGCAAATGAATGCCTGACACTTCCAGGCATGCGGACAACCCGCCTCATCACCCACGTGTCAGCTCACCAGCAAAAAATGACAGAAAACGAGCTCCACCAACCCATCCATGCTTTGCAATATCCAGGTTTACTTGTGCACTACGGTAGCTCCATCTGCGGATCGCCTAAAAGTTTCATTGAAATCTTGAAAATTTCACTCAAATACACGGTGTCAACCAAGTTGACATTGCTAAATTCCCTGAGATTTCCAGGTTTTCCCTGAGTATTTTCGCGAAATTCCTTGAGTGGCACATAACTTGTTTTCATGTCGATGCGGGTAGGCACCATGTCCCCCAGTGTCGTCAGTAGTAAGCATGTTTAACTCTTCGAGGGTCAAATTTTAAAAACACAAATAAACAAACAAAAAGAAGCTTTCCCAGACGGTCAGATTGTGAAATTGCGGATTTTGAATGTACGAAATGCGTAAGGTCGGAAAAACATTGTAAAAAGACTCAGGAGCAGTATTTTGGTGTCAGCATCACTTTTATACCGTATTGACTCAAATCTAACCCGCACCTTCTTTTTTTTTCGATAGAACAAGTCCCACAATCGTATGAGAGTTAGAATTGAGTGCGAATGAACAACACCATTACCATATCGAAGCGCGTAGGAAAATGGCCGCCTCCTACGCGCTCTGGGCTCTGTCGAACGGTCACGGACGAAAAAACAAACTGCCGGCGCGGCAGTCTTCAGCGCGCGTAGTTTCTATAGTTTCTTTGTTGCCACCAATCCACCGCGTAACGACGCAATGACGCACATGATGCGTAGGCCGATGATAATCGCCGCGCCAACTTGGCCATCTTGCGGCCAACCGAAGTCGCTACGTCGCCGATGTAATCTCTGAGATGGCCAGCCGCACAAGCTTTCGATAGCGTTCGCGGGTGGCCATAATGGGAGAATAGATGTTTCCCAATCACCGCACGCAAAAGGGCTCATCATCGCATTTCTCCCTCATATCCGTGCTGAGCCCGAGCCTCTCAGTCGTGCGCACTGCTTGACGTCAGAGATTGCATTGCGGCAATCTCGGAGCACCATGCTTCGACCATACTTGGGCTTGGCTGAGCCAGTATGCGCAGCGCGCTAAAGCCCACAGCACGCATGATAGCACGCGGTGGCAGGCGTGAGGGAGCTGCGATAGCACGGAGGAATAGGAATGCAACACTGCGAGTAAAAGGTGTTACCACTGCTTGCACGCAGCTACGCCCGGCAACGTGTGGCAGTTTCATCGAGACGCAGGAGTTATGAATCGGCGCGCTGAACGTCTTCGAGACGCCGCGGATCAAGTGAACCGGCAAAGCCACAGCACCGCCCCTCGCGGCACTGCAGAGGTTTAAAGTTGACATTGCTAAATTCCCTGAGATTTCCAGGTACGCGAGTACGGCATTTGGTTTTATGAATGTGAGAAGGTTGATTATACTAAGGACTTCTTATTTTTTTTCGTGTCAAGAAAAATGGGTGCGCGTTACAATCGATGTATCACTTTTTTAAATTTTTGTCCCGGGAAACTGGTGCGCGTTACAATCAAGGGCGCAGTAGAATCGCGTAAATACTGCAAATTGTCCAATAGTATTTTAGAATGTGGGTGTTCCTTGAATAACGGGTTTACACGCAGCGCCTTACCGCAGTCTGCACACATAAAATGCATCTCTGTTCTCTTGGAGCAACCAGCCGTGTTGGTACACACACGGTATCTTCTCTGCCTGCGGCTGCCTTGGGCGAATTAAACTCGGTAATCAAGAACAGCAAGAATCCCACGTAAGCGTTGATAATAAACAAGCTGAAAGCTACGCCAATAAAGATGAAAATCAACTTTCGCCGCCTATGCAAAGAGGTGCCGATGAAGATAAACATCAAGTTTCATGCGCCATCGTTGCAATCACGCGAAATGGCGTTGCCCACCGGCGTTGCCACAGACCGCACGACGCGCCCAAGCTAGAAATCAGTTCTGCTTATCTCCGCAAGAAAGTAAAGCCCTAACCACACGTGCGCAGTACAACGCGTCACCGCATGGCGCGTAGAATTGGCGCTGCGTCCTCTCCCTATGGGGATGGTGCACTTGTAACTCTCCGCCGATGGGAGCGCCATCGCGGCGGCACGCCCGTCGTTGGGGTGATAGAAGCTCCGGTCGCAGGGCTGGCGGTAGCTTTAGAACCAAGTTATTCGCGTTTTCCTGCAGTTTTTCGTTTCTTCGAAAGGCCGTCGTACTACGGCTCGGTGTTCAGCAACAAGATTTGTTTTTCCTCGGCCGTAACAATACTTATATCAGATCACCAGGGACAAATATTTATAGCCTCCAGAAAGCTCAATGCTGAAGGAGAAGCGAAGTCGCTCGAACGCGCGTGTTCCGTTGACGCTCTCTACTCAGCAGACGACATGTGTTGCTAGTTTGCAATGTAACGAGCATTCTGTCCCCCAGCCTTCTGCGTGGAGTACGTGAAAGGTGGGTTGTCAAAGGGAGGGAGTTGGTGCGCGCGTTCCGGGAAGCAGACGACATGTGTTGTCGATTTGCAATGGTTCGCGCTGTTTTTAACGAGCCGCTTGTGTGGGCTACCAGGCTGCGACACACACAGCCGCGTGGACTGAGGCGCTCCATATATTTCGTTCACGGCCCACGCTGCTGCCCTTTTCCTCTCTTTTCTACTTTTTTTTGTCCTAGCCCCCTCACGCATTTGACTGGTTTGGTCTTTCCTTTCGTTGGTACTCCGACCAGAACAAGGATCGCCGTCTAATGGAGTGCATCTTGCAAAAAAAAAAAAAGGAAAGGAAAGAAAGAAGCAAAACTCGTTAAAAGCGGACTGTGTGCCTCTTGCATGCGCCAGCGGCCTAGACGCCGCACGAAGAGTTGAGGCACCGGATAACAAAAGCCACTCAAAGGCGTCCTGCTGTTTTCTTTCCTGTCGTGTTTCTCTTTCCTTCTTTGTGGTTTCTAACAGAATCTTTCAAAACGAGTTGGAACTGTATTGCTTAGTTCAGCTTTCATTATGTAGAAATAAATAAATGGGCGTACATTGTCTACGCTTCCTGGCACAGGCCTCGCGTTTTCTCCCTTAGTATAAGTAAGATTAACGGAAATAAACAGATGAGGTCTTGCAGTCCATGGCTTCACAGCTTCTGTTTCCAACACGTGCACACAAGCATTATGCTCACACGTGATGGATACAGCTACAGACTTTCACTGCTTTATTGTGGAGCCTTTTATGGGCCTAATATATTGATAATAGTGTATACATACCAATAAAAAATAATTAGAAATTAACAAGGATCACAATAAAAATCACTTTTGCTTTCCAGCCTGGCAATCTTAGAACTTTCGGAGTATTTTGACTCCCGCGTTTGGGAGACACATCGGCCGGTCATCACGCCTCCGTCCGCAGACACACTTTTTATAACTTGATGCACATGGCCTGCCTCGTATAAAAGTTTTCCTTTAGAAATATTACCCCTACGGAAGAAATTTTCCAAAACTTCTACGGTCTTAAAACCAGTAGGAAGCTGCGACGGAACACAAGCAGACGACGCCACCCCCGCACAAGCAGGTGAGCACACGGTGTGGGAGGGAGCCTTATCACCCCAACGACGCGGGAGCGCCTGCATTGGCGCTGAACGCAGGGGGCGACGGTGGAGCCGCCTGGCCTTGTGCACCATCCCCATGGAGAGGGCACGCGGCGTCGTGTAGCCGCGAGCACTCTACCTCCGCACAGTAGTCTTTTCCACAATATTTGTGGAAAAGACTGCGTGCATGCCAACGCACAAGATAACACTCGGCGTACACACGGGCCGTGTGTGCGCCGTAGCGCGTCCAGACACATAGAGGGGACTTAACATACAGCTAGATGCGACAAGCAGAGCCAGAAAAAAAAATTAAAAAGAACGGTGCACGAGCGGGGAGGAAGTTGGGGGCACTCATCCCTTCAGTTACTGCGAGTTGCACTAGAACCTCCCTCGCAAGGTGCATTGTTAGAGCCAGTTACCGCGACCTTCGTACTTCAGCTGATTTTCCCTGACAGAAGCCCAAATTCCCCGAGTTTTCCCCGAGATTTTCCAGACTAATCGTATTCCCTGAGATTTCCCAGTATTCCAGGTTTTCCCGGTTGGTAGACACGCTGAAATATCTCCATAATCAAACAGTTTATGTCCCAAGGTAGGCTTCCCCCTTACCATATTGCCGTATTTACGATCTCTCGCCGTGCCTTGAGCCTGAAAAGCATCATGTGCCTGCGCACTCATCATGATGCAGCACGATAGTTGTCATGCACAAAACACTTCACATGTTCAGTGGTTCGGTGAAGTATTTATCCCCGTGGCTAAGCTGAATGTGGCAATGCATGATGCCAACAATAATCAAGACGTTTCGCCATGCGGAGCAGCTTCTATTGGTACAACGCATTCGTATCGATGCTCTCTGTACTCACAGCTCCGTGCCATCGATATGTCAGCGCATGTTCTCTCAAACCGACTTCAGCAATCGCAACACCAACATGCAGAAAGCTGGACAACAAAGCTAGAAGAGGCGGCAAAGGAGATTTTTTTTTATATGCAAGGTCACTAACATACTCCGCACATTTATTAAGCATATTTTCCTCACCTTTATCTTACCATCCTAACCATATGTTTCACTTATCTTCTTCATTGCCAGTGCATGTGATCATCATCATCATCATCAGATTTGGGCCACTTTGGCTACCTGCCAAGCTACCCAGTCGAACAAAAGTCCAAACCAAGACAACGTAATGCTCGCAACTTTAAAGGCCCATTATGCACTAAATACTGTCAGGAAGCAATCCAACTAACTAGCAGAGAAACGATGTTAAGGAGTCCAAAGATATATTAAAAAGCTTTATGAAAATGGTTACATTTAAACCGTTAGTATGTTTGAAGTGGGTACTATTGTTCCCAGATATATCAAACACGGATATACTGAATTATTGCCTATATCGAGCAGTTGCAAAATCCCCTTCAATATTCAATGCAAAATTACAGGACTAGCGCCCACGTACATCTAACACCTAGGGACGAACACGTTTGCTAAATGTATCAAATTTTGGCCTGCGCTGAAGCCCATAGGTGCCCCCCCTTGCACATGTGACCCTCATTTCGAATGCGTTCAAACATGCCATAATCCTTTTTTGTAAGCGACGGTGTAGAAAACACGGTGTCGTTGCTTTGCTTCGACAGGTTGCGCAGCGATTGCCAGTGCACTAGGCTTGTCTGCTGCACCAATTTTACAACGTAATGCGCAGCAGCAACATTTCTGAAGATGGCAAGCAGGCAAAGGTGCCAAGCGTCATGGATACTAAATGGCTGTAGCTCTGGCAGTAGTCTGCACTGGCGGCATTAGGGAGTAACAGCTAAGCGGCTCATCGGGCCAGCGAGTCCGGCGAACGAACGGAGACACCAGCTGTGCATGCGCGGCACGGTGGCACAGCCAGAGCATTTACGGAGAGAGCCGCTCGGGCCGCTCATTTCGTCTCTACAGCGGAGCGTATGCAGCGGGCCAGCATGCGAGCATTTTGCAAGATGCAAGCCCCCCCAACACAAGCGGCGGTGGCATGTCGTCATCTAGCAAAAACGAAGATGCGTTTCCACATAACACCTGTGACCTAATGAAAAATGACTTTGGCGATATCCTTTTCGCAGCAACCTCAATTATTTCAGCGGGTAAAACTACTGCTCGACCGACAGTAACTTCAGCATTGTTGAACAGGTGGCACAGCAATACGTTGCGCTGAAAAAAGGAAGGCGTCGCTCAGCTATTTTTCTTTCATCATACACTCCGCTGCCCCTCCGCTCCCTTCGCTAGGCCCGCTCGCCTGCTGCGCTGCTATAGCTTTAACGAACTATTGGCTTGCACCGACGTGATCACCACACTGCAATGGTCATCCTCGCGTTACAGCATGTAGTTTAGTGAGGCATAGCCTCCAAGATCTGAAGCCTGATGACATATCTAAAGGTCCCAATCTCAAACGCCATGTTCTCATTAGCCGCAGTTTTCTATGCAGCCATAAATTCCGCCGCTATCACCAAGAATAACGGTGACATCATCATCAGTCTACAATTTTTGTTTTGGCCATTTCACACTTTGCGCCTTTAGTCTTTGGCCATAATCAACCTGTTTGGCAGTTTAATCTATTGAACTAGCTAATGATTGTCCACACAAGTGATGACTGGTGCTTGGAGCCTAGTTAAAGGCTCTGTTGTGAGCTGCACCGATAAGCGCCCTTTGTGGTGCGGAGTGATTACATCGTGAGCATCATCGCTGCTCACAACGGCATTGCATGCCTCGAGGAATTTTGCGAGTTCATCAGCATTCACGGGCCCTCTCTCGGACAGGTTTCATAGCAAGCGACTTCATTAGTGCCGATCATGTGCAAGCCGTTTCTGACCGCACCGATGCCATGGACGGTTGCAAGAGATCGGAACGAGGCCGTGGTGACCGTCTATGCTGCTGCTAAATGATTTTGTGCCGTACTCTGGCAGCCTGTGTCGACGTTCACAGTCGCTCGCAGTCATTTGCTGCTGTTGTAACACAATCGAAGGCACTGGATTTGCTCATCTGTAAGGCCTCAATGATATCGAAGATGACTTGAGGAACTCCACAAGATGAAAGCCAAGCTTACACATTTTTTTCTACAAATAAAATGAGATTGTTTTCTTGCTCTTTTGCATGTTTTGGGCAGATCGGTCAGCTACTGCTCGGTACAATCTCGGGAAACAAATCCGAAACGAGCTTCAAATAGGCACATTTTGTATTTCAAATTACAGTTCAACCTCGATATAACGAAGTCAGCAAAATCGGCACTTCGCTACACAGAAATTTTTTCACGTTTGACAGTTTCACTGTTGACAGCATACCTTGTTTGCTCTCTGGAAATGTCATGGTACTCAGTACCTTCACGCATATTTCTTCACTGTGTGTGCTCTGGAGTAAGCTACCAATGAGCTTGCATCGTGCGTGGTCTTTATTTCACGCTAAACAAAACAAAGCACTCAACAGTGAGTGCCGTGCAGCTATACATGTTTAACACAGCAAAACAAATGCCACATCATCGCCACAAACCATAACCAGACAACTCATGAGATAATCGAGGCCTTTCATATGCATAACAAAACTTCAATCATGCATCAGCGCCTCATAGATCCCCTTGCTGACAAAGGAAATCTTATATCTGAATCGACACATGTGATTTGTTTTGTGTATCTCTGCTGATGGTACCCACGTGTGGGTATAAATGTGCGTGGTGTGGAATAAACTTTAGTTGAGTCCGGCGTTCGCCTTCATGTTTTCTTCTTCTAGAGTATCTCGTTTGTGTGTGCTCTGCCATTTTCTTAATCATGAAATGGGAAAATTCAGGAAACGCTTTACGTTGACAATCTGCTTCTTCTCCATGACATTTCATATATAGACCAGTCAGGACTCGCTCTCTTGCGCCGAAATGCATGCGTGACTCTTCGAACTTCATTCAGTACCTCGTCAGGTCCAGCAACTATTGTTTTATTGTGTTAAATCCGCATAGCGGCACGGCAGTCACTGTTGAGTGCTTTGTTTTTTTAGCAGCAAATAAAGACCACGCATGATGCACGCTCATTACGATGTCTTCCTCGTCGCACCGTACTGTGATGCAAACACAGCGAAGAAATATACGAGAGAGCAAAGAAGGCATGCCACCAAATGCTGTTTCTTGGACCCCATTATCACCAATTAGGGCCGAGAGGCAGGCATCAAGCAACGTTTCGGGCGGAGTATCGGCCCAGTTCCGCAGTAACCATGAAAGGCGCGTGCTGTTGGACAATGCGGCCAGCGCGTGCCACCGTAGCAGACGACTCGGTTCAAGACTACGCTCCTGGAGCATCTGCGCACGCGCGAGCTGCTGCCGCTGTGCAATTCCTGCGCTGGCCGCATCACGATGCCATGCGCTCCGAGATTTCCCTTAAGTGTGAAACAGACTGTACATGGTGTTCTATGGTCGCGAAGTTACTGAAACTAAACTACTTTGTAACATCGAGGATTTCGTTCAATTGAAGTTTGTTACGTCGAGGTTTAACTGTATCTACATATCCGCATATTTCATGATCCCCTTCAAGTTCCGACATATCCAGGATTGACTGTATATATATTAACGAGGTTTCACTACACGTACTTCTACACTGCTTGAATGTGCAATTTCAGTTGGTAACAAAATGGCCTACCTTGTGATCTTCGGTCCTCCGATGGTCGAGGAAGCTGCCATCAAAGTGAATCTCGCACACCGTGCACCAGCCTTTGTCCTTCTGACCACTCCTCCTAGGCCTACATCGTAAATTTAAAAAAAAAAATAAGGGTGGGGCTGTCAGACAGCAGCGAAACAGGCAAAGCCAAAAGCATCAAAATTTGGTAAAAGGACTGAATTGCTTGATGTGTTAACTGCTAAGACTTGTAGGAAATACAGAGTTTTTTCAATAATACATTTTAGCGATTCTTACACTTGGTCAATGATCATAACGGCGTTCCATGTTGTAACAACTGGGTATAAATTGTGGCAGAGAATATAGCAGGAGGCATACCGTAAAAACCCGGATATACAGTCGAACCCACTTATAACGATCAAAGATATAACGATCTTTCGGTTCTAACGACCATATTTCGGTGCACTTACGATTCTCCTATGCTGCCCATTGAAACAATGTCCAGATACAGCGAACAGTTTCCTAAGCGCCCAATGTTTACGACGAACATTTCAGACGCGATTGCGTAAGAATATGGCGCATGCGAAGTGAAAAAAATGCTTAACTGGACTTCATAGCGCGAGAGCGGCGCGCGCTTGCGAGTGGCTCGCCTCGGTCATGCACCAGTTACCGTGTTTACCTGCATAATTTGCGCACTCCTGATATTTAGCCAGCTTTACAAAAAAAGAATTCCTCGCATATTTTGCAGTCCCAGTAGCGCCTGAGCGAGCTCACCGGCACGTGCGCACGGAGAGACTTTGGACAGCCACACAGCCATGCCCCTCACTGCGCAGGCGAGTGCAGTCATATGCAAAAGGGGCTGTGAGTGCGATGTCCCCTTTTCCGATTCTTTTTTCCGGAAGCCCCCGGAGCCCAAAGTATGGTCACTACAACAAAAGCATGCGAGTGGGGGCGACGAAAACGGCTGAAGCAGAGACCGAACGAGCCTGGCCCATCTCAGTCACTCAGAGGGGGATAACATCACCCCAATCAGGGCACCTGCCGCCCCGCTCGTTGCTGCAACGCTCGTTGCTGCAATGCCCCGCTCGTTGCTGTAAATGAAAGCACGGGCGTGCAGAACCCCCAAAAGGGTGTCATGGTGCCTCACAAGGCAATGAATATATTTTTAATACGGCTTCCTTAAAGGAGTACTGACACGATTTTGCGGCGGCGCAAAGTATACATTTTTCGTTTTCTAGTCATGTATTGTTAATGCCCTCCGCACGTGGGAGCCTGGAAACAAGTGCAAAATATTTTAGTTCGGTATTAAAATTTTCGTCGAACAGCACTGCAAGCCAGCCCCAGCGCAATGGGCACTGCGATGACCTATGAGCACAGTCTCTCAAAAATCGCTGAAATCGCTGTCAGAGTCGCTGGACGACCGTGAAATTGTCGTTGTTTGCGTGCCCCACGTGTAACTAACGACAGACGACAGAGTTGCAGCGACGCTATTACGAATTGCTGTCCCTACGTGACTTAGACATACGTCCGACTCTGTTGACACGTCACTAGGAACCGTATTAAAACTATATTCATTGCGCTGCGAGGCAGCATGATAGTCTTTTTGGGGTTCTCCACGCCAGTGCTTTCACTTGCAGCAACAATACGAGAATGTCAAAAACTCGTGTCAGTACTCCTTTAAAAGCCCACTTTCGGTTTCAATTTCGAGGGGGCGGTTTCCTAGTAACGTGTCAACACAGTCGGCCATACGTCTGAGTCATGTAGGGACAGCAATTCGTGACAGCGTGGCTGCAACTCTGTCGTATGTGGTCAATTACATGTGGGGCACGCAAACGACGACACTTTCACGGTCATCCAGTGACTATGACAGCGGTTTCGGCGATTTTTAATAGACTGCGCTCATACGACATCGTGGTGTCCCTTGCGCTGGGCGACGAAAACTTTAGAATCAAACTAAAATATTTTATACTTTATACGTGTTACTTGGCTTTCGTGTGTGGAGGGCGTTAAAGGGACCGTCTATCGTCCGAGCACCATAGTTTTGGTGCTACCAGGGTCGAGCAAACTTCGTAAAATAGCCCATGTCTTGGCCGTACTTAACGTGTCGCCGTGACGTTATTGACATGCTAGTTGGTTGTGCCAGGCCGCGATAACAGCCTCCAAAAAAAGGAAGCAACTTTCATTGAGAAACAAGGTTGCTGATGCAGTTGCGCGCGGTGAAAAGCAAGCGGACACCACAAAAACGAGGGGCTATTTAAGGAGACCGCGAGTTCACTTGTGAACAATGAAGCTATCGCAGGCAAGCACATGTCGGACAAAATTTATCTTATACTATTTAGCTAAATGTGGATAAAAAGCTTTTGTGTTTGTTTTTTAATTTCAATGTCCGTCACTTAATCTGCAATTTTGAAACAGCATTGTTAGGCATCACGACCAAATATCTGGAAGTGAGGTGTCCTGGTACTCTAAGCTCAAGTGCTGCCAAATTTCATTAGCAAATTCGAGTAAGTTACTGCGAGAGATGCGGTTGTATTAGTATGCTCGAGCTAACCCAGAGTCGCAGTGGCTTCGCTGTACCTGCCATAATAGCACTCACTCATTGAAGTAGAACATGTGATGCATTTGCAAATCACCGCTGTTGGTGACTAGTGCCATCCGTAGTCATGCCGTGGAGACACATCAGCAGAGTTGCAGAGATAGCCAACCCCACACTGTCAAAAGAGGACTAAAATACAGTGGAACCCCGGTTTTACATCCCCCTGTTCTACGACGACCCGCATTTCACAACGAATTAGTCCCGTCCCGGCGAAAGCCCCATAGACACAATGCATTGAAAACCTCAATTATACGACGCGATCTTACTTCTAACCCGCGTTACACAACGATCCACGCGAAGCAGGGTGACCAAATGGTGAAGAAGAGGGAAGTGCCCACGGGCGTCTTTCTTCGCACCCGCTCTTTGTCACCCCTCCGCTTGCCGAGCGCTTGAGAAACTAGTTCGTTTCGGCTTTCTGCTGCCGTTCGTTCGTCTTCCCCTGGCCCTGCCGGCAGCCGCCGGCGCCGTGAGTAGTGGCATAGAGCAGCGCGGTTGTTGTCTTCCCCCACTCTTTTCACCCTTTCTGACCAACCGTCTCTCTCCCGTGATCCCCCTCCTGTGATAACGGAAAGTGAAGTGGCACAAAGGCAGACATCGCAGCGACAACCACGAAGCAGGCGCTAACTCTAACCGTAGCAGACGACGCACGGAACACCCGCTGGAGAAGGCTACCGCGTCATCACACGCAGCAGTCAGTAGTGGCCGCATGTTTCCCCACTCTATCGAGGAGCGCGCTTGGCGCAATCGCAGCTTCACATCCAAGTGCGGGATACTTGAATGCCCCGTGAGCCCCCCATCATGCGCGAGCCATGGTTCCACCACGACACAGCCGCTCCCGCCGACAGCGGTGGAGAAAAAAAACGCCCCCCCCCCCCCCCCTTCACGAACAAAACAAAACCAAAATGGCACCGGTCGGTTGAATGATGCATGAATGGCGCTCACTTGAAGATGTGCTGTTTTGAAGCGTGTTTGAGCGACACAGCAGCTGCCACTGCTCATAATATATTTGATATGAAGTAGTTTTAGGACGAATTAGATGCTGAAAATTACAGGAGCGGTAGTTTAGGACACATACAGTGCAAATATGCGGTTTTCTTAAAAGCGCATCTTTTGCGATTTTTCAACTTTCAAGGCCGCATCCCGGGACCCCTTAAGTGTGTGCCATGTTTCGCTACGGTGGTTGCGAATCACACCAGCAGATTGCAGAGCACTCAAGGGCATAAATTTTTCTGTTCTCATTTTACGACGCCCGCATTTTACGCCGCTTTTTCGCGGTCCGGAGAACGTCGTATAATCGGGGTTTCACTGTAAATGGTCAAGCCAGAACCCAAAATATGCCCAGTTTTAAACATTTATCCAATGTTTACAAACGTGCCCATAATATACGTTATGAATGCAATGCCTTCGATTACTGTAGATGACTCAGCGAATACAGAAACTAAAATCATGGTGCCTCACCCCCTGTAGCGGGATATCTAACCGGAAGGATGATGGATAAGGCAAAAGAAAAGGTAAGGCAAACAGAAGATGTGGACTGTATGCTCCAATTTCAGAACATTGGCAAATCAAAGGTTAAGGGTCACAGTATGTCCCTTCACTGAAAAGCAAGTGGCCTCTTCCCTATCACCCTTTCAGCGAGCATATCTGATGCAAAGTGAAATAACACTTGATCACCCTTGCTCCTGGCGCCCCTTGTCAGATGGACGGCCTCCAGCCTGTCCCTTTCCATCAGCTGGTTTGGAGGGGGCCTTGGTTTCTGAAGTCTTAGGCACAGGTGCCTTGGTCGCTGGTTTGGCAAGTGGCTTACTGCCAGATTTGGCCGTCGACGTTGACGGACCAGCTTCTCCACCTCCCTGAAAAATAAGCAACATTGTTTTCTTTACTCCTCTTGCTCAGTGGCATAGCAACTACAATGGCCGAGGTTCTAAAGAAACGAGTCAGGCTATATGAACTACTTTACTAGAATAAGACGGAGGAGGGAGAACTTTCAGCAGCTTCCAAAACAGCAGAAAAAAAGAAGTAGTGCACGGAAGTTCCCACGCCAATTTTTGCACTTTGCATGCGTATGTATACATGCACACGTGCAAACACTCATGTATATAAAGGAGGCCTACAACCCTGAAAATGCTTGCTACACCCTTCAGGATGTACTGGGTTTCGCAGCGCAAAGAGGACAGAAATATGCTCGTTCTGCCATAACCGAGTAGAATCAAGCATGAAATTGCTACTGGCAGGGCAGATTGGTTGGATACTAGCCACAATATTAACAGAAGCATATGCGCCCATGACATTCTGCGCGCCTGACGGCTTACTGAAGCTGGGATGATCCTGTCTTGAACTAACTTCAGCCATGCTCTAACCGTGGAAAGCCGACTATGTCACGCATGCCAATCAAGACTTGCTGCTTCCCGAACCGGGTTGCTACTACTGGCGTCCAACTGAACTTCCCTCATCTACAGCATTCTCTCGGCGGCTGCATTTCGATGGAGGAGAAATGTTGAGGCCCGTGTGCTGTGCGATGTCAGTGCACGTTAAAGAACCCCAGGTGGTCGAAATTTCCGGAGACCTCCACTACGGCGTCTCTCATAATCAGAGGTGGTTTTGGGACGTTAAACACCACAAATCTATCTACAGCATTCTCATTCAGCGTGCCGCCACTCTCTCGAGAGACGGCAACCTGTATTGCGATGCAGATTACTCGTGATGAGTGACAATCAGATGTATCGTGTCCTCTATCGGCCGTTGTTATTAGAAATGACAGCAAATTTACTCACATAAATAAACCCACTCAAATGACAGACCCGGCCCCCCTGTCTTTGTCCTTAAAAACAAGACAATTTTATGTGTGTAATACCTGTTCACCATAAAACCACGCCATTATACTACTCAAAACAATGCTGCAGGAGAAGTCTAGGAACGGTTAATAACCATGCTAAACAGGCCGTAGACCCCGAATAAAAGATGTGAGAGTATTTTGTCAGAGCACCACCTATCAAATGTAGAAAAAATATCCCTGCCATAAGGACCACCCCGTGACATGGCAAATTGGCAGCGTGTGAACACAGATAACGTGCATCAGCTGCTGCTCCCTGCAAGTTTGCCGGTTTTCAGTCGTGGCGTTGATGACGGGTGCTTGTAGTACATTTTGGCGCCTACACTAGGCCGCTATGCTAGCTCTGTAGCTGGTTTAAACTCAAACTTGTTCTGCATGCGTCGGAGCACAGGAACCGTGCAGTTAGACATGCGGTGTATGTATGAGAAGAGGGTGATCTACGTGACAAGAGAAATAACAAAGAAGATTGTTGCACTTTTGTGTGCTGAACCTATGGCGGGTGCCCTTTTTGTGAAGAAAAATTCCGCATTACGTCAACTCCAACATATATCCATGTGCATGCCACAGCATGCACAGCCAAACACTGCGTATGTCGTTGCCACTAGCTATTTTAAAGCCAGCAGATGTACAATGAGGTCCATGTGCTAAAATGGGCTGGAAGTACTATAGTTAAGAGCAGGCGATCTGATGACTGTGGCAAGAATAAAAAAAAAATGTTACATACCATACACGGTTTTACTTTCAATGAAAGAGGTAAGTTAAGCAGACAATTTCTTCTCTACAATGTGAAATGAAAGTTCAGCTCTTAGAGATCTTCTGCGCCTTGTTTTTTTTTCCCCATGTAATGAACCCTCCTCCCAATTTACGCATTAACTTTTCGGAAAATAAAGTGGACTGATTACACACGTAGATGCAGTAAAGCTTCAGTGTACTAAAGATGACCGCTTCAATGGTATTGTGATCAAACATAAGGAATACAGAAGCAATATTTTCGGTTACCTGTTAGGGCAGGAACTAGTGGGTGCGTTCAAATACAGACAGACCAAGAGGGGTCTTGAGCTTTCAGCTTGTTTTTAGCAATATTTTTATATGAGGAGGCCTCCTCCCGAAAGGAATCTTTCATTTTCTTAAATTTAGCATGAATTTATCGCCAAAATTCGTATTTCACTACAGGTTGAAAAGAGCACTTCCACATGTTCGCTGTCAAACTCATGCAATGTAGCCATTGAAATTTTATTTTACACTACCAGTACTACAGGGAAACTAATACATGCCTTCCGGGAATGCCACATACTAATCACTGAATCATAGTACCACTAACCATCAAGTACTAATTTGCGACTTCTGACATGCACCGCCGCTACAAGCAACCAAGTAGGTGCAGTGGCACAGTAAATGCTGCCTAAAGATGTGAATGACAAGGCTTTTTCTCTTTAACACAGCACAAAAAAAAATCAAGTGCTCTTGCACGCTTCATGGATAGCATACAGACCATTTAAAAACCAACAGGTTCCAGAACACATAGCCCATGACACGGAGGGCAAACGCACGCATCTGCTCTCCCCAATGCATGTGTACGCAGTTGTACCACAATTTACAACAAAATTTCACGGATTGTTTCAATTAAACAAGACAGCCACAGACTGCTGCTGCATGGAGCCGATCGGTACTGGCTAGCTGCGTGCAGTAAGTCGGTAACTTGGCTTGCGCTAGCACAGCTGCAGAGCTTGCTTCACCGCACGCGTGCGCTTACCAGCCGAAAAATTGTTCTTCATGCTCGCACTATTCCTGACCATGCATCGTCACGGTATCATGGTGGGTCAACGTGGCTACCGCAGCTACAGTGAGCTTCTAGTAAGCGGCACATACTCCACCCCTCCAGAGATTCACTGGCTGTCCTGCACAGTCGAACCTCATTCATTTGAACATGCTTAATTAGAACTGCCCATTAATTACAACTATGTGTACTCCAATGGGTAAAAACACCCGGCAATTGGAACGCGCTAGCACTTGTGATGCTTAATTTAAAAATAGTGCGCTTTGAAAATGCTCTCAGCACCACGCCAAATCACACAGTGGCGCCTCCGACCCCGCCATTGAGGAAAAGCATAGGAGAGACCCCTCAACGGCACGCATGAAGAGAAAAAAAAGGGGGGGGGAGCCACTCAAATGCAAAGGTCCCTGTTTGTGAGCCTCACCGGAACACGCGTGTAATGCTTCCCTCCTTTCCAGTCTCAGCCACATGGAGACCCAACAGCGGAGACCCAGTCGTGTCCTCGTCTTTGGTGTGAGGTGCAACGTGTTGGCTAGGCTTCAGAAGGTTTGTGTTAGTTCATTTTGCAAGTGTCATGGCAAGCCGGGGCACGTATTGCCCACCAAAGAACCTAACAAAGGTGGAAATTCTGCACGAAGTTGGGAACGGCGTCCTTTGCAAGACAGAAATCACCAAGAAATATGACGTCACCAAGAGCACGCTGTCATACATAAAGAACAGAGAGTCCATCATCACTGGATATGAAAAGCAGCAAATCAAACCATCGAGGAAGAGGCTGCGGACATCAGCACATCCCCAGCTTGAAGACGCCCTCGTTGTGTGCATTAGACAGGTTCGAACCTCCCACTCGGTGGGCTGATAATTGCCGCCAAGGCGAGGGAGTTCACCACTGAAGTGGCTCTTGGAGAATTCTCGGCATCGGATGGGTGGCTGCCACACTTCAAGGAATTCCACGGGCTCACTTTCAAGACAAAGGCAGATGCTGACAGAGCCAAATGCGAAGAATGGCTCTCTGGGGAGCTCAAGGATCACGTTGCCTCCTACTCACTCCATGATGTCTTTAACGCCGGTGAGACGGTGCTCTATTATAAACTGCTCCCCAGTAAAACAATCCCTTTTCAGGGAAACGATTGTGCTGGTGGAAAGAAAAGCAAGGAAAGGCTAACGGTGATGGTGTGCGCAAATGCGACAGACACGGGGTGCTGCCGCTTGCTTGTAATTGCCAAAGTGGCTAAGCCTCGCTGCTTCAAAGGTGTGAAGACCCTTCCAGTTTACTACGTTGCGAATAAGAAGGCATGGATGACCATGACTATTTTTACTCACTGGGTCCGTGTACTGGACAGAAGGCCGAAAGATCCTCCTTTTCGTGGACAACTGCACAGCGCATTGCAATGTCCAAGGCCTATGTGCGATTTGTTTGGTCTTCCTGCTTAAGAACACAAAAGCTCTGCTCCAGCCTACGGACCATGGCTGTCATCCAGAAATTAATAACTTTGTACTGCCAACATATCCTGGAAAGGATGCTGTTGTGTCTTAGCTGCGAGAAAGCCTATGCGATCAATATCCTCGGCGCAGCACACATCCTTGCTATTGCGTGGAACTCAGTTCGGCGGGACACCATTGCCAATTGTTTTAGGAAGATTGGTTTTGTTGAGCCCGTGGCTAATGGTAATGAAGAAAAGCGGTGCAGATTTCGTCCGCGTGCCTGAAAGAATCAGCAGTGATCTCCCAGACGGTGTAACATTTGAGTTACATGCAGGTGGACAGCGGTTTTCCGACATCTGGTGTCATCAATGATGCGGAGATCATTGAATCTACGTGCCCTCACCTGCAAGGATTCTGATGCCAGCAATGAGATGCCCCTCCCTCCGCCTAGTGAAACTGTAGCAGTTGTCAGCGCTGGATATAGCCATGCGCTACTTCTCTTGCCAGCAGAATGCAGATGCTGAGTTAGAAATGGTTTGCAAGCTGCATGCGAGGTTGACTGACTCGCTGCAAGGCAAACGTGTGCAGACGCGCATCATCACCGATTACTTCTGTTAGTGACGGATGTCCTGTTATTTATAAATACATGTGAATTAACCTGAAACTTCCCACTTATGTGTTAGCTGAGTGCATGTGCCACTGCAGGTAAGCACTCCATTCAGTTACCTTTCATTAATTTGAACGTCTTTTGATTTGATTCAGGCCCCTTCGGGGGCCTGAATCAAATCAAACGAACGGGGCATGGTGGACTGTCGACAATTAAGGGCATGAAGTGTGCTTACAACTGCTTTACACTTGATGCAATGCAAACGCTCATTTGTGTTTGACAGCGCTGTGCTGCTTCTGATCGTGCACGGTACAGCAAACACCTTAAATTGCTAAGCCACCTTCGCAACACCATGTTGCTTTCTGTCTACTTAGCAGCATGCGTCTGAATACAGGCGCACAGTAGCAGGCATCAGCGAATTAAATCCGTGCAGTACACTTAAACAGCTCGATATGCCACACATACTCCTGAACAGATGGCTGACGGAGCCCATATTACACTTCAGATGGGCATTTTTGGGGGGTTATCGGGGTCCCATTGTAACAAGCACCAACTGTAAAAGGGGCAACTGGGCATGAGACACATTTACTCACATGGTTGACTGCCCTCTCTCCCATTAGTTGGACCTCTTTTGTAACCAACACACTACTGAGGACAGTTGGTTATAAAGGATAAAAAATATTAAGCCTAAGGTGATAGCCTTGCTTGCAACAGATATAAGTTTATATGCATCGCTCTTGGCTGCAGCGGCACTTAATTCATCACGGAAACATAAGGAAACCACAACCCAATAGTGAAAGAAACTTGTGCTGCTTATGTCATCAGTTTAGTTGTAGCGTGCCCATAATCAAAAATAATGGCTGATAGGAACACGAAATCATCGCCAAACACTTATAAGAAACCCCTCATTTAAGGGGTGCCGCGGCTTTCGTATCGCGAAAGTGACCAAAGAAACTATTTTTTGAAAACCACATATTCAGTTTCTACAAGTATTTCTTTATCCGATTCCAAAATATGAACGCTGAAAAACTACGTAGAAGTGCTCAAAAAGATGTTTATGGAGACCCAATGTGGCAATAAAGCTCTAAAGAAATCTAAAAACAGCATTTTTCAAGCCCCAATATCTCCGCGACAGCGCACCGAGTGCCGTCATTTCACCGCTGTTGGAAAGTGCTGTCTTCAAATCTGCCGCTTTAGCCACCATCATTTAAGGCCGTGCCAAGGCCTCCGACCGGCCGCACCCGTCATGTGGCGAATCAGAGCCTCGCTACTGGTTTCCTTGGTGGTCAGCGTCTTCTGCTACCACAGAGTTAATATAGACACATTTTCTCATGCCGCCGCCATATTGCCTAGCAGGTGGAGCCATCTCCAATCTGGCAGCCCACTGGCTTGTGCAAACGCTCACTTTTGCATGGCCGGTATGAGGGGAGATGCAGTTTTTGCCTTTTTTTTTTTTTTTTTGTTAGTTCTGGCGTGCTCAATTCCACCTAAATTGGGGCTCTGTATATAGGAAATGGGAGGTTTTTTTTTTCCTATTTCCTCTCAAGTGACCGAACCAACCGAACCCTGGATCTACGACGACGACATCAACGGAGCTTCAAGACACGGATGCGACCACACAGGTATGGGAACAAAAGACTCAAAAAGCCTCTGGACTCTTTACACGCATGCTCTTTCAGGTGAAGCCACACTAGCTGAACTACTAGAAGAATTAAGGGGCATTAATTGCAATATCATTGGCCTTAGCGAAGTTAGGAAACCAGGAGAAGGATACTTATCGCTTAATGAAGGGCACATTCTCTGCTACAGAGGTCTGCCAGAGAAGTGCGAATACAGAGTGGGATTCTTTATACACAAGACTGCCAGAGAAGTGTGAATACAGGGTGGGATTCTTTATACACAAGGACATGGCAGGTAATATTGCAAAATTCTATAGCATGAATGAAAGGGTAGCAGGTATCGTGATAAAATTAAATAGGCGATACTATATAATGTTACAATGTTACGCATCAATGACCAGCCACAATGACGAGGCTATAGAACAGTTTTATGAGGATGTAGAAACAGCAATGAACAGGGTGCACACCCAATATACAATTGTTATGGGGGACATAAATGCGAAAATAGGAAAGAAACTACGAGGAGAACAGGCAGTTTGGAACTACGGCGAAGGTGATACGAATAGCAGAGAAAAGATGCTAGTGGAATTTGCAGAATGAAATCACCTCCATGTTATACTTTAAGAAATGTAAGAACAGGAAGTGGACATGGAAAAGCCCCTACGGAGAAATGAAAAACGATATAGATTTCATAATGTGCAGTGATCCATTGATTGATTGATTTGTGGGGTTTAACGTCCCAAAACCAGCTCTGATTATGAGAGACGCCGTAGTGGAGGGCTCCGGAAATTTCGACCACCTGGGGTTCTTTAACGTGCACTACATCGCACAGCACACGGGCCTCAACATTTCGCCTCCATCGAAATGCAGCCGCCGCGTCCGGGATTCGATCCCGCGACCCTCGGATCAGCAGCCGAGTACCTTAGCCATTAGACCACCGTGGCGGGGCAATGTGCAGTGATCCAGGTATAGTAAAAGACACGGAAGTGGTTAATAAGGTCAGAATTAGTGACCACAGACTAGTAAGAGCGAAGATAACCCTCAATCTAAAGCGGACAAGGACAAGGTTAATCAAGCGGAAGCAGGCCAACCTCGATGTCGTCAGGGCGAAAAGAGAAGAATTTATAGAATTGCAAGTACAGGAAGAAAATGAGCATATAGAGAAGACGACCAAAGACATTAAGGTGATCACAGAAGCACCAAACGAAGTAGGGGGCAAAGCACTGAGGCAAGATACAAATAAGCTCTCTGAATCTACTAAAAATTTAATCAAACAATGCCAACAGATGAGAATAAATAACTCAAGAGATAGGATAGAATTTGCTGAGCTGTCTAAAGTAGTCAGGGACATATGTAACCATAACATGAAAGAAATAGAAGCAGCCGTCAAAGAAAGGAGTCAGCATCAAAACAACTAAAAGGAGGCTTTGTGCAGGAAAGAACATAATGCTTGCAGTGAAAGATAGGCAGGGCAACACCGTTACTAACTTCCGCAATATAGCCAAGGTGGCCGAAGACTTCCATTTTGATCTATACAGCTTAAATACGAGTCTCCCCACCATGAGTGCAATAAATGTCGATCAGGACACCGAAATTCCATGCGTCACCGCAGACGAGGTTAGAAAAGCAATTCAGGGCATGTCCCGTGGACATCAGGCATTATTTAAGTTAGGATGATGAAAACTTCAGTGATCATGTATTTACATGTGCGCATACCAAATAAGAACTTAGTATTTAAGGGGGGACGTGGGTCTTTAAAAAAAATTTTTTATTTTTGGGTCAATGTGAACCAAACTTTACTGTCTTGGCTAGTTTTGCATGCTGATTTCAAATCTGTAATCAGTTTTTTAATATCTGCTCTGGTTCAAAAGATATGGAGGTTTGCAAAAATAATTAATCACCAGTTCTTACGGGGTATTTTAGCAATTAAATTGTGTTAAACCGAAAAAGAAAGTGCATGACCCCATTGCCCAAGACTTGCTCTAGGCGGTGATGCTATTTTTATTCATTTCAAAGCATTCTGTAAGTAAGAAAACAGATGGAACATTTACTGCAATTATTTTTGACATTCTTGCCTCATTATTATGCTTAATTGTAATTTATAAAATGACCTTTGGATAATAAAAATAGCATCACCCCCCAGATCGTTTCAGTACGAATAAAATGATACCAACTTTGTTATTCTCACTCAAGAACAACTTGGTAAAAAACCCAGTAAGGCTGGGCGTGGGCAGCAAAAACATCAAACTGAGAAAAACGCATTTGAAGTTTAAGACAAATGTAACTTTGGCTAAAGTGCAGCTACAGGACTAGCAATTATATGTTCTCATAGCTTTATTCTTCACGAGAACGCCCATGCTAAATACAAGACCGTACTTTCATAACAAACTAGAAAAATCATGTAATAAAGCCAGGTACCATGCCCAGAATTAGCATCAGAAACTATACATCTGGCTGGTCAGAGGTCTGTTTGTGTCATGCAAGCTGAATGAATATAAAAATAGTATAATAGTGTGGCCTTGTCATAAAAAAAAATAAAAGTGCACAAAGTTGATGTCTAAAAAGCACACGCCATATTTATTAATTAAATCCAAAGCTGTTGTGTTATAATTTGACTCGGAAATGTCAACAGCAGGCAAAGCAAGGGCTGCACTCAGGGTCCACTGCTGTCTTCTGCAGTTTTGAAAGCCTGCTCATAGTAGCGCTAATGCCCTAGAGCTCATTTTTCAGCTCTTAATGCCAGGTTTAAAACTCTCCATAGCTGCAGGGCTCTAACCAATTCACCCGCAGCGCAGCTCAGTCTCCTGGCAGTTTGCGCGTTGCCTTGTCAGGTCATGTATAAACGGCTGCCGTTGCTCCTTTGTAGATACTATCGATAGCCTTCGCTGCGCACACTTTGACGTCAACATCGTATAATCCTATCTTAAAGCTATCTTAGCACCTTATCACAAGCGATCTTCGGAGATTAGCAACCCTTTTCGCGCAAGTTGCACGCGTACGACAAAGCACGCAGGCTTTGAACAGATCCCGTGCCCGCCGCTTTCAAGGTCACTTATTCCGCCGAACTCCAGGCAAAGCACAAACCAAAGAACGTTTTTATCACAACTACGTCCGCAACGATAAGTTCAGCACCACTTTCTTGTCGGTGCCCGCTACCATCGCTCAACAACTGCTTAGTTGCACACTGCGATGCCAGACCCACCGAACTTCGCCGCATCTCTCGCGCACTCGGCGGTCCCGTCCACTGAATAATATGCCGTATCAATGCTGTTTTGGGACCCGGTGAAAGCACTGGCAGATGATCTGACGATAAGATGCACCGCAGCGAGAGGGTTAGCATACAATGGGCCGCTCCGCACTGTTTCGGCAGCGTGCCCTCGTCCGCGTTCAGCCGTGCGCACCATCAACGCGTTGGTTTTTTTCGTACGCTTGAAGGCGCCAACGTGGCCTGTCTAGCCGTGCGTCTTCGGACATGCCAGCAGAAAGCCAGAAAACTGCACGTTGGCGGCATAAACACGAGCGCAGACGACACTGACGAAGCGGCAGCAACCGCGGTGATCGCGAAACAAAAATAGAAAAAAAATGGCCGCCCCGGACGCACCAGCCAATCAGAGGCGCGAGATGAGGGGCACGCCCGCGCGCGCGCGCGCTGTGGCCAATGAGCGATGCGAAACCACCCTTCAAAAAAGCGCGGATAGCGGCCGTTCTATCGGAGCGACGCCATTTTGAAACGGCGGAATATGTGCACAAAGAAAACAGCTTCAAAACAAGCCCAAGATGGCGGCGGCCGGCTGGCTGCCGCGCTGCGCGAAATTTGAACAAATTTTCGCTTTTTTGGTGCAACTTTCGGCTCCCGTGGCGTCTTGAAAGTACATTTTAGACTATTTCCCGATCGAAATCAGCCTTAATAATTTGAGGGCAGCTGCTCAAAGGTACATACATGCCTAAAATGCGTTTTTCTCAAAATCGATTTTTTGGCCATTTTTTACTTTTCTAAGACCCGCGTCCCCCCTTAAGTATCCCTTGGTTGGTTGGTAACAACTTTATTTTTAAGTATCCCTTACCACTAATCTTTTAATTAATCACTAACTAAAATTTCATTTGATCACCTTTTCAATAAACTGGCTGTACGGATCTCGCTGAATGAAACATCATTACATTCTACAGCTATCAGAGAGTGCAAAAAGCAAATCTTATGGTTCTAGGTTTAACAACTTTACTTTTGGTAACAACTTTATTTTTAAGTATCCCTTACCACTAATCCTTTAATTAATCACTAACTAAAATTTCATTTGATCACCTTTTCAATAAATTGGCTGTACGGATCTCGCTGAATGAAACATCATTACATTCTACAGCTATCAGAGAGTGCAAAAAGCAAATCTTACGGTTCTAGGTTTCCTACAATGAAAGTTATGGAGCTTCAAAGTTCACCATTCGATTACCAAGAAATAATATTTTTCTTATTTTATCTTTTGTAAAAATTTACACTTTCCTACAGTAACACGATACCTTGTTGCACTCAGCAAACATTCAGCTCTTCAGCAACCCAAGAATGATAAAAAATTGAGTGTGCTAAAGCTGAGAAACCCTTGTCAAAAGAATGTAAGGTGGCCAAAAAATTTAGACTGAGAAAACAGCAAAAAATAAAACTGTGTATTCACGGAGTTCTACACAACTAAAAATGCTTTGGTTTGCACGCAAATGCCTCAAAAGGCACCTCGAGTGTAGTCATGCAGACCTTTTTCAATAGAAACGGCCGCATTGCACCTCCGGCACGTTGTAGTGCTTCCAAACAGCTTATTGATCGCAGAGAACTCTACGATACCATAGGTGACAGCCAACGGGTCAGAGTCCTCGCATGCTGCCGCAAACGTTTCCAGCTTGCGCGCGCTCGCGGAAGTTGCCGAAAAGCGGGAGATATTATCTGCAGTCCGTTTCTCCTGCCGCGCACGATCAGCGATCATCAGGAACGTAGTGTCGACCCTTGTGCCATGCTGCCTATCGCCAACATCGTCCGAGGTGGCCGCCGCAACAGGTGGACAAGTCAGTCTTTTGTCGCGTTCCGCTACCACGCCGTCCTGCGCTGAGTGCGCTTCTGATGCGCCCTTGCCGCGACCCCGCTTTGCCCTGGTTCTTTTGCGCTTTTTTTTTCTGAATTTATGTGTGCTTTGGAACTTTCTATATGCCTGCACTATGATGAAAGGATCAAAACGTGGCCGAGAGCGTAGGCCTAGTTCACTCTCGGCGGCTGCGGCGCACTTTGTCTGGCTCGCATGGCGCCGTGCCGGTACGTCGCCGCAACGTGCAGTCTTTGGAGTGCGCGGTAAGGGTAGTGTAAACCGATGAGATCAACACAGTCATATGACAGTGAGATGGGCTTGCCGCATGTGCGCGCTGAGCTGCTGCACGCAGCAGACGGCACGGGAGGCTTGGCGAATCGGAAGGCGTGATTTAGTCACGTGTGCTCACTGCACCAATAAGCTCACTCGGTGGGATCTTTTTCCGACGCGGATTTTCTATGTGAATTCCGAGTGCACGGAAACGAGCACGGAGGGATATTCAAGAAAAATAGCGGCTCTTTCTAATGACATCAAGATGACTGCTATAGGGAATGCAGAACGGCAACAGCATGGCGCCAAAAAAAGCCCGTTTTTCACGTGGCTATCGCTGAAAATTTAGCTCACTGATGCACATAAAATGCTATCACGGCTAAAATACTGATCTAGGACGTATGAAAGTTGGCGAGGTTATGCATCAGTAGCGGCACAATCCAAAAATAAAATTTACAAAAATCAATTTTTTTCGCGATTTTCCGTCTCAAAGACCCGCTTCTCCCCTTAACCACCGACTTGACCAAAGATGGACGAGACTTCCCAACTATAAAGCTCGCGACACTATACACACAATGCCTCAAAACTTCAAATGTACCAGTCAGCTGGAAAAACACAAACATTCTATTATTACACAAGAAGGGAGATGTTTAAGACTTGAGGAACTACAGGCCGATGAGTCTACTCTCAGCACTTTACAAAATTTTCGCAAAGGTTATCTCAAACAGAACAAGGGCCACACTTGAACTTAATCAACTAAGAGAGCAAGCAGGGTACAGAAAAGGATACTCCACCATAGACCACCTTCATGCGATCAATCACGTAACCGAGAAGTCCGCAGAATACAACAAACCCCTCCATATGGCTTTCATAGACTACGAAAAGGCTTTCGACTCGGTAGAGATACCAGCAGTTCTGGAGGTATTATGCAGTCAAGGAATATGAGATAGCTAGCTACGTAAATATAATAGACAACATCTATAAAGATTCTACAGCCACCCTACTCTTCAAGTAAAGCAGGAAAATCCCAATACAGAAAGGTGTCAGACAAGGAGATACAATTTCTCCAATGCTATTTACTGCATGCTTGGAAGAAATCTTCAAAAGATTAGACTGGGACGAGACTGGGCTAAGAATTAGTGGTTTTTCGGCCTCGAGAGTCAATGTGCGATTGTGAAGTCTGGAAGCATGCGGGAGCAGTAGCCGCCCGTCACAGCAGCCAACAGTGTCACGTGAAAACGTTGTCGTGCCTCTAAGCAAGTCGCTGCACACACTATCACACATCAGATTCACCATTACCGCTGCCAACACTATCGTGATCAGTCCACTTTTGGCAGCATGCGCTTGGCAGCAGTTGGAGTGGACATACTGCACGCTTGTAACGGCCGACAATGGAAATGCACTGCCATTTCAACATGCGCAATGTCTGATCTATGCTATATAAACACAAGTTGAGCCAAAAACGCCGTGCAAGTGGTAGAAAAATTCATTTTGCCAGTATGAATGCCAAGACAAGAGCTTAGAACTGGTTAAAGGGGCCCTGAAACCATATTTTACTCGCTGAGTTTTGCATCGAAACGGGTTCTTTGTATTGTCCTGGGGTAAATGCAAAGAGAATTTTCAAGATCAACGGAGGCAAACGCAAGTTATTCAACTTACAAATTCAAAATAAAGGCAGCGGACGGATATCGGCATCCCGAGACATGTATGCTGCTTCCAATCAAAACTCGGCTTACATCTTGCAGAACCGGAACCGTGCTGCCCTCTGTGGTCTTCCTACCACAACCACCACATGGGGCGCACAGCGCTCCTTGTGTCAGTTACAAAGAAAATGAAATTGTAATCCACAAATTTGTACGTTTCAGTAGCTTTAGCAAGGTTAAAACACGTTCTCAATTTCAAACTTCTTATATTCGATGCATTTTAAGCATGCGTGACGCATATTTTCATTCCTACTATTCTTGGCCAATCAGAACCTGCAGCAAAGCCAGCATGGTGATGTCATATCCGCTCGGAAAAAGCTGTCGATGTATATCGCTGCAGTCAGCACGGAAACCTATTTCAGGTACAAATTAAAACATACAGTTTGATTTCCCCGCTTTCACTGGTGTTTTGGTCATTGTCAAGTTCCACACAAAGCAAAGGTACAATAAAATCAATGTGTGTAAAATGTGTTTCAGGGCCCCTTTTAAGTACATATCGATGCTCTTACAGCTTGCCTCTCGTCTTTCCCCCCACCGAGCACATGTTAATGTTCGAAGGCTCAAGGTTTCAAATCCCCGTTTATGCTGACCTCGCCGTCAGTGACCGCGTTAAATTAAGTGCAATAAAAATGTCTGCCGCGGTAGAGCAGATGCACAAACACTGCCAGGGGAATTTGTGTCACAGAGGCTGAAGCCATTTCCGCCATTTCTGATCATACGATCAGAAATGGCGGAAATGTCCACGGGGTGAATGATGATGAGTGGGCGAAGCTCCGGAGGGAATCATCGGTAAACCGTGAATCTTCCGTGCAATTCGCCCAGTCGATCATCGTGTAAAGACGTCTCAGGCAGCCCCTTACACAGGCCGGAACGCGCACCGCGTTTGCCGACGCCATCACATGACTGCTGAGAGAGTAAAAGGCGGAGAGGCTTCAGCGTCTTACACCAGCTTCTTACACAGGTCGTAACGCGCTAGATTGGGTGTTTACTGTCATCGTGGTGCATGTGTCCATGTGCGCTTCGTGGCGTAGTGGCTAGCGCCGCGCGTTCGGAAGCGAGGGGTCCCTGGTTCGATTCCGCGCTTCGGACACAACGTTCGGAATTTTTTTTCTCTTCGTCCATGGTCCATGAAGCGCGATCCGACGCGTACGGCGACGATCCAGGAGAATGAGAGGAGCGCTCCCGGTGCAGCCCCGCGCAGCAGCTAATCGGAGAGCAGCGGCACCTCCAGCGCTCATATACAAGTACCGCCATCTAGCAGACATTCCAAGAACTAAACGAGAGGTGGCTACCTACAACAACTACATACATCGGGCACGCACGACCCACGCCTTAAGGAGCTTCGCCCCTAAAAAAAAAGCATGTTCCAAAGACAACACGCATATGGAATGCGGAGTGCATCCACTGCTTTTCAAAGTGAGAGGATGTGGTTATGGCACATTATAGCGGTCATTAGATCGCATAGGTGATCAGTGTATTGCTTCGCACAACCACCGTAACCAAGCGCTTGAAAGTGTACACTGGTTGGGGCTGCTTTTGTCATCAATTCCAAAGTATGGTCCTGGGGTGCTATTACATTGCTATCCTGGACATTGTCAAATTCTGCCATCTTGGCCGTTCCGACTCCCTGATTGGCTCATAAATGCTGCCATTACAGAATTTGACTGGATGGCGGAATTTCACAGTGTCCAGAGCGCGGGCAGCAAAAACACCAAACTGAGAAAAACGCATTTGGAGTTTAAGACAAATGTAACTTTGGCTAAGGTGCAGCTACAGGACTAGCAATTATATGTTCTTATAGCTTTATTCTTCACGAGAACGACCATGCTAAATACAAGACCGCACCTTCATAACAAACTAGAAAAATCATGTAATAAGGCCACGTACCATGCCTAGAATGAACATCAGAAACTATACATCTGGCTGGTCAGAGGTTTGTTTCAGTGCCATGCAAGCTGAATAAATATAAAAATAGTATAATATTATGGCCTTGTCATAAAAAAAAAATGCACAAAGTTGATGTCTAAAAAGCGCATGCCATATTTATTAATTAAATCCAAAACTGTTGTGTTATAATATGACTCGGAAATCTCAACAGCAAAGCAAGAGCTGCACTCGGGGTCCACTGCTCGCTTCTGCAGTTTTGTAAGCCTGCTCATAGTAGCACTAATACCCTAGAACTCATTTTTCAGCTCTTAATGGCAGGTTTAAAACTCGCCATAGATGCAGGGCACTAACCAATTTACTCGCAGCGCAGCTCAGTCTCCTGGCACTCTGTGAGTTGTCTTGTCAGGTCATGTATAAATGGCTGCTGTTGCTTTGTAGATACAGTGCAGTCCACTTATAACGATATCGAGGAAACCTGAAAATATGATCGTTATAACCGATAATCGTTATATCTGGACTGCCGTAAAAATATCGTCGCCGGTCGTACCTTTCGTAGCTGCGGGCTCGAATTCACTTTTTCCATCGATGAACATATGTAGATAAACAGCTTTAAAAAAAAAAAGTATTTCTTACTCAGACTGCGTATTACGAGTTCGGTGCGCTGAAAAAGTCCGAAATCCGCAGTTGCTTCCGCGGAAGCTTGGGTTTAACAAGCGCGGTTCGCATAGCTTCCAGCTGCTGTGCATACTCTGGCGGCATCCCTTTGGTGTGCATGAAGTCGACTAGAGAGTCGATTGACATCAGTGCACTTTGCGTGGTCGTCGACGGGGTCGGAGAAGCGCCGTCAACCTCGTCGTCACTGTCGCTGCTGCCGTCGCACAACGCTGGCGTCTGTCGCGACCGCACATCTGCGACGATTGCCTCATCGGCGAGTTCGTCAGAGAACGAAGCAGCACTGTCTGCTGTAAGGAAGTCCTCAACCGCCGCGACACACCCCTAAAGACGGGCGGGGCGTTGCCTCCCAGCTTCGACGGCAGGCGTGGCATTAGGGGTGATGTTATCGCCTCCGAGCAACGAAGATGGACCGGGTGCGTTTGGTCTCTGCTTCAGCCGTTTTCGTCGCCCCCACTCGTCTGCTTTTTTTCTAGCAACCGTACTTTGGGCTCCAGGGACTTCCGGAGAAAGGATCGGAAAAGGGACATCGCACTCGCAGCCCCTTTAGCTCATGACTGTGCTCGCCTGCGCAGCGAGGGGCGCGGCCGTGTGGCTGTCCAAAGTCTGTCAGTGCGCTTGCCGGCGAGCTGTTTCGGGCCAGACGGCGAGCAGAAAATATGCGAGGAGTTTTTTTTTTGTAAAGCTGTCTAAATATCAGGGGTGCACAAATTATATGAGGGTGCAAATTATGCTGGTAAATACGGTAAACAAGCACTGAAGACGGAACGTGAAAGCACTATCGAGCTATCGTAGACCCGAAGCGACCAGCCGACCAGCCATACTCGCAATCACAAACCACATGCAGGGTGCCGGAACAGGATGCGGTGATCGCAGTGACGGTGCGACTTTCCTTCAAAATTGGCGTGTCATGCTGGAACTAAGCCTCAGTGATCGCAGTTTTGATTGCAATCTCGGTGGCCATACTTTCTTTCATCGAGGTGGCGGAGGCTATAATGGCGGCCCATTCACTGCACTCGACACCCACAAACGTTGTCTGAATTATCGAATTTAGAGCTAGAAACCGTCCGAAATATCGGTCGTCTTAACACATCAAGTCTATGGGGGCACTGGCGGTACCGCACGGCTGTCCGAATTATGGGTCGGCGACCTACATGGCTCACCTTGCTGAAATAAATTGGTCAAAGCAGCCCTGTTCTCAGTCATTTTTGGAGCTTTCCTCACTCTTGCGTTTTCCCGGCTGTTACGTTTTTTTCCCCCGGTCCGCTGAAAAACGCATGAACGGGGTTCCACTGTATTGGTCCACTGATCGGCACATTCTGGGAGCGGATTGTCAGGAACCACTGGTAGAGTGCCTCTTCGACATCCGCGTACAAAGGCTCCCGAACCCTCTTCCGCACGACGGCATGGCCATTGGTTCCAGCCTTCAAAAGCGCGGTGCTGCAGGCCTTCATATCGTCGACTGGGCGAGCTCATATTTCTTTACAAGGGCGCTCACCTTGAAACCTTGTCACGAGTCTTGCAAAATTTTCAACTTCGTGTCATGCGACACGGACTTGCGGTTTGTCGGCGCCATCTCAGCTGAGGCTTATCTGCTCCGCTCTTCGGTTGCTCGCGCGATCACCGAGCACCGAGTGGGCAGGATTGCTACCGTACAGCTTTGCTTTTCGTTTTTTTTTTTTCCTTTCTCTCTCTCCTCCTTTTGACACGGGGAGCCGCAGAACTGCGCACCGCCCACCGCTTTGCTTTTCGAATTTTTTGCTTATCTCTCTCCGCGCGAGTCGGAAAACGTTACTCAGCTGGCGCCATCTAGCAGCCCGCCGCAATCAACTGGCCATGCTCTCCCCGGCCTTGGCATTCGGAATGGGCGGGACGCGCCGCCGGCGCTGCGCTGCAATGGCAGTGAATACGAACTCGCCTACGCTAACTTTTCGTCTTGTCGCGGCATAGCTCGTTTCGTTGGAACTTATCGATGTAAATGTTACAATTATTCTGCAAGAAACATGTTGTCCAGACGGCAAAATTTTCATCGTTGCATCCGATTTGCGGTGGATCACATATCGTTACATATGGTTTTTTTCCTCATAGCCCCAATGTATAAAATGAGAATGTTAAATCAACCCCTCATTATAACCGATATATCATTATATGTGGTATCGTTATAAGTGGACTGCACTGTATCTACAGAAGAAATGTCAGATGTGGCACTTGTAGAAACTGTCCAAAATCGCAGTGCTGGTAAAGGTTCGTCAGAGGCAGATACATTCCTGTTGCCTAGCGCAAAGGAGGTCTTGGATGCGCTAGACGTTCTGCGCCGCCACATCAGCTCACAGGATGATGCAGCAGCAATGGAGGAGTTAGCTTCTCTAACCGCCACATTACGTCATCTCTGATGTGAGAGAGACAAGCCAAAATAACGCAGTTTTTTTTGTGTTATTTGTGCGTTATTTGTGTGTTTATTGTAATATTTGAGAGGTGAGTTGCACTGGATTGGCATCTGCCGCATCTTTGTTTGGTGTTCGAGTTTCTTTAGTCTTTACTCGAAAACTGCATGTAACGAAAACCTGGATAGTATAACGAAAATTTGCTAACTTTTTTTCAATTTTGTTACATACAGGTTTAACTGTATTTGAAGACAGAGAATTTAGCTTTTCAACAAAGGCAAAATGACGGCGCCCAGTTGCAACATTGCAGAGATATTGTGGCTTGAAAAATGCCATTTCTTTTGCGTTTTTCGCCGCGTTTGGCCTTTTTTTTTAGCATGTGTACGTGGTTTTCAGCATTCATATTTCGAGATCTGATAAAAAATAAAACACTTGCAGAAACTGAACATGTCATAATAAAAATTAATTATTTGGTCATTTTTCAAGATACGAAAGCAGTGTCCCCCTTAAAGCAGCGAATCAGTAAAGCCTACGTGAAAGTGCCTAGCAGGCAAGCACATCACCAGTAATGGTGTTGTGTACCTGCCATGGCTCAAGCATGGTGGTGCACATCATTGCCAACTTGATCAGACCAGCCGCCGCTCTTTGAAAGTTACATTTCTTTTATGCGGCCATTGCAGGCAAAGAGAACCACCAAACTTTTGGCTTTCTGACACAGGTACCAGTGTTGAGAGTGAAGAGGAGATTGACGACGACCATCACAGCACCCCACCACTGACTATAGACACAAGCCAGGCAGTAGAGGAGTGTACTCCTGCAGTACTTCCAGAAATTAGGCTCCTTGGAGCACGTGTGCAGCCTCAACAAGAGAAATGCCTACTTGGTGAAGCAGTGTCACATCAAGCGGAAGCAAACCACCCTGCACAGCTTTCTGAGGGGCCGTGACTGTTAAATATAACAGATTTCACAGTTTCCGTCAAGTTCGTTTAAAGGGAGCATACTTACGATTGAAAACTTCTTTGCCTCGAACTGGGTAGAGAACCCCCGGTGAAATCCATCAAGCACCTTCTGCTTATTTTTTTACCACAGCTAAAAGCATAGACAAGTGGCAGCTAAATTCCTAGACGATGTTTGCTCTCACGAAGCCTCCCATCTCCGCTAACTAATCTCGCCTGTCAAAGACTGCACCCATGGCTCCAGAGAAGAAGAGCACAAGCACTTGTCCTTGTGCTTTCTTAGCACTGCAGTCTTGTTTTGTGCTGCGACGCTCGGTACCCGAATAAAGTTTGTTGGACATTTGGCCTCAAGAAAAGGTGCTGCACACCAACATGACGCACTTTTTTTTTTCTTGGTGTATTGTCGTTCTCTTCTTGGAACCTGGTAGACCAACCCACTAACCATATAATCATATCCCAAGAAGCAAAATGACTGATGTGTGCACACTAACGCAAGGATGCATAGGTCAGTGGGCCAACACTGGCCATGGCATGTTTGCAATAGAGTGCACATTCCAGAAGAAGCTCGACTTCTTAAAGGGCGTGCCGACCTACCGTAGGCAGCAAGATCACATGCACCGGCAGAATGCATAAAAGAGGCCTGAAATATTTAAAATTTATTTACAACTGTCCGTCTCAATTACATACATAGCTCAGCTAAGAAGACTTGTGTGCTTGGTCATGCAATTCGGAGGACAAGAACAGATAAAAGACGCCTGAAATCTTATTTTAAATTTGGTTACGAGTCTTACGACTGTCCGTTTCAATTACATAAATAGCTCAGCTAAGAATACTTGTGTGCTTGGTCATAGAATTCGGAGGACAAGAACAGACGAAGGTTCGCTTGCACCAAAGGCTTGCGGCACGAAATTCCGCAAGCTTTCCCTAAAGCCTCAGGTACCGACACTGAAGACATTAAAATGGGGCAACAACTGTGTCTGCTACTTTACTGTGGCAGCCTCACACTGAATAAAACAATGCCCTCTGTAAGGGTGCAGCAGTGGACAAGATGCGTCCCATGAAAAGGCTACACCAACCCAATTAACCATGTCTGCAAAATGCACAAAGAGGAGGCAGAGCTCAGAGCTGCACATACGAGGATGGCACTACCTCAGTGACATCTACCTCCTCTGACAAAGAATTAAATCGACCAACCGAATGCACCACAAATGTACAAGTTCTCTGCTCTTTTAACAATGCTTCTTACCATTTCATCCTTGTCTGTGCAACTTCCAGGTTCCTGATCGCCATCTTCATTACCAGCTTCTTGATTCACATCACCAGAATCATCCTCTTGTCCTTCCGCTACTTCAGCCTGTGCACACACATAGCAGACAACAAAGTTACTATTGGAGCACCAGATACGAACACAACGAATGCTTCAAGTCAAATGAGCAACCATTGCGGCTTTAACCAAAGAAAAATGAAGCTGTACAACTCGACGTATCAAATAGGAGTGAGCAAATATGTCAGAAAATTTCAAGTTTCAAATCAAATAGCATCGCACTTGCTTCCACCTTTGAATCAGACAGCCGTTATTCACAAATACAAATACAGTAGAACCTCGTTATAACGAACCCGGATATAACGAAGTAATCGCAATTCCCCTTGCAATTCCTATAGATGAAATTGATATTGGTTATAACAAACTCATGGTTATAACGAAGTAATTACCACACCCCCTTCAACTTCGTTATAACGAGGTTTTACTGTACCTAACAGTGGTGGGACAGCCATTTCACCCTTGGGCACAGGTTTTGGTGCAGGGTTGAATGCAACTGTACTAACCAGTTAATTCGGAAATTTCTTCCGGTCCTGTTAAATTTGAATCAAGGATCAGGTACATACACATACTTTAGAAAAAAAAAACTGCGACTAATTTCATCCACTGTAGCCAACAGTCCACCTAGTGCGGCCCATTAAATGCAAATTTTGTTGTATTGATAACATACATGGATCAAGCTAGAGCTGACATATGGTCCAGTATATCCCAAAGTCCGTACTATGCGGATCCGTTGGAAAGAGCATAGACATACAGTGAGCTTCAGTTTTACTCGTCCCAGCAATGTTCAGAACCCTCTTACTGCGGCAGAATTGCCATTTCTACCCGTCAATGTAGTTCAGTGGATATGGCACTGTACTGCCGCACGCAAGGTGCCCACACATCAAAAGAGGAGAAATGCCACTATGTTTGCATACAATTGGGTGCAGACTGTAAAAGAACTTTACGCTGTAAAAATTCATCCAAGGCCAGTACTTTGTAGCAACGCCTCTTTAGGTACCTTCTCGTGCTTGGCCAGTGGTCAAAGCAACGGTCAAACAACATTGTCGATAGGTGGCTGCAAGCCGTGGATAAGGCTAACACAGAACTGAGCCTAATCGGTCACTACAAAATGCTGGCATACAGCCCTCCGTTACAGCATCCCTTACGAACCGCTATATGATATGTGCCAATCTATACGCCGTTTCATACATCAGGTGCAACGCTGTGAAGGCTCCGCAATTATTCCGTAAGAAATAAGAAAAGGAGTGGGATATTGCTTCAACAAAGAGAAGACATGTACAAACTCGCGTATTTCTATTGTTTCCCCAGCAATATAGGCTCGGTGAGAAATGTATTATAACTTAATGCTGCCAGCGAGGAATTTATCTTTCGCTCACCGCAAGCAGCGCACTACTTTTCGGTTGTGGAAGCACACAGCATAAACACAAGCACTAGCTTTTGGCAACGCTGCATCTGACGTATGAAACAGAGTAGAGGAACCTCAATAATCTGGAGGTTCGTAAGATTGCGGGCATTTAGAGGGTGGACACGAATTAAAAAAACACTCACATTGCTTCTCGGGGCTACACTAATTTCATACATAGCTCTGAATCATACCAGTACTAGCACTTAGGGTGCGTAAGTAATTATGCATACACGCAAGGCGACATGTCATGCGACCCATAAAGGGTAGTCACACCATGCCACATTTGGTGCGTTTCACTGCATAAGACTATTGTGTCACATCGAAGCCACCTTTGAGAGTGTGATGTCGTGGACTCGTCGTCAACGCGGAACAGTACACAACAGATGCCACACGTAAATGCGACAGTCTTCCCTCCCTTTACATGAGTCATAAGAGGGGAGGGTCCATGGCAAGCAGTAGGGGTCCTTCAAGGCCAGCAATCTTTTAAAACCGCTGTCCATTATTTTTTTTTTTAGGTAGCGTTACGTCTGTTTATCAGAAGATTTATTACTGTGCTGGTACCCTCAGGAGGACCGCTTCGAAATTGGGAGCCTCCCAGGAATATTGGGAGAGTTGGCAGGTATGTGCTATGCCGCTCAGGAGCTAATGTTATACTCGCATACCTTAAAGAGCGTTTGCTTGCCCTAGCCGATGTAGATTTAATAACCGCTTAAACTGCATGAAGAAGAAAGCCCTGAACAGAAACAGACTCGAGATCACAGATGCATTTTGTGTGCGGATATATGTTTCTGTTCATGTCTCATCACCTTTGCTCAGTTTTAACATTTTGCTGAAAAACTGCTTTTAGACACGAGCTGCACGAGCCCTCTTTTGCAATCCAACTGGCCACTCATGCAGGCAGTTGTGCTCACCCCCTCTACAGTGTCCTCGGTCGTGGGCTCAGCAGGGTCATACAAGTCATCGGCCTGTGCGGCACCATCCTCTGTTGCTTCCTCCTCTGTTGCTTCCTCCTCTGTTGCAGCAGTCTCTCCTTCCGATGCACCTTCCCTTGTTTCTTCCTCTGCCCTTCTGGCACCATCACGCCGTTGTGTCGCTCTTTTTGGAGCAGGTGACCGCGATCGGTCGCTAGGACCGGGACGCTTGCGGCCCCCACGACCGTACCCTTGACGATTTCCGTAACGGTCGTTGAACCCCTGACGAGTGCTGTAGCGATCAGGCGGCTGCACAACCCAATACTAGAGTCAGACATTGCTGATGAATGCACAGGTGTCCAAGATACAAGTAAGAAACGCCATTATGGCCTACGGCATGGTCATTCAACTGCTCCCAAGTCATCATTTATCAGTACAGTGATCGACATTGTGTTACATATGCACTAAGAAAAGCCTCTACTTTTAAGACATAATTTAACCCAATATTCCAACTTGGATTCACATCCTTTGAAGGAGTATTGACCTTTTTTCTCACTTCCCATTCTACTGCACTTATTATTAGGCCAATAAGAACCTTTAGAAGAACACGGCAAAGCACCAGGGAACCTTAAATAATACACCCAACCTTTTCAAAATTTTCTTTAGAAGCCGACGGGATCTTAAACTTGGCTGCAATGCACAACTGCAGTGATTTCAGCACCATTTGTCACATTAGTGGCTCCTCCCCTGCAGACAAGAAACTTTGCCCCCAGTGTTGCTAGGCTAATGTGTTTTCTGCAATCCCCTGACAGCGAAAAACTGGTCTTAACCGATTCTCCGAAGATTCTCCGCAAATGCGCCATAATGAGCTCGGAGGTACAAGTTTAACCTTAGCCTACATATGTAATGCACTGTTTGCAGACTTGTGCAATATTGCATTAGCAGAGGCACAGTTCCAGCTTGTTAACAGGTGAACAAGCACATGACAACCATTTGTTGGCGAATGCATGAGACTATGGGAAACATATGGCCCCCTTAGTCAAGCTGTTTTACGATACCTCTTTCACAGCTTCCCCTTTCTGCTCCTTGAGGTTAAACAATGTTTTGAATTTATTCGATCACCATCTACACCTCAATAAACCTTTCCATTGAGAGTAACATTACGGTACAGTCATAGCTATGTCGTCCATGTTATGTTAGACTGTATACATAGAGAAGGTACAGGGGCTATAAATGCACCTGCTCTAACACCACCAGTAAATAGAAGTATGCACTCTCCTTCCTTCGCATTCTCTGGTGGCACAAAACAGCACAGCAGAGTCGTTGCCTACAAATTGTGCTTGCAATTGTTCCAGTCGCGAGAAAAAAATCAAATAAAAGAACACTTGCAGAAGCTACCTCGGGTTGACCACCAACATGAAAATGCAACAACAAACCCCGAGATAAGCTGAGCCATACCTTAACTACGCACAACGTATCTAAACTTATCACCCATTCTTACTAAGTTTTCCACACCATATTCAAATTAGGCTAGCTTGCTACAAGGCACTCTACAGCATATTGGTGTCATGGCCCCTCTATAACCCAGTGCACGTTTCATCAGTAACGTTGGCTAGTGAATCATAAATGCAGCAAAGGATTAATTTTAAAACTCTAACTGGCTGCAGAACAACTTCAGGCACATTTGCAGCTACCACACATCTGTAACTAGCACTAAATATTTTCAAAGGTATTTTTTTTCTTTTTTAAGCACTCCACATTCAAAAGTATGCAGATGCAATTGCAATATAAGTGAAACAAGACATATCAGAAGGTGCCTCTAACAGGTCAGCCTCACTGATGACACCTATGCACATGCCGCCCAGCTAATTGAAGCACGGCACTCCCTCACTGGTAGGCCAGAGATTCCCTATACAGTACATGACAGGGCGCGTGTAGTGCAAGCTTGTGCAGCAGCCAAGTAAATCAAATGCACTCTGTTTCAGACATTGCAGCAAGGAAAATAGGGTAGTCGTAGAAATGGTCCTTGGGGAGTAATTTTGATTGCCCTTACATTCAACAACAATTTCAAACAGAAATTTTCACTTAAAAGTGCGAAAAAAAAAAAAAAAGACTTCACAGTACTTAAGTTCCGATTCTCAAGAAATGAGTTGAGATACAATAAAGGACATCTCTGTTATTATGGTACACCCTCCGCAGCAAGCGACTGTCTACTGGCAGGCAAATCCACACAAAACTGCCTCTAATAGCAAAATGAATGACCTGCTTCATACAATAGGGCAATTCCCCACACACTGCCTGTCTGGCCTCACTCACATGTTTTTGTAAATATTCATTTATGATCACCATTTAAACAATATCCTGGAGTTTCAAAAGAAGCTCTGCCATTATTGATCCCATCAGCGAAAACAAGCAACTAGTATAGTGGAAGCCCATTCTTGTCCACAGCAGCAGCCTCCCGGATGGACGAAAGGCAACGTCTGAAGCTACGCAGCACCAAAATGATGATCACTGAAATGCAGACCGCCAGACCATCTCTGGTAATTCTTCTTTCATTTCTTTTCCAGGAATAAATTTGCAGAGTGCTCTACGTTTACATAAACACATTACTGATTTTCAATCACATTGTGACACTTTACAAAACAAATGCTCAAAGGCATTTATATGAGTGCCTAAATGCGTGAAGAGCAATGAAAATGCTTGGGACTACGGGCTGCACGAGCTTTCGGGCTCAATGTGCCTAGATCTGGCACAGGTCCACCAGCTATTCGCATCTCTATTGCGATTCATTGGTACCGCCAAACGTCAATGCAGAACGTGACAGAAAAAAGGGGTGGGGGGCTGGCAACTCCGAGGGCTGCCCAACCAATCATTTCCAAGGACAATCTCAAAGTCAAAAGCGCCTTCACCGAGCGCAGCATGAGGCCTGCCTTAAGGCTGCAAGCTCAATTCTGGCCTCCTTGCAGGCCTAGATATTTTTTCCAAGGTGCAACCAAAAGCACGAGGGATGTCAACAGGTTCATGCTGGTTCGTTTTCGGTCAAAAATGTACAAATGTCACACTGAGCAACAAACAAGGGCATACCAAAATCAAAGAAAAAAAAAAGACATGATGCGCCAGTGCCAGCTACGAACGTCGGCTCTCACCTGATCGAAGCTGCGCCTAAAGTATGAACGAGGGGGAACGTTGCCCCCAAACCGCATCATGTCTGGCGGCATGTTCCCGCCCATGAAAGGCAGGTTACTCTGCCCAGCCCACATGGGGCCACAATTCATCATAGGATTGAAAGGTTGCTGGCAGAAGCCGAATGGCGGCATGCCGTTCTGCCAGGGGCTATCAGGAACCGAACGTCTCGACATGATACCGGTAGCAGAAGTGTGGTCCGGTCTCAAGTGCTGCCCAGACGCTGGCCTCTCGAGGGAAAGAAAGAGAACAGACATTTTATGGCATTTCTGCGAGATGCTCTACAAAAGCGTTAAACATTCTGTGAACGAATGACGCAAGCATTCCCTAACAAACATTCGTGGCCGGCTCAACTTCACCCATTCAGGGGAAGCCGGTAAATCAAGCAAACAGCCACGGCGAATAAGTTATGTGAGGTAAAATTTAGTTATCAAAGGGAGAGCGAAAGCTCGGTTGTGAAGAAGCCAGGACACAGCCTCTGTTAAACAAGGCTGGCAGAACAAACTTCGTTGGATGAAGGCACAAAATATCGCAGCGGGCGCTGAAATGCGATCTCAGTACAAATTTCTTGCGCAAGAGGCTCGTCTAGAGAGAGGTGACATTACATCACGCCACGAATTCGTCGGTAGGCACAAACGCTGCTCAGATCAAGTAACGCGTGCGCGAGACAAAAACAAGCATGGCTGACCGAACTGCCGGTGTGAACCCGGCGGCCGGCAGGCCATGGCTCGCTGTATGCTAAGCAGCTAGAATGATCACTGCGGCCGGTGAAGTGGCAGCTTCTGTCACCGTTGTGTCTTCAACGCACAGAGTCCTACCGCTTCCAAAGCATTAGCAATTGCAATGTAAAAACCAGACATTTTAGTTGCCGCAGCTAGCATGACGAAAGCACAGCCAGCGAACGCCATCCCTTGTTCCTACAATAAAACATGCCAGATTCACCTCGCTTTCGTGTAAGGCAATAGCTAGCAATTAAATCGCTTAAGTACACCGAGCACTTGTTAAACATCGACTGAGATTTAACAAATGCGCTTTCTTTTTTTCCTCTCTCTCTCTTAGGCCTAGCGAACATTCCGCGCACCACAAGATAGCTGGCTTTGATGTAGCAGCACAATGGCACCGCTGCACCAAATCCCGAGCTCCTAATCGAGCATTAATAGTACCCCATGTCACGCTATCACAAAAGCAATTGATAAATATCTCGGCTACTGTTCATACCGGTAGAAAAGCAACGATGAACGACGACCAGCCCGGACAAGACGCTGCACACTGCACCAAAGTCTCGTGGTATGTGTCTCGTGCGCACGACCTCCTCAACCTCCTCTGTGCGCCGCGCGGCGTGTGTCGAACATGTCGATGATGATAGTGTATTGAGCCGCTTGGAGTTTCGCAAGAACTGTTCGCGTGCAACCGGGGCAGTTCAACAGCACGCGTCGTGGTCCATGAAGATTCGTACAAAAATTGTTTAGAGAAACTCTATTTCTAGTACACCGTAACTATATGTTGTGGAAGCTTTCGTATTTGTCGTACACAAGACCTGACCCGCCCAGCTCGCGGCCACTCTATGCTCACGGCGTTATATGTAGAAAATATCCATATTCTAGTTCGCACTATATTACCTCATCTGCTGGTAGGCTATAACTATAGTTCTGCGGAGCAGCCGCCAGCGCCGCTTATCGTTCCGGCGAAGCGTCGACAAATGCACGGTGACAAAGTTCATCGTGCGAGTAGTTTGCCTACCTGCATGCAGTACGTACTTGGAACTTTGAGCCTATATGCGAACTATTGGGATGTATCTGTAATAGAGAGAATGTTCACATGGTGCTTCAGCCAACATTTCCGTCTATTTGCAAAAAAAGACCAGCAGCGTTGGTGCGCCGCTGGTACAATCGGTAATAGCTTTTCTTTTTCTGTTTTGTCGGTCACAGAAGTAAAGGATTGTTTAAATTCTGAGTTAACGAACTTGGGCGATGTTACTGAGCAAAAGCAAATGCGTGAGTTCACCTCAGTCGTCATACAAAAACGTACGTATTTGTTTACATACTTTAAAGCAACATTTTTGCGCATGCCAATATTAGGCGTTTCTCTTCTTTTCTACAGGCTGCTTTGGTACATTGCTTACGGGCGCGCGTTGCTGGTAAGCCCACTTTATTGCTGGGAACTACATTGTACTGTCATTGTTGATTTAACCCAATCGAGGCAGGTTTGCAAATGTTTTCTTCACTGCGCAGACTACCCGCCCGCCTCGGCTCAGCGCTAGCAGACAAGCGGTGTCAGCGATGTGGTTGATGAAACTCTATGTGTTGCGGTGACGCCAAAATCTGCGGCGATAAGGCCCCTAGCGGTAAAAAGAGAAGCCGAGAAGCTAGCAGATGAGCGCTGGCGTTCCGCTCCCCGGGCAGGTCAGAAGCGCAATAAGTAGGCCGCGGCCATGCGTAATGTGGCGACATCTCGGAGTGCGTTTAGGGGTTACAGATATTTGTTGTGTTTTTGGCCTTTGAACTCAGTCAAGCATCCAATCGCAAGGCGGCAAACGGACGTGCGTCTTGTTGAGCAACAGGCAAGCGCAACAGAGACAGATACGTCGAGCATCTGCTTCCGAGTTGTACTTGACTGCTTGCTTCACTAGGTTCACTTGAAAGTTGGTTGGTTCTTATCATGTGGTAGTGCGGCGCCAACAAGTGCGCAAGTGTTCTCTCCTATCGCTTTTTTGTGCTGTGACAGCGGCGCGGGGACGTTGGTAAAATGACAAGCTCGACTCAGCGGCACATCAAACCATCCCTGGACGATTTACCCAAACGCTTTGTGGTGGCCATGAAGACTTTATTTGATATTATGGACGATCAGAAGGCTGGTCACATAAGTCTCAAGGATATAGAGGCACGGTGGGCAAGCGGCCGCGACGACGGTGCGTCATCGGTTGTTCCCAACGGCGTAATCGAGTCCCTTCAGAAGGTAACTCCTCCGAATGGTCAGCTGACGTTCGAACGCTTTTGCGCTGGCCTAAAGATCTGCCTGCTCCGTCATCGGGTTTCCAACCACCGCCAACCTGGTCAGCAGGGCGTTCTGCAAAGACATCGGAGCGTCGTTCCGCCCGCGCCGCCCCAACCTCTAGGTCAGGTCGCCGAACCACGGGGACGGCCTTCGTCTGTGCCGCTCCCTGACCGTGTCGAAAGGTCAAGCGGGCAAGGAAACGGCCTTTCGAAGCCTTCGGCCAAGGTTTACGGTGGCTCGGACCGGTCCCTTAATAGGTTGTCCGCAGTTCGACCGCCTTCCAACACGGCGACGGTACGGCCCAGCGTTGTGGCCGTGCAGCAGAGATCCGTCAGTGTACCACATCTCCAAAACACGACGGCGGGCGTCGAGCAGTCCAGGATGACCGCCGATCCGCGTAGGGCTCCCGCGACCGTTCGAGAGTTGCCGAGCAAGCTAAGGGGTTACCGCAGTGATAACAGGTTGCACCACGGATCCCAACAAGCTTCAGCGGAGCCCTCGGGGATACTGAGATTCAGCCGAGTGCGCAGCAAAACTCCCGACCCGAGTTCCGAGTTGGGAAAAAGTCAGCCGACGCAAGGCCACAGGCGCAATCCGGATGTGCAGAAGGAGAACAAAAGCCCCGAGCAGGGCGCTGAAGACAATGCGAGTATGTGCTTGTTTGGACTCCTCAAAGTAATGGAAAACGTTCACGCGCTAAACGCTCACTACGTTGTCTATCTGCAGGCTCAAGCAAAGCGAAAAGCGTTCTGCCAGCTGCACCAGAGCGCAAGTTCCCGAAAAAGAAAGAGCCACGTAGGCACACACTTGGTCATGGCATAGAGTATAACATGGTAATGCCATCTGTGAATTGTTTCAGTGCATGGATTCATGAGCGCTGTTCTGATGAGTGTCTGGAGTTAGTGCCACCAGATAATCAACAACAAAACACTGACCATTTTTATCCATGGTAATGGGACACAAAAAATACCATGTAGCTTTTAGTGCACCATGGTTTGCATAGCATGCAATCCAGAACGAGCATTCTGTACTTCCATGCCTTCACACATCAAAGTATCAATGCCATTTGTGATTCGAGCGTAACAGAGATGCATGACAACATTTCTTTGGTTCTCACAGCTGCGGCGTATGAAGCAACTAGAGCATGAAAAGGATGCACTCCAACAAGGTCTGCAGGCCATAGAGCGAGCTAGGGAGTGGTACCAGCAGCGCATCAGTGCTGTTCAGGAAAAAATACAGCAAGCTGGAAAGTGTCACGCTACACCAGTAAGCAACGTAATGTTTCTGAAACACTTAATTGCCCAGTGAGCATACCTTATCATGCTGTTAGATGCCCTGTTGCAGCTTGCTATCTATATGGGGCCAAAGTGTACGAAAGGAATGTTTTCAGTATTAAGCGATATGCCATGCAAATTATTATGTCCAGAGGATAAAATTTTTTTTAAGTCTTCACAGTGTCTTTGCTAAGGCAAACTTCTACAGGTGTCTGTAAGCATGTTGCTAGAATTCTGTGCTTTGTGTTTCCACTCAGTCCTGTGTGCCTTTTGACTGCGTTCTTTAGCACGTTCTTCATATACAGCACTGATTTGCCATACAGCATGCTTTCTCAATTACATTATCATGATTCAAGCAATCAAAAGTGTTAGTACATCTTTCCTTGCTCTGAAATGGACAGCATGTGAGCCTGTTTCCTATTTGATTTCAACAGGAGTACTCCATGGATGCCCAAGATGAAAGACTCAGATTCCAACTGGCAAGAATCTTGGATGCTAACCAGCACCTCAATGCACTGATCGACAGTTCAGATAAAGTAAGTGCACAGGTTATGTTACTTTATTTCACATGTTCCTTCCAAAAGAAAAAAAGCATGTTCACTCGATTGCACTCCTTTGGCGTTAATAATGCTAAGTAGTGCAGCTCTCTGTATTCATATGTTTAAATTTTATTAAACTTTTCTTTTGATGTGCTCTTTGGCATTCCACAACTGTATGTGTGCCCATTGTGTGCACGGTCAGTATCACGTTGCTAGCTTCAATATGGTCAGCCATTTATTGTTTTTTAATGTGCACCGAAGCTCGGTGTACACGTGTGCACTGTGCTTACCCAGAGCTATTGCCAGGTGGGCTTCCTTCTGGCTGTGCATGCCTTTTGCCATGACAAGAGCAAGAAAGCCGGTTGGAAGCTGCAGTGACATCATTTGTTGAAGTATAGTTTAATCTCACTACAACAGACCTTGATAGTTAAGAAGGTTTTGGTCTTTTGTAAAAGGAGTACGTAGGATACAAATACTGCTAAAACAGAGCTTTATGTAGACACCGGAGTGAATTCCAAGTCACAGACATGGTCGAAGAATGCATCTATTCCTCCCCAACTTTTCTGACAGAAGTTTGTGAGCTTTAACTATGCTGTCTAGTGAACAGTTTGGACACTCTGCCTGTCTCCATCATTACAAGGCTGCCGCCATAGTACCTCATTGTGTCGATCCCACAGGTGCTGTCAAGCGACGTGTGAAGTTAAAAGCTATTGAATTGGGATGTCCATTGTGCATAAGGTCTGCTGTAAAGAGTGCTGGCCTTGTAATGTAGGCCTTGATAACCGAATATATGTTGTATCGGAATTTACTATAAAAGAAGTTCAGTCAATGGAAGAGATAGGGAGATCAGCGCAACATTGCAGTTTGGTATGCTGTATCCTCTGGTGCATGCAGTGCGAATAATATATGGCTCGCATGTTCGCTGGAGCCTCCACAACTGGCAGGCACCGTTTTATGACCTAGTTGAAAAAGTGTTGCAGGACCCCTTTAAGGTATGCCATTGAAAAAGTGCTGCCTTTGTACATAGACAGCACAAAATGCAATTATCAGTGATTCAAGATTCTAGGGAGGTGCTGCCATGAATACAAAGGAAAACATGCACTAGAACACAGTTGTTGCAAATTCGTTCCATCGTCCGACCAGAGCAGATACTTTCTCATGCCGACGGAGGCGTAAAGAGACCGACTGCTGGCCAGAATGTGTGAACGGACCTTTGTACATTTGGAATGAGCTTGAATTACAGCGATGGAAGCCAGCACCCTCTCGCGATTTGAATAGGATTTGTATTTCTAAACCGAGCTTGAAAATTGCGGCAACTGAAACGTGGCATATAGCCTGGTGGGGGTGAGACCTTGGCATTGCATTCTGAAGTCGTTACATTGCTGTGCGTTATCTGCTACTGTTCGTAAGTCCACAACTCAAGCTAAAAATTGCAGTCGGTGCATAAAAACACATCCCCGCCTTATTATTTGCATTCTATGCTGTGAAAGGAGTTGACTCTGAGAAGCGGCGCTCTCTTTGTGCCAACCGAAAACCTGTTTTAGACACGCCCCGCCACGGTGGTCTAGTGGCTATGGTACTCGTCTGCTGATCCGAGGGTCGCGGGATCGAATCCCGGCCGCGGCGGCTGCATTTCGATGGAGGCGAAATGTTGAGGCCCGTGTGCTGTGCGATGTCAGTGCCATTAAAGAACCCCTGGTGGTAAAAATTTCCGGAGCCCTCCACTACGGCGTCTCTCATAATCAGAACTGGTTTTGGGACGTTAAACCCCACATAACAACATAACAGCAACAAGCTTTTAGACGCAGCGCATGTACGTGGTGTCTCCGAGAAGTTGCATGCATGCGCTCTGTTGTGGCAGAACCTGGCACAAACACATTTGACAGCTGTAGGCCACTCTTTGCAACTTATGCTACATATAAGACTCCACAGGCAAAAAAATTGCATTAAAAATGTTTCAAGGCATTCCTTCCGTTGCTATTGCATGGTTGGACACCGACTGTTAAGCTTTCCATTGAAGTAAAAAAAGAAGGGACCGACAACCAATTTTTATGGTACCTGCTTTTATTAGTGCAACTGAAAACTTATCCCGTCAGAGTGCCTAATCTCCCAATGGTAACGGCGAAAACGCCGCGAAACATATAAAATCTGAATTTTTTATCTGCGGCGACTATGGAGTCTTACAGGCAACACAGTTGCAAACATTGGGAAGTGAGCGCGATAGCGATTATAAGCCCGTAATGGGTAAAGGAAACTAGTGAAGCCCTAAGTAGAAAGAAATCAATGTTGCGTTTATCAAGCCTATATGTTGCTGTGACTTGTGATCTCACTCACGAATTCGCGCTGTGCGCTCCGATGCCGGCTTCGCAGACACTAGAGAGAAATGGCGCGGAGATGCGTTGCAACCCGCAGTGACCGTTCCACGGTTGTGCCGCGAAGGCAGCGCTACTTCTCAGTGTCAACTTGTTTGTTTCGTACCTCATGAGCAGCACAGAACAGAGAGGGGATGTTTAATAATATGCGTGCTTTAACTTTGAGCACTAATTATATAAAAGCCATCTGACTATGCACACCAAACCGAAGACTCCATATAGCAGGACGAAGTCTCTATGGCTACACTGGACGACATACCCGTTTGTTGTGATCTTCAAACACAATTTAAAAAGACACATTCTACTGAAACCCCATCCTACTGAAGTATGCTTTAATCTGTCACCATAATTCATGGCTTTTTGTTTTTTTTTTTCATTTCTGCCAGAATCTAATTGCAGGTTCTGGTCAACTGTTGGTCCCTTTAAGCTTAACACATGATCTCAAAAGGTTAAGGTCATGGCTTTGCTGAAGCAGGATAAAGTATTACCTTGTTTATTTGCTGTTTGTGTTATTATTATTTCAGGGCTTCCCAACACACATGAACTTGGCTGTACAGCCACCACCCTACGACGTTCATCAAAACTCCATAGTTCAGCGGCTGAAGGAGCAAAACCACCTCTTAACTGAGGTATGCACAAATTGAGAACTGTGTCATTGCACATTTTCATTGAGTGTGATATGTACTTGGCAAAAGTTCTTGTTTTACAATTCTGTAAGTCCAAGCTTGAAACATGCGCTTCGGGTGTACTAACTCAGCTTTTTTTCCTAAATTATTCTATACAGCTGTTTGTGCTTGACATCTAGAAAGGTTACAGCCATGATAAAGGCATGACGTTTAATGTAACTCTCTCTAAATGCATTTACCTCAGTAATGCCCTCCCCCCCCCCCCCCCTTTTTTTTCCTTCTTCTTCCAGGAAGTGAGCCAGAAAAGTGAGGTTATTGCGCAGCTGGAAAGAGAGAAAGCAACGCTGATACGAGAGCTGTTCCAAGCTCGATCGCAGCACAGGGCACCAGTCGACGAGACAACTCTCATGTGAACGTGGGTTTGTCGTATTACCTGCTTTCTTCGAAGGGCTATTGCCACAAGTACCTCCCTTGCAAAAGGGCAAGGAGGTGTGAACATTTGTGCAAGGCCTGCCATGCCATAGCCCCCACATACCAACAATAGAGTGAATGCAGGTATTTCAGTACAAGTGGACAAATCATTCATTCCCCTCACTCAAGCCGTACTGAACATTGCCACACAAGGGTTTGCCATCACTTCATTGTACTAGAACTGGTTGCATAGCAGTGAAGAGTGTTAATGTTCAGAGGAGCTAGCCTGTAATCCACTACCATCAAAATCACATCTAGTATGTAGGCAGCATACAGTGGAGTGAGCATTTACTTTGCTAACATGAAGTGACAGTTCTTTTTTAGTCCTGCTTAGCAGAAATGCTTCCACCCTCTACTGGTCGTATTGGGGCCACCTGTGACACTTTTTTTTTTTTTTTTTTGCAGGACACTTTTCGTTAGGTCGCCAGATTTGGTGACGAAATGTGTTGCAAAATGTGCTAATCCAGATTTTTCTATGCCAGTAGGACAAAAGCTTGTCTAGCTCTAAAGACACCGGTGTCATTGTGCTGCTTCATGAAGCACCAATGTTTCTATTGCAGTGTGCACACCCACAGTGCGAGTTACAACTTCCTTACCAGCGTGAGCAGGCTATGGAGAGAGCCAAACAATTAATGCAGTAGTTTTTGTTTTCCCATCTCCTTCTTGTCACCATGTCACCATTGACAAGAAGAGGGCCACCAATGCCAAGTGTGTGCGCAACACCTTTTCGAACTTCGCATATTGTGAATTCGAAAATCCAAGGGGGGGGTGGGGGTTGTGTTGGTCAAAGCACTCAGTTGGGCTAGTTGGTGTTGCCTTACACTGTAGGGAATGCTCTTCGTAGACACAGACAAAGAAGACCAGACACACAGCGCAACTTTTAACTTGTTTATTCGGAAATGAAGGCAGCACCACTTGCCGTATTTACTCGTGTAATGAACGCACTCGCATAATAAGTGCACCCCGCAACTTTAGTAGCCAAATTCTGGATTTTTCTTTCTCCCGCATAATAAACGTAGCCCCAACTTTGAGCCCCTGCAGTCGTGCAAACTGCCGCGCTGTAGCTTTCCCACTTGATCCATGGTGTCTGGGTGCCGTTCGGCATGCCTACTGCCATGTCCCGATAAAATTTTCGCATGTGGCCAGGCCTAGCCGTGTGCAAGCGACAGTAACATCATTTACTCGCAGTGCCGCTTTCCTCCGCACTATTACAGTCCCCTCAGGCTCGCTGCAGCGTGCTGCCATGCATGCTGCACAGACTGGCGCAACTGAGCCTAAGCACGGTCGGGGTGTAGTCTTCGAGACTGCCATGATGCAATCTCGGGCATCATACTTAACGTGCATGACTGAGAGGTTCGGCACAGGTATGCAGGTGAAATGCGATGATGAGCCATTTTGTGTGCAGTGGTGGGAAAGACTTATTCTCCTGTAATGGCCACCTGGGAGCGCTACCAAACACTGATGTGGCTAGGTGCCTCCGGGATTGAATCGATGACGTATATAGCGACTTTGGTTGTCCACAAGCGGCCCAGGCCGGTGTGGTGAGGATCATCAGCCTGTGCATCATGTGCATCGATACGTGCGAGAGCCGTGGTGCCATAGAAACTATAGAAACTCCATCCACAGCGAAGACCGCGCCCTGCCGCTAGTTCGTTTTTCCGATGTTGACCGTTCTACATGCAGCGTCACCACTTGTCTAGTTTTGCGATGCTGTGGGTGAACCACGCATTATAGTGGCGCGCCTAGGATTTCTGCCAGGGGGGGGGGGGGGGGTTCAGTTTTTCACGAAGGGCCGGGCAAGCAATTACACAGTTGTTGCGTGTGTAAGAAAAGTAAATAAAATGCCAAATAATAGTTACATCAATGATGATGATTTTTATTATTTTTTTCGGCATTTTGCAGACATTTGCTCCACATTCTTCTAGGACATAGGAGCGGTTACGGAGTGGGATGCGGGTTAGGTCGGCTTCAGGGGCGGGGTCACAACCCCCGAACCCCCCCCCCCCCCCTGTCAGTGCGCCACTGACGCACTAAACAGAAGCGAAAGGCCATCGTAATGGGACAAAGCGCAGCCACCATAAGGGCTGTTGCAATAGGTGCCAAGTCGCGTGGTACTGGTGCCATATAGCTTTTTTTTTTACCGTTCTTTAAATAAAATTTCATCGCAAGCGTGTTTCATTGCAAGCATGGCTCCAAGCATTACCACAGGTCGCAATGCCACCTTTTCTGCGCATTAAAATCTTTTCCTCACCCAGAAAAAGTTTTCGTAAAATTTACCCCTCATAATAAATGCACCCCCCCAACTTTGCTTCCTTTTTTCGGGAAAAAAAAGTGTGTTCATTATTCAAGTAAATACAGTATATACGATTTTCACTACATATGGCATTTTAGCGTGTGCTCTACATTCTGTAGGCGCTGAAAAGTTCCAGTTCTTTGTCTGATAATCCGAGGGAGGCTACACTGATACAAGTTTGTTGTCATTCCCAAATCATTCTTGCTTTCACAGTAAGCTTTGCAGATTGACTACGATTGCGGTAAACTACAGTGGACCAATTAAATTGAGTGGTGCACTTGCACTTTCGGCAATGATTTGCGAGGGAGCACAATGAATGTAAAAAAAAAAAGACTAATGGCTATCTCGCGATATGGAAAGAAGTCAAGGTCAACTAACAATTCGAAAAAAGTATTTATGTATCAATGTAATTGTGTTGCCCTATCACTGCGGCCAGTGTGCCCACATTGTTTAAGGCTTGGTAGGGGGCTGTGACAAGAGCGGCCTTTAGAAAAGACCAGTGCTAGCAGAATGAAAATGTGTAACCTTTGTCCCATTCTTGCTCTAATATCAAGCCCAAAGGCAAACACGTAGCCAACTGACCTGTTAATGCTTTCACTTCTGGTGAAAAAAGAAAAGGCAATGTTGCTTTGGCAAATTTCCTCCAAGGAAATGCGCAGCATATGTAAGTGCAAGGGAGCTCTCCCGAGGATGATACAATAAGCAATATTTTTTCAACCTTTGTCACGCTACTTGTTGGTTTTTGCTCTGTATCTTTGCATCTCGTTAACTATTTCATTTTTATCCCCTCTAGCATAATGATGTGCTGTCCTATCTGGCAGATGCATCTGGTCAGAAGTATGTTAGATAGCTTCACAGTCTAACATCAAGGTCATGGAAATCAGAGTTCACATCGCTCTTGGGTTAGAAGAACTTGTTGGTCAAGTTAGTGCTCTTAGGATTTGTACTGTTTTTACGAAGGCATCATACAGAGAAGGCCATGAACTGTAATTATGAAGGCTGCGTAAGCTTTCAGTAGCTGGACTCAACCACAGCGCTGCTAGGATATGTGCTTGTACCAGATATTGTGTAGGTCTCCAATACTGGGTTGGGTCTAGTACCGCTGGTCTGAAGCTGCACGATTCTTCCTCCTCCAGTGTGACAATATCGCAGTTTGTGCTCGTGCTGGCACTGGTGTAGAATATGGCCACCACCAGAGTGCAGCTGGGTACTCTTCAGATGCGAAATAATTTCTAAAAGCGTACCAGCGTAAAGCAGCAAGGAGTTCTTTCAACCTCCCTTCCCCCTGTTCAATGAGTTGATTTGCCTGTGAAGTATACAGTAGAACCTCGTTATAACGAACCCAGATATAACAAATTATCGGATATAACGAAGTAATCGCAATTCCCCTAGAAATTCCTATAGATGAAATTGATATTGGTTACAACGAACTAATGGTTATACTGAAGTAATTACCTCTCCCCCTTCAACTTCGTTATAACGAGGTTTTACTGTACTACAAACAGGGTGTGCCTGTTGGTAAAATTAGTGTGTGATAAACGCTGGACGTGAAGGTTGATTACATAAGCTTGTGGACTGTGAAACTGGCACACGCAGGTTCAGGTTGAATAAATTTCTAAAGGATATGGCAATACAGTTGAACCCACTTATAACAATACCTGTTATAACAACATATCGGTTAATAGTGATCATAAGCTGCTGCACCATCAACTTTTGTACGTTTTCTGTGGTGAACCAACCCTCTTAAAGCAATGGCCCCGTGCCCCATTATTGGTTATAACAATGAGGCCTGGTGGCTGGGTGTGCCCTGTGTTGGTGCTAACAGGTAATGGAATGTGAAATATTTGAAAAGAAAGCCAGCACTGGCCTCTGCACACCTGTTGATCCTCCCTAAAAAAAGGCTGCCCCACTTTCATACAATAGAAAGTGGCTTTTCCTCAAGGGTCCTTCTGTCCTTCCATTGTGCTACCCTGCCAAGCATGAGCCTGAAAAGAAGGTAACAAAGGACAGTGATTCCAAAGCTGGCCTTGAGGAAGCTGAACTAGCTTTCCCAAAAAGCCTCAGTGCTATCCCCTCAGGCTAGTGAAATAAAGGGTGGGGATCGGGATAAAAGTAGCACTGCTGCTGGGAAAGATGGAGGAAGTTGGGGAAGGGGGGTTCACTGGAGCTTAGGGTTGGTTCAGGGTGTTATCTTTGGCAACTGTTGTGCTCACTGTCATGCTGTGAAGCATACAGTGTCTGGGAAAAGGCCTTTAGCTGTTCCTTTCACCCTACTCAGGCACACACAAAGCTGTGGGGGAGTCCCCTGATTTAGCTTTTTATGATGCAACCCTGTTACAGCAGTGTAATTTCCATGGCAGTTCGGTATTGTTATGAGTGGGGTTCCGCTGTACTATCACGAGTTACAACTGCGGATCCGACTTGTTGCAGGTGCCACATGGCACCCCCAGGTGATGTCTGTGTAACAATAGGGGTTAACGAGTGTTTCGCGTTTGTGTCACCCTGGAATGGTTCATGCAGTGAAATTGAATGCGCAGAATTTTATGAAAAGAATGCATTTGCATTGTTGAAGCTTCGAGTGCACTGTATTATCCAATCGCTAAAGAAAGTTTTGTTGGAGGCAGCTTTATATTAGCAGAAATAGACTATTTTGAAAGTGGTGAGGCATTGTGCTGTTCAGCTTGATGTTTCAATTGCTGCACTGTGTGCAAGCAGTGTTTGTTGGTTGTCATTGGAGAGGTCAGTTTCATATCCTCTGGTGCACTTTACGCACAGATGCATCCATCAAACACAGTTTGCCAGCAATATATCATCATTGGTAACATGTGTAATGTTAACTATGCATATCATTTAAATGAAACCCCACGTCAAAATATAATAAACTACCACCTGCCTGTTTCTTGCTCTGTGATCAAGCCATTTCTCATGTGCCACAATTGCAGCCATTGCTGCATCAGACGGCAAGTTGCTCAGGGTAATATGTACTTGTTTGTGTACTTTTTCTCCCCAGCAGCATCAGCACTACATCGCGTAAGTTTAGCTAGATTCCATAATACAGTCAAACCTCGTTAATTTGAACTCCGAGGGCACAGGAAATCTGTTCGAATTAACCAGACTTCAAACTAGCGAGGGTCCCTTTGATTGGTGGTACTAGCACACAATGCCAATAGTAGAAACATGTGCGCTGCTGACTGTGACTCCCGCGCTGCCGCCACCGGTCTCGTCTTGCAGCGTGCTTGCGGGCCAGCGGAGATGCCACTGTGCATGTGCGGCATCGCTCAGTGGCACGGCCGCAATGGCTTCGCTCGCCTGGTGGCCCGTAGCCGCTGAGCTATCGTATTTACTCGCGCAATTTGTGCACTTTCTTTCGCGATTTTAGAGCTCCGAAAAGGGGGTGCGCAAATTACGTGGAGATTTCGACAACACATTCGAAATAACGTGTAATGCAATGTAATGCACACAGTATATGGTAACTCTCTTGGATATGATCTAATGTAACACCTCAAGACGCTGGTGTAAGAGGATACGGCTGCTCCAGGGACACTTTTCGCAGTCTCCTCGTGTTGAGAGTGCAGCACGTAGAAGGGTTTACAAGCCGCCCACTGATGGCTGCCGAGATACCGCGCGTGCCAGCACTATCTCGGCAGCCGAGCGACACTCCCCCCCTCCCTCGCGTCTTTTCATGCTCGTTAAAGACGGGCGGGGCATTTCCTCTCCGCTTCGACAGCAGGCGTCCCGATCGGGGTGATGTTATCGCCCTCCGAGCGACGGAGATGGGCTGGGCTCGCTTGATCTCTGCTTCTGCCGTTTTCGTCGCCCCACTCGCATGCTTTTGTTCTAGCGACCGTACTTTGGGCTCCTGGGCTTCCGGAGAAAGGAATCGAAAAAAGGGACATCGCACTCTAGCCCCCTTTGCGTAGGACTGCAGTCACCTGCGCAGTGAGGGGCGCGGGTGCGCGGCTGTCCAAAGTCTGTCCGTGCGCCGGCGAGCTGGCTCGGGCGTGACGGGGAGCGCAAAATATGCGAGGAAATTTTTTTTTAAAGCTGGCTAAATATCAGGAGTGCGCAAATTATGCAAGGGCGCAAATTATGCAGGTAAACACGGCATACCCTCTTTCCTCACGCGCGTTGCAGAAGGAGAAGGACGGCACCAGCGCCCTTGCAAGCGCGCGAGGCATGATTTCTACCAGCTGATGGTGGCGCTTTCCAATGCCCGCAGAGCGAGCAGATGGGTACGGGTTTGCAACGCTACGGCAGCTGACGCATCAATATTTGGCAATCGGCTTGGGATTTCATGAAATGTAGTCTTAGCGGACGGGCAATCTTGTTCGAATTAACCGTGGTGCGTGTTTCAGGTGTAAATTAAAGAGAGTTTTTCCCCATTCAAATACATGTAACTTTGCCGGGACCAACGGGCCAGTTCGAATTATCCGTTGGTTTGAATTATGCGACTTCGAATTAACGAGGTTCCACTGTATATGTAACAAGGCAACATTCTTAATGAAGCGTTCTACCTTCTGCCATTCGTGTTGATTCTCATGCTGAATGACCTTGTGTGCAATGATGGCAGGTGCAAAAAGTGCAAAATACAGTTTTAGCATTCTTTTCTTTTTCATAGCCTCACTGCCTTTTTGCGTCTGTATGTTTGTTGTGTGTGTATACACCAGTTAACATATGTAACAACATTGTCACTCGCTCCCATTGTCATTGCATAGGGTTATATACATTCCCTTAGTTGTCAGTAGCACCAAGTTGGGTTGTGTATTTAATGACTGAACTTGCTTGTGACACTTAAACAGCTATCCATCATGTGCCTTGCCCTATGATTTTGCTGTCGTTTAAGAGAAAACATGTGGGAGTTGCAGAGAATATTCTTTGAAATGGCACTTTCATCACGGTATAAATACCCACCCTCACATGTGTAACAGTGTATTTATGTCTCACATTGGCTTTCACAACTAGCTTGCATACAATTAATTGCAAGTATTTCTTTTTTGCATATTCATCTGCACTCAAAGAACGCCATTTCACTTATTGAAATGTTTGATATCCTTTTTTTTTTTTTTTGACTACTTTCTCTTGTCTATCCTGCCCTTGCTGCAAGTGCTTTCATCTATAGAAGCATTCACTCATCACCTCTCTTAGCATTCTTACAGGCTGAAACAGATTCCCAGAGAGAACTTAGTTTAGCATAAACAGCTTGCATGTCCCTCATACTACATATGAGTAATGCAGTCAATACTGTAGCCCAGTAGGTGTTCCTGCACCATTAGTATGCATCCATCATCTCGAAAGTTAGTACAGTTATATATATGCAGTGGTGTAAGTTATTTTCTTGTTCTTACAGGGGTGCTAGTAAAGTGTTCTTTCAGAGCCATGCTCTGACTGGTCAAAAAGGGTCAATCAAAATATTTCCAGAATTTCTTTTGTCTGAATCTCGTGTTGAAACATTGAAGCTGATGCATCACTGTGATGTCACACATTTAGGTGTTTTGGCTGATGGAAATATTCTCAGATTGTTCTAGCTTAGGTCCAGGTGTTTTGGCTGATGGAAATATTCTCAGATTGTTCTAGCTTGGGTCCTCTTCTTCTTCAGAATGCTGTATAGTTTCACTTTTCAAATGAATATTCATGGACTAGACATAAGTATCCAAATTTCCATGGCACTCTTAAACAGGAACATTGTGGCAACATAGCTGTCCAACTTTAGTGCTTGCACATCATTTCCGGCTTGCAAAAGATTTTGTGAGGGGACCACCCACTACAGAGTTGGGAAGCTTGCCATGCAAGCAAAGTGAGCATGCTATGCTGTGTAAGCCATGTTTGATGTAAAGCTGGTGCTGCTCCGTCTGTTACCTGTCCTTTCTTAGGCTTCAATTTTTGCACCTCGAACAAAACATTAAACCCATTCTCTCTTGGTGGTGGTGGCTGTTCCTCTGTCGCAGAAGTGCAATTTAACACTAGTGCAGCTCTTGTTCCCTTGTGTCATTGGTACTTCAAAATGTTCCGTTGCAGTATATACGCAGTTCATTTGTCAGGAAGCAGTGAGCATGCTTTGTGAAAGAACTGACACTCACTGACAGGGAAGTGCCAATTGCACGTGCCTTTATTTTTTTTTTAACTGAGCATAAAAGTTGTCCATTTACCTCGTTCCAATATGCATAGTGGTTCATTATTTAGCAATTTTTTTCAGTGAAATCAAAAGTATGTGTGTTGTGCATTTTGCTTAGGGTTTGTTACGCAGTATGAAAATTACGCAAATGTTTAACACTTTCCAGCCCCTCTGGTCCGAAACTATTTTACCACTTTGGGGTTCCATGAGAAAAATATCATAGGATATTTATTTTTGCTGTTTGTTTTTATACTGAAGTCTTGTGTCTTTATTTACACAGCATATGGAAGTGCTCAGAACTCTCCTTGCTGCAGCCCTGGACTGTCGCTAGAAGCTTTGTGGAAAAAAACACGGCTTTTTAAAGCTCCTTATATTGCGAGGTCACCTCAAACTGCACAGTTCTTGCTGCTTTCCAAAGGAGCTTGTAGATGAGGTGAGAGTTCTTGTCCAGTTTTTCTTCACCGCCCAAACATGCAAACAGGCTCCAGTGCTTGGCGCATGCCCTCACATCCTGTACAATCGGGTACTGGCAGTACTGTAGATGTTCCTATACTTTCTATCATTGCTTCAATAGGTGCATCAACAGTTGAAGGGTCAAAGTCTGGGATATCATCCTGTAGGCTCTCCAGGTTGTGGCACATGGTTGTGTCTCATTGTTGCCTCGTGTGTGACGACCGGAGCTGTCGTCTTCATTGCTGGCCTCATTTGCAATACTTCAGTCGTGTGATTAAGGAACGCAATTTTCTTCTTCATTGGAATCCCTTTCATATATTCCAAAAGCTTCAGAGTTATCACTTTGGAAGGCACTCAATTAGAAAGCAATCATGTCTTGCAGTGAGAAGAGCACACTAGCGGGGGCCATGCGGCTGCGAGCACTCGAACGGTACGGTGCTCTAAGTAAAACAAGAGATTCACCCTAGTGAGCTAAATGGAAAGCTAATTTAAAAGACATTAATTTCTTCCTTAACAGATCGACCCCTGCTGCATGTGGGTAGAATGCACGCAGTTCATCCATAAAAGAGGATATAGGGCAGCGTTCAACAATGAACCGCTGCAGCTGTGTTGCATTGTTGGAGAGGGTCAACAGTAGACCACAAAGGGTTTATGAATGCTAAGGTGTCCAGGGGCTGCATTCTGAGATATGTTGCTAAAGGCAATAGTGTCACTTTGTTGATGTATGTGCCTCCTTTGGCGGTGCCCAGCCAGTCACCACCAAACATACATACATCACCACAACAACACTATGACCTTTAGCTACACATCTCAGAATACGGCCCCTGCTGTAGCCGGGAAAGGTTAGCACAGGTGATCAATGCCTATAGCCATGAAATCACTGCTAGCATTTGAAATTGAGCCCTTAAGAAGGGTTGCTTTGTGCAGGTCAGCACTGCCTTTATTGTATGGCATGTTTGGGAAGCACTGGCAGTAATTGATTCATTCCATTGGCTGCCATTGTTTGCTTGTGGTACCTCTTCATCCTCGTGTCTCATTCCTCTTTCCATATCATCAGCGATTTCTTAAGTTGTTTTGGTTTGAACTGTGGAATTTGTTCGTCGGCACCTGTATGGCATCGGTATCAGAATCCAGTCAGCATTACCACGAAACATTCCACTGTGTTGTATGTAAAATTCAGGAAAATGACTTTTCTTTGGTACTCATTTTGTTGCAGCTGGCTCTGAGTACACGAATAAAAGTGTTCTTCAGAAATGTGCTACAGATGCCACTTGTAGAATACAAGTGTCTTTTTCTACTCATGATTATGATGTGTATGTATTGTCATGGAATGTCCCGTTTATATGAAATATGTAGTTTTATACAGAGGACCCTGCCATTTTACACAGGTGTTTCATGCACAAAGTTTTTACACGCTATTGCTATATTTTAATGTTGTCTTGCTGAAAGAAAGATATTTTGTTGCATTTGTAAATATGAGAAAATTTTTGGCCATATGTATCTTGAAAGCTGTAATACATATTTTGAATAAAAGTAACAGTATTTAAGGCCTTAATGGCCAATGAAAATATGTATTGGTGGCGGATGTCACTGGTCTAGTGAAGAATCTTCACATTCAGCTATGTGGGATATAATCAGGCGGTTCCTTTATGGTAAGGTCAGCTTTATTGCCAGACATTTTAGTCTACAGTGCTTGCAATGTAACGACCTGAAGGTAAAATTCGAACCATGGCCTCCCCCCTCGCACGCCCTTCTAAGATGGTTACAATACTACACCAGAGCGCTGGCCAGTGGCGGATACACAGGAAAAAGGGGAGGGGGCCAGTTCCTGGGCAGCCCCCCACAGCTGTTCCAACACCTCCTTTTCCTACCCATCTTTACCAGCTCATTTCATCCGTCGGGGAAACAAGGTGCTGTGCTTATTTTCGGGCTTAGAAGAATACATATCAAATTTTCAACTTTCAGTGATTTGTTTTCCCTTTGGAACGCACCCTCAGTGCTCCCTTGCTTCTTTCCCCTGCCCTCCAAACAAACACTGTGCTGCTCACACCACCTTCCCATTTTCTTGCATGTCTCTGCATGTCTCCTTTCCCTGCATTGCGCTAGTTTCGTGCTGGCTTCATTTGTTCCTGCTTTTTCTGCAGCCATATATTGTGCACAGTCGCAGATGCCCTGAAAAGTGTACGCCTCCCTTGCCTCCCTTTCTGTGACAGTCTGTGGCTCTTTCCGCAACCACACACAGCAGAAAAAAGAAAAAAATAAGTAGAACTCCACGCATCTCCACGAAGTGAACCATGACAAGTGGGCGAAGCTGGGGATCATTCTGTGTTACTGTAAATCACCCGTGACATTGCCCACTGATGCATGTAAATGAAAGGCAATGCGTGTGTATATTTACACACGTGCTGTCATTTATGCTCCTGGTCTTTATGAGATTCCTGCGCTCCCATGTCTTAGATCGTGCTGAGTTCCGGATTAATTTAGTTAACGTGCACGCTGCGAATCTGTATGGTTCAATTACGCACGAGAGAAATCTCCCACCGGCACTGCATTGCAGGTCAAGGTCCAGTGCCTATATATACGGGGTGGCCGGTGAACGGTTGTGCCGCGCAAGCAGTCGGTTTTTTCAATCAAGAAACTCACTAGCAGACACTGCCTGCGTCAACGTTGTCTCTCGTGGGCGAGGGCGCGTTCTCGTTCCTTGCGGGCTGGTAAAGCGTTCATCAAAGAAAGAGCGTTGCCATAGTCAACACGCGCCCTCAGCTCTCTCTCACGACAGCAGACGACACTCTTGGTGCACTGCCTCCGGGATCGGCCCACACATGCACACACACTGTCTGGCTGCACTTATGACTGCCGCTGTCGAAGAGAGAGGGATTGCACGCCGGGAGGCACGCGCTGAGAGCGAGTGCGAGCGTGGCTACGACACACAACGGGAGACAAACCTCGACCCTAAGGAGCTTCGCCCCTAAAACGAGCATAAATGAAAAGCACACCAAAGCAGGGAGTACGGGGCCACCAATGGCCTTTCATTCGAATGCATGGAGCGATGCCTTCCGAGCCTGATTGCTGCTGCAGGGTTCACACAGTTTCGGATGTCGACACCCTTGTGTGCTGCTCACATGCATGTTTCTGAGCGTCACGAGCAATGAATGTGTGAACCACGTAGAAATGGCAATTCTAGTTTCTGTGCAATCCCAACGGATCCCATGGAGACGGCAGAAGATTCTCAATGCATTTAAAAAATGTTCACCACTGTGAGCTCTTGTCCAATATCCATCTTGATCAAAGGTCCATTCGAGCTTCCATCTACATTGTCCACAAGCATCGTGCCACCATTGTGCTAAAGGGTGAGCTATCATGTTGCTGATTTTTTTCAGAACTTTGCTAGCATTAATCCATCTGTATCCACATGATTGAAACAGGGGGTGCATATGTTGTTTTGGTGAGGAATTTTGGCACTTTCAACATGCAATTTTGTATGTGCCACTGCGTTTTTACCCATTCTTGGCCAAATTAATGTACTCCTGGGACATAAGGCATACATGTTCATAATGGATTACAGCGGAAGCTTCTTTGCCATTTTCTGGGCGGGTTAGGTGATCACCAAGAAACTAAGTCATTACACTATGTGCCAACCCTTCTGTTTCCTGATATGCCCAAGAGTGAACTAGAGAGCCATGTTTAATATTCACTAAGTCACTGTAATGTGCACAAACCTCTACAGATTAGAAACAGCCAAAAATTACATTTACATGTATGTCAGATGATCAGTCATATGGTTCCACTCCCTTTTCTGCAGATGCAAAATATTGCATGATAGTTACCAGGAATGGTTTCACCAAAGTATTCATGTCCACTCCCTTTTCTGCAGGTGCAAAAAAAATTGCATGATAGTTACCAGGAATGGTTTCACCAAAGTATTCATGTGTACAGTGACCCATTTACTTGAAACTTCTCATAATTTCACAACAGCATTGCAGAGATGTAACTGTGTAAACTTTGTTTTTCTATCTGGTATGTCTAGGGAAAAAAAAAGCATTTCCACGCCTATCAAGCCTGTGTAAACAGCGGAGCTGGCAAACAGGCGCCACCACTTGGCAAGCACAGATTGAGTTCCCTTCTTTGTCTTCTTTCTTTCATCTTTATCTCTCTCTATAATGCACTCACCCATTTCCCTCTTCACCCCTCACTTCTCTTTCCCACCCCTTGCTATACTAACTATAGACCCTTTTCGTGAAAGGGCGCCGAACGTACGAACTGCAGCCAGCTGCCATGATAAGGGCACCCTAGCAGACGATGCGAGCCTCGGCGAATGTCAACACGCTGGTGCGTGACATTTCAGCACCCCTGAATACTGAATTGCTCCTGCTTGTTCTTGGGGTGCCCAATTGTTTGAGCCCGTTGTGCGATAATCGAAACGGCCCACATTCCCACGTGCTAGCTTTGACGATGCCATGATGAGAAGAGTGAAAAGGATACAAGTTTAATTGGAAGCCAGAGGAGCTGTGGCGCACCGCACGTGGTTAGAAAAGGGTACGTGTATCCCCTTTCATTATATTGTAACGGCTGTGACGATAACTTTGTGATTAACGAGATCTGAACTGATTCGTTTGGCTACAACCTTATAGATTATTGGCCAAGTTTCTGCCCACATACGACCGCTGTTGAGTCACTTAAAGTGGTGTGGCACTTCAAACCGATCTCTTCTAGCCCACTATATGTGAACCGATTCTTGTCTGGCTTATTATTATAATAAGGGGCAGAACGCCCGAAGCTTTCTGCACGTCACAATGTTTTTCATTACCTCTGAGGTCGGCGGACAATGCAGGTGTCGCCGCCACTGTGCATGGATCTTTGCCTTGCAGAAAAGCTGCCTTCCAGGTTTAGCAACCCGTGTATGCAGAGGCCATGACGTGTTACTACTGGTCTCTCAGAGCGTACGGCCTTACAATGGAGTGCCGCATGCAGCGAGTGCTTCTCTCGAACTTGGGCATGGAATGCACGTTTTTCAAAGCAAGCGTGACACCGTCACCTAGAGAACCACCGCCATGCCAAGTGCTGCAGAAGCACAAATAACAAAACACCTAAAAGCTTTAGCGGTAACGGGAAATCCTCTTTACTTACCAGTGATGAAATGTAGTCCATAAACCTGCTGTTGTGACAGCTTCAATTTTACTCGGCGCACAGCTTGCACGCCCGCTTTCCATCGACTGTTGTCTTTCAGAAGTCGGGAAAAAAAAAAAAAAAAACATCTGATGCCGCTGCCTTTTGTCGTGCGTTTGGCACATCCTACAGCGCAACAGCTAACCACAACCCCGCCACGGTGGTCTAGTGGCTATGGCACTCGGCTGCTGATCCGAAGGTCGCGGGATCGAATCCCGGCTGCGGCGGCTGCATTTCGATGGAGGCGAAATGTTGAGGCCCATGTGCTGTGCGATGTCAGTGCACGTTAAAGAACCCCAGGTGGTCGAAATTTCCGGAGACCTCCACTACGGCGTCTCTCATAATCAGAGCTGGTTTTGGGACGTTAAACCCCACAAACAAATAATAACAGCTAACCACAACGTCAAAGCGGCAAGGTGCGCGCGCACAAAACAAACCAGTACAAACTCTATAATCTGTACGACAGCATGGAACCACACGGGACAGTACAGTGTTTTGCCAACCAGTCCGTTCACACCCGGCGCTTAAACACCCACGCTTTCTTCAGTCTGTTCACTTTGTTACTTGAAAACTTCATATTGTAAGAATATATAGTATCGTCTTCCGTCTTACAATATATAGCACTATGTTGTAGGCAAATAAACATGTCCATTTCGCATACGCTAGATAACCCAGTGCTTCGCTGGCATATTATGGGCGTGGTGCATAGACCAACGCGGCGCAACAACGCTTGGATACTTTCGTATTCTTTATGAATGGGAAAATTAGCATTCACCCGTTTGTAGCACAAAGCTGAAGGAAATTCATATGGATTTCTCAGAAATGAAAGCTTCCTAGTTGCCAAAAAGTTCGTCCTGATCCGGGGTTCGAACCCGGGATCAGCGCCTGCCCGGGGCGACTGCTCTGCCAGTTGAGCTGCAGGAGGCCAGAGATTGACAGCGCGAGGGCAAATTCAAATGCATAGGGATTGCTCGTTTCTGAGAAATCCATATGGGTTTTGTTGTAACCTTGTCCTACGAAACGTGTGAATGCTAATTTTCTCTTTCATAAAAGTTACTCCGCCTTGCGGGTTCCCGCAAGGTGGAGTAACTCATTTGTCACTTCCGTATTCTTTTTTTCTCAATGCACCATACAGTGTTTCAGTTAACTTTCGTCAAGCTTTAAGAAAAACCCACGTGCGCGTTATGAGGATGTGACCGAAACTTAGTATTGGTTAGAGTTGTCTTGACCATTTCAAACTATTTTAGTGACCTCAGGTAATCAATTATTGATTAATTAAGTAACCAGCTTTTACACTGTTGCTTTACGTGCAGTATGTTCAATAAAGAAGTTGCAAATAATGTTAATGTGCACAAACGTCATTCCATGCTAATAGGTGCAATGCTTTTATTATTTTTTTTTTCGGGATCCTAAGAGAGTGCGCGAGATTTTTCAAACGTGCTACGTACGAACGAACCATCGATGATGCACGCAGACCGTGGCCATTAACACGCTGTATAGTGCGAAAGGTCTGACCACATCCTATCATTTTCTCTTATGGTAGGGCCCACGTGGTATGGCCCCATCTGCGTGCTTCGTCGATCGTTCGTTAGTAGCTTGTCAGGGCGCAAATGTCGCTGCGCGCTTGCGCAGAGACATTTGCGTGGCACTTTTTTTTTTTTTCTAATCTCGCGCAATCTCTTAGAATATGTGTTCTGTGGACACTAATTAACTATCTACAACTCTTACATTCAACATGTTGTGCTTAAAGCAGCAGTCTAAGTTCTGGTGAATTAATTTCTAAGGCTATTTTTAAGTAAACTGGTGTGAAATGGTCAAAAACGCAGTGCACAATATGAAGGTGGTTGCGTGTTTCGTAACGAGCACGTGAATTTTTTAAAGCTTGGCGCAAGTTAACTGAAACACCCTGTATACCCCGAGAGAAAAAAAAAAAATGTCGGCAGCTTGCACTAGGGTGCAAGACTGGACAAAGAGCGGAACTTGTGGCCGACCTGCGTTCTTCCGACTTCTACAAGCTCAACTATAGAAGGCACGTGATGCTACATGGTTTTGACGGGAACATATCACGTGACTGCCTTTCATGTTATGTGATTTGGGTCACGTGTCTAGGTTCAAATTGAAGTGGCGGACAATGTCCGGTTGTGACGTCGTCCTCGTCTTTTCCTTACACACCCTCACCTTCGCATCCCTATACAAATCTGTGCTATGCTTTGCTATTTTCCCTCTTCCTCAACCTCATTCCCTTTCCCACCTTGTTACACCAGTCTATGCTATAGAAAAATGGACTGTTGGGCGAGTTTGGCATTCCGTTATCTGGAAAACTGCTCAAAAAACGTGGGCAGAGAGAGGAGAGAACAGCACGAGCGCATACTATAGCAACTGAATTTTTTCTATTAAACATCTGAAAAAAAGCCTACATGTGCGCATCACCCGTTTGTCCTGACATTGCACACGGGCCTCTACGAAATTTGACCGCCGCGTTCGGGTTTGAATCCGCGTCTTTCGGGTCCACAGTCAAGCACCACCGCTGTACTAGACCACCGTGGTGTACCCCATATGCCCGCAGAATTTTCTGTATTTCATTCTATGTATTTCTTTCTCTCTCTCTCCACTGCTGTTGCCACTACTGCATGTGTTTGACTCAGGGTTAGAACGCCAGCACCGTTTAATTCACATATGGCTCGGCCTTGGCATATGCGCAGTTCACGAACTGCGGTACCTAGGGCCCGATACATGTTTTGAGAAAAACGGAAAAAAGGAGAAGAGAATGTGTTTTCCTTGGGGCGTCATCTTTTTTGTTGTCCGATCTATGGTGTGCCACTGTGCTGAGCCACTCCCTTTGAGGCACCCCTGAATCCGCCCCTTGTATTTATGGCACCATCTGTTCTTCACACCTGGTTTTATGCAATTCAGTGAAGTTTAAATGGTGTTAATGTGTAAAGAAAAAGAAAGCAGTCTCTGCGAATATAATAGCCGCTTATTTGTCACCTGGTGGTGTTCGGAGAGATAAATGTTGCATAGTCCCTCTGGCCTGAACGTATATATCGCCGAAAACTTAGCAGGCAAACGTTATATATCTCAGTGGAACAAAAAGCAAACGCATGGCTCGGTACGTAACAATCCGTTGCATCTCAAGGGCTGTATTGGTTTGCTCCATCCCCTTTCTATCTTCGCTCTTGTTCGTTTTGTTTTGACGGCTCAGGCAAGCCAGTGCGCCTGCGTGCGCCGCTCAATGTATATGTTTCGCCCGGCTCATTAAACGATCAGTTGTAAGCAAGCGCTGTGTCCACTCTTCGCGTTTCGCCTCGTCCTCAACTGTGCGCTACCTGCTATGGCATGAATAAAGCGCGTCCGGTCAGCAGCTCACTGTTACCGTGACCACAATGCACGCTCAGGCGGTGGCGGTTTTTAAAACGCCCGCGGTTACGGCTGACATCTCGCGGCAGAATGTACGCATCGCCGTACATATCGTGATTATGCAGTCACATCGCTGAATGACATTTCCTTTAAATGACGCGTTTTAATCTTCTGGCAGCGCGGCTGTAACTGCCTGCGAAAAAAGAAAAAAAAATTGCTCAGATACCTCCACCGAGCTGCTACTTTGAGGCATTTTAATTCAGTGACCTCCACCTGCCCTGTAGAGCAAGCTTCTCCGCAGCTCTTTGCGGTGCTGCGGGACAGCAGAACAGCGATCGCAGCGACTCTACATGCGAATGAATGAATGAATGAATGAATAAAACATTTATCGAAGAAATTATATCATCTCATGCAGTTATTGTTGGAGAGGGCCGGGCGGGTCCCTAGTCCGGGAGTCCGTCTGACAAAGCTGCCGCCCGCTCAACGAGGATCAGCTGATCCTCGAGATCCGGTATGGACAAAGCCTCCTTCCATCCTTCCCACGTGAGAATGCGTTGGATGGAAAGAGCGATCGCTTTTCATCCAGCGGCCGTGGCGGTGTCGAAGCGGGTAGCGTGATCTAACGCAGGGTTTCGATCCGATTTTTGTCAGGAGAAGACTCGTGGTCTGGCAACACTGGTGCGAGGCGGGTTCAGCTTTTTGTTTTCGTTTTCTCTCGTTGCGGAGCCGGCTTTGGCGTGGCTGTCGTTTATCCCCGTGGTATTGTGCGTCCCAGCAAAGCGCGCGTGCCGCATTGGTGACTGCATGCGTTGCATGCGGCTGTATCACGCGCAGCCGCCGTGCCGCGCGGTCCCTGCGTATCGGTGAAATGTGAGGAGCGACAAGCGAAACGGGAGAAGGGCCCGCGCGCCCGATAAAAGCGTCGCGCTGCCATGCACGACGGCTCTATGCGCGTGCCCTCGAAGTGCATCTTGGCGCTGCTCGTGGGGGCCGTCCTCGTCGGCGCGTACGTGCTTCTGCCCGGCCGCAGGAGCAGCGCGAGGCCCTCTTCGGCGACGCATGCCGAGCCCCCTATCATCCTCATGTGGACGCCGTTCTTCCGCGACCGAGTGTGGAGCGCGGAGCTTAGGCCCTCGGCGTGCGGCGGCGAGCCTCCCTGCGTGCGCACGTCCAACCGTAGCGCGCTGGGTGCGAGCGCGCTGGTTGTGTTCCACCTCCGTGACGTGCGCGCCGACGACTTGCCGCCGGAGCGTCCGCGGGGCCAACGCTGGGCGCTTTTCACCCACGAGTCGCCCGCCTACGAGTCGTGGCTTCCGGACGCCCTGCGAAGCGCCATCAACTGGACGGCCACGTACCGCTCCGACTCGGACGTCAACGTGCTGCCCTGGCTGCAGAAGTTGGTCCGCCCACCGCCGCCGCGCAACTGGTGGGCAAACAAGACCCGCCAGGCCCTGTGGCTGGTGAGCAACTGCAAGACGTTCAGCAACCGCGAGGGCTTCGTCCGCGAGCTCTCCAAGTTCATCCAGGTGGACGTGGTGGGCGCGTGCGGTGCCAAAGGGGGCGCCTCCTGCCTGCCCAAGATGGCCGAGCGCTGCTACCGCCAGGCGTCCAGGACCTACTACTTCTACCTGTCCCTGGAGAACTCCATCTGTACTGACTACGTTACGGAAAAGTTCTTCAACGCGCTCAATTGGGGCATGGTACCCGTGGTGCTAGGCGGTGCCAACTACAGCCGCATAGCGCCGCCCGGCTCCTACATCGACGCCTTGGCCTTCCGGAACGTGCGCCAGCTCGCAGAGCACATGAAGCTCGTAGCCGCGGACATGCGCCTGTACAACAGCTACCACGCGTGGAGGCAAAATTACTCGTACGCTTGGGAGGACTTCGGGTGCGGCTTCTGTCGGATGCTGCACAACTCGTCCGCACCGGCGAAAATGTACAGCGATTTCAATGAGTGGTGGTTCAGTCAAGCTCGCTGTTACACGTGGAAGAAAACGTTTAGGTATGGCAATGTTGGGGGCTAGTGTGACCCATGTAGTTAGGGTAGCCGAATTTATTTATTGAATATCCGCTTCGAATGTGGCAAACTTTGGAGCTTTCGAATATCGAAATTGTCGACGCGCGCGCACACACACACACACACGCACGCACGCACGCGCGCGCGCGCGCGCGCGCACACACACACACACACACACACACACACACACACACACACACACACACACACACACACACACACACACAGAGCGAGAGAGAGGAAAAGCCAGATATTTGGGCAGTTGCTGGATTTTCTTCACAGCGGCACGCACTGTAAAATGGATAGGACTGAAAACTTCGGCAATAGTCAACAAAATTAGTCTAATGAACATTTAAACCAGAACAGCCAGGTGCTGAAACCTTTAAATGGAGCAATGGAAGATATTCATACAATGAACTCATCATATCCACTGTAAGATTCGCAGACGTGCGACATCGATGAAATCCAGCTAATCTCAAGCGACGAAATTCAATTGCCAACAGCGCAGTTGCCGCGACTCTCGATATATATGGTGCTCAAGTGTGACACAGTTCTTTCCCTCGGCTGAGCGACTGTGAGCGAGCGTCGTCATGAAGCGGCGATTCCGGCTTCGTTGCTCCTGACCGCCCTTGACGGAATAGCTGCCTGATAACGATGCTTGCTGATACACCCTCGGCAACTGGATAAGAACAACTGTCACACTGGGCACCACCGAAGGTTGCGGTAACTGCGTTCTTCGGCCATTCAGCTTCTTAAGTGGAATCAGTCCGATTTCATCGATAAATTAGCAGCTTCGCCTTTTTTTACAAATATTAGAACGGATATATAGATTCCCTCTATCAACAGCTTCTGTTCTTCCATAGCGCCGGCATGGAGGTCTAGTGGTTATGACACTCGGCTGCTGATCCGAGGGTCGCGGGATCGAATCCCGGCCGCGGCGGCTGCATTTCGATGGAGGCGAAATGTTGAGGCCCGTGTACTGTGCGATGTCGGTGCACGTTAAAGAACGCCAGGTGGTCAAAATTTCCGGATCCCTCTACTACACGGCATCTCTCGTAATCAAATCTTGGTCACGGCGTTAAACCCTACAAGTCAATCTATTCTTCCATAATGTTTGAGCACCTGTATCCGGAGAATTTAGTCGAATGTTTTCACTATACTGTTTCCTCTGCTGTCCGTTTCGCAGTGTGTGCTGCTGTGCATAAGAACTGTACTAAGCAATCCTACATGCCCGAACATCTAGTCTTCTATATGTAAAATTCTTGGACACATTTTTCGAAACACCCTGTATATAAAAAAAATGTCGCTGTCGCATGTGGGCGCCTTTTCAAGCAATTTAAAGCACGGTTATTTAGCGACTCGCGTGTGCAGAATTGTATTCGATATCCACGGCTGCTCGATCGAAGCGCACGTGCTTTTATCGAGCTGTCATGCTTCATATTCTACTCGCGCTCTCGCAAGAACTGGTTAATTTTTCCAGCAACTACCGGTTTTCCTGCAGTATGTTATATATAACAACTTGCATCGTTGTTGCTCGCTGCATACTTAGAATGTTACTGCCACTGCTGTTCCCTTTTATAGCAAGTTCTCGACTCTAATGGCACATGCTAGTTCGATTTGCATTGGATAATTCGAGTGGTCACACGCCTCTGCTCGCTAGGCTAGTATATCCAGTGGAACCACAGTTCGACGCGCACTTTCGGCGAAGCCTACAGTAAAAATATGCGTTGAACTTCACTGTGGCTGCGTGTCTATACGTCCCGCTTGCATACCCTCACGACAACCGCTATTCGACCATTACTCGGGCAACGTGTGCCTGCGTCACGGTGCCAAACGCGCGTTCCACCCATGCGGTGCGCATCGATCGCATATCCACACTGCATTTGTGCATATATTTGTGTCGACTTCTGCGTATACGTCCAACTTGCTGCGTGAATCGGCGAAAAAATTGTCCCATTACAATTACGTTGTATGAATAAATATAGACCATCTTGACGCCGTGTCTCGGTTGATTTCTCTCTCTTTCTCCGCCTCTCTTCCTAATGTTAACGAGTTTACCTAACTTCATCCAATGCGTGTATCGCCTATTATATTTTGTTTGCCTACGCATTAGTCTTCTCGACTTCAGCCATATCGGCTTCTCCTAATCTTGCTATAGTTGTGTTGTATCAAGCAAGTATACCGACAGCATGATCAGGAGGCGAACCTCCTTTCAGATGGGCCTGTCTGCGAGGACACTGAAGCAACTTCGTTCATATCCCAGGTGTAAATGTGCAACTGAGAATCCTGCTGGTTTTAACTGGCATCAAATGATCCTACAGCCAGTTCGTCCCATTTGAAAACCGGCTAAGTAAGAAGCAACGGTTCCAGTACAAGGGGGTTGTGCGAATGGCAAACTTTTCTGATACGGAATACGAATATGTCGTAGAATATCGAATTGGTTACCGAATAATCAAGGCAGGTGCTTCTTCTAACCAGTAAACATATTTTTTACCGTATGATTGTGTTGAATATAGCTATCAGCGCAAAACTTCTGATACAAGGAAGATTTCATTACGTGTACCCACCAGGAAGCGCGTCATAGTGCAAGCAATTTGCGTGCTGGACAATTCTTTTCGTTCTTAAGGTAGTAGCACTACATTCCAAGAAAGACGAACATTTGTACCCGCTCTAACGGTTATATATGCATGGTGTTAGGAGCGCTGACTACCAACTGTTTATTTTTATTTCAGTCGACACGCCCTCGTATACGTAAGTTGAGTCACATATGTGATGTCCCCTTCTTCACGCAATGATGAAAAAAAAAGAGAAAAAAAAAAGGCGAACTTAAAATGACAAAATCTGAGTCGACGCCCTGCAGATGGTGTAGAAGAATAGAAGCTGAAATTACGCAGATGCGCGAATTTTTGTCGATTAAGAGCGATATTGCAAGGAATATGTTATGAGAGAGCGCGCTTGCGTGCGTGTCACAAATTTATACAGGGTATTTTTGAAACACTACCGATTTTTTAAAATGATGTTGCTATTACAGTAAGGCCTTCGTCATCTTTGCACACGAAATCCAGGGTTCGACGGAAACCCGTCTGGTCGGGAAAGTTCATGGCGGAAAAATCGAGCGCCGACCAATCATTAAGAATAAACACAAGACGTTTCGACCCCGCTACGGCAGCCTTGTTCACAACGAAATGATGATTTAGAGTGAATGAAGGCCGGTAAAATACGTTCCACGATGTGACGTAAGCGTCGGATGTATATCGGGGGCATATTGCCTGAATTGCGGTTGGGCACACGAACTCAACGCCAGGCGGAAACACTTTGCCGCTGCTAAAATTAGAATAAAATGACTAAATAACAAAAACTTCGTGCGCGGGATTCGCCTAACGCACCGTTCGCCACCATCCTCGAACGTTTGCGGCGGCGCTCCGCCTCACTCTATAGGAGGCGAAAACAAAACAGTTATAACTCCTATTCCTTTCCGATTTTCTAATTGCTCTCGCGGTTTCTGGTAACAAATGTATAAGCCTTTATTCTGCCGGCGTTACAGTCTCGTGGTTGAAATATTCGCCATCTTCGTAAGAAGCGCAAAACTACAAACAAGGACAGCTAGAACGAAAGACACAACACAAGCGCTTGACTGCAACTAAGCGTTTATTCGGAAGCGCGACATATAAATAGGAAAGAAATAAGACAAACAAATAGCCCACGTGTCATATCGGTTATCCATTATTATCCACCACACCATCCAAAAAACGAAGTTCCTTCTGCGTAAGCGAGATAGACGGTGCACTGACACAATCAATATCATCACGTTTCATTTCTGCAGCTTCAACTATCAATCTCGTTAACATATCCCTGTTGCGGTAAAAAATGCATGTGTTATCAAAGTATGGCACACAGCCACAATCCTTGCAGTGGATAGCCAGGTGTCCATCCACGCCTTTCTGCACCTTATTATCATGTTCTTTTACTCGCTCATTGATACATCTTTCAGTTTGTCCAGCGTATGCGCGGCCACACGACATGGGTATCCTATACACAACAGTCTGTGCGCACTGAACATAGTCATTTTGATGGTTAATTTTACAACACTTTCTTTCTTTCTGGACAGGGCAAGTTTCACTACACAGTTTAGACAGCTTCTCTGGTGCAGACATAACCACTCTTACGCCAGCCTTATTTCCAATCTTAAGATTATGTGCTACGCCGTGGATATAAGGAATAACAGCACACTTTTGCTGTTTCAGGGATACATCATCACGTGGTCGATTTTGATCCCTTAGGTACCGATAGAGCGATTCGGCAACAGCCGCAACGAGTCCAAGTGGGTAACGCTTAGTTGCAGTCAAGCGCTTGTGTTGTGTCTTTCGTTCTAGCTGTCCTTGTTTGTAGTTTTGCGCTTCTTACGAAAATGGATCTATACCAACTAGCCCGATTCACTTGTTTATTAAGAAATATTCGCGGTTCCACGCTCATTTATAGATGAAAGCATAGGGCCCTAGGGGCGCCCTCTGAAATATTGATCACTTTTTCGCATTTCGGTCTCTGATGTGGCGTCATTTTTTAAATATCGAATTGCTCTAGGGGATTTAGGTAGTGTGGTATGTTAGCTTTAAGAATGTGTAAAGCGTATTGCACTCGCGTGAGAGAAAAAGGTTCCATATGGTCATTTTTATTCAGAGCGCCACAGTGATTGGACACTGGTAGCGCCCTCTCTCGATGAGGCAGCGCGCACGGTGCGGCGCCGCGGGAAAATTGAAACGGGGATCGTTGGTTCCGCAAGGATATTTATTCAGCATGCTGTTGTAATCCTGCATAGCAATATTTATGATGCTTTGTGGCAGAGTTCCTTGTGGCGGTGCGGTGCAGCGATCAGGTTAATATTTTCAGTAAAGGGCGAGATATTCAGTGTGTGTATGTATATTTGTATAAAGGGTGTCTCAGATGATTTGCGGGCCCTTAAAAAGAATGTGCATGTTAAGATAATGAAACTAACTTACTATTATTCACTGTCGTCTTGACCACCTCTACTGCTTTTAGTATGACCTCAGGTAATTAATTGTTATCAGTAATTGGCCAACTCTTAAACGGTTGCTTTAGATTTTGTTCCCTAGTGAAGCTGTAAAACATGTTCTTCAATGTCTCAGTAGTGTATTTCCATGGTGATAAGTGCAATGTTTTTAATTATTTTGCGCCTCAAAGAAAGTGCGCGAGATTTGAAGAGTACCACATGACTAGGTGCTTGTGCGCAGTGAAATTTGCAGCCTGAGCAACGCAGACAGACCTTACTGAATAAGACACAAGAAAATGATAAGGGGTGACCACACATTTCGCTCTTCCTGTCCATGCCTGCCGTCTGCATGCATGCACAAAAATTAGAACTCTTGCACTTATTATTACAGAAACACACTATTTTGGGCACTAATTAACATTATTTACATCTTCACCATTGCACATATTGCGTTTTAAGCGACCGTTTGGAAGTTGGCTAATTAACTAATGAGAAATAATGCCCTGATGTAACTTGAAAAGAAATAGAGTTTGTCGTGACGACAGCGATTAATACTAAGTTGGTTGCATCCCAGTGACACGCACGCGTGGATTTTTTTTTTTTCGGTGGCGCAAGTTAGCTGTGTCATAAAATAGTGTCCATTCCGTCGAAGAACCCGACGTCAAGTTGAAGGGAAAGCCGGAAAAAACAAGAAAAGCGGCGCGCGCGGTAGAGGCGCCCAAAGTCACGCCGCAGCTGACTGAACCTCGAAGAAAGGAGAATTTTGTAGAACGCGTCAGTCAGTCAAGCGCGAGAGTCAGACGGAGGGAGAGAGAGGCGCCGTCCAAGCGGCGAAGGGTCGGGAAAGGGCAAGAAGGTTCCTAAACCTCGCGCGTGCTTGGATCGCGCGGGCCACACCGAAACTTCGAGAACGGCTTCCCAAGGAATATAAAGAGTCGACCACGGGCCGTGAGTAGCAGTCGTAGCAGTCGTATTCGTATGTGACTCAGCGAGGGGAAGAAAGAAGACGCGAATCGACGCTGCTCCGCGAGCCAGCCGACGAGCCCATCCTGCTAGCTTCAGGTTGAAAAGGCACCTCGAGTGACTTTGGTGAATAGGACTCTTTTGTGCTTTATTCTTTCTTGCAGTGCATGAGCTTGTACGTTTGTTGTTGGTTTCGTGTAAAGTTGTAACGCATCTGTGTTTGTATTGTGAAGAGCCCAGTTCGTGCACGTTTTGTGTAACTGCCTGATTGATGATAATATATTTGTTTTGTTTGATCACCCTTGGCTCTGAATCGGTCTTTGAACCATTGCTAGCATTTTGCTACAGTGCGCTGAAGGGGACCAAAACCTAATTAATTGTCCAAGCTTTCGTGGTTGGTTTTCGGGGAAATAACACGTTGGTTCTTTGAATTATTTCCGGTGATGGCGTCCCGTGTCTCAAAGCTCGGGATCGGTGACGCAGTCCACCGATCAAAATAGTGGCTGAATCGCGCAGCATACTGCGCGCGTCCGCTTTTCCTGTCAACAATTCAGAGTACGACGTACCCCACTAAGGGAGGGCTCAGTTGAAGTCTTTAGCGTGTAGATCACATTGAATAAAAGACATAGTAGCGTAGATGCAGCTGACTCTGGCCATCCTGCCAGGCTACTATAGGTACGCGAGTGTGCAATAAGAATTACCTAAGTACCATGATACCATATATATAGCCTCCATAGATTACGAGGAAGCATTTGACTCGGTCGATATCTCAGCACTCATGCAGGCATTGCGGAATCAGGGCGTAGACGAGCACTACGCAAAGCTACTGGAAGACATCTACAACGGCTCCACAGCGACCATAGTCTTCCATAAGGAGAGCGGCAAAATACCTTCAAGGAAGGGCATATAAGACAATCTGTCCAATGTTATTCACAGATATGTTTACAAGAAGTATTTAGAACACCGGATTGGGAACAGGTGGGGGTAGGGGTTAATGGTGAATGCCTCAGTAACCTCATATTTGCATCCCTAGCACGTGAACTTACACGTGCACAGTGGAATTCATCAGAATTCACCAACGCTCATGTCCACAGTTTGCACCCGGACCTTCAGTTCCACCTTCCGTCAGGAATACCTCGCGCTGAGGAGACGCTTTTGTGTCGCCTGTGGCTTGGGGTTGCCTTCACGAAGGCCTACTCATTTCTCATTGGAATGACGAACGACCCTAAGTGTGAGAACTACGGCTGCGACGAAACGATACGTCATCTTCTTTGTGAGTGTCCCCGTTACAGTGGCCCTAGGAAAGAACTTACCGCTGCTCTAGACAGACTTGACAGCCGCCCTTTGTCCGAGCAACGAGTTTTGGGACACTGGCCAGGACCATCGTCAGCACGGAAAGCGCTGAACGCGCTGTTACGATTTTTAAGGACGAGCGGTCTAAAGGACAGACTCTAAGCAGTGTCGCGTTTCCTTTCTTTTTCTGTGCGCGTTTTTTTTTCTCTATCCTTTTCTTTTCTCTTGTCATGTCTCCTTTCTATTGTCTTTCATTCCCCTCACCCCACTTCCCCTGCACAGGGTAGCCAGCCGGTCTCAGCACTGGCTAACCTCCCTGTCTTTCCTCCCTCCTTTCTCCTCCTCCTCCTCCTCCTCTCATATTTGCTGATGACATTGCCTTGCTAAGTAACTCGGGAGATGAATTACAAAGCATGATTACTGATCTAAACAGGCAAAGTAGAACAGTGGGCCTGAATATTAATATGCAGAAAACTAATGTTCAATAGCCTTGGGCGATCACAGCGATTTGAGATAGCTGGCGAGGCATTGGAAGTAGTAAGTGAATGTCTACTTAGGCCATGTAGTGACCCCTGATCGGAATCGTGAGGCTGAGATAATAGGATATGAATGGGGTGGAGTGAATTCGGCAAGCATTGTCAGATAATTAATGGTAGCTTACCGTTGTCTATGAAGAGGAAAGTGTATAACAGCTGCATCTTACCGGTACTCACCTACGGGGTAAGAGGGTGCAGCTTAAATTGAGGACGACGCAGCGAGCTATGGAACGGAAAATGGTAGGTGTAACCATAAGGGACAAGAAGAGAGCTGAGTGAGTTAGAGAACAAACACGTCTTAAGGACATATTAATAGAAATTAAGAAGTAGAAATGGACGTGGGCGGGCCATGTCATTTGAAGACAAGACAACCGTTGGTCATTAAGGATCTCAGAGAGGATTTATAGAGTATAGGCCAGCGTGGCAGGCGGCGGCGGAAAGTTACGTGGGCAGATGAAATCAGGAAGTTTGCGGGGATAAATTGGTCTCAGTTAGCACAGGACCGGAATAATTGGAGATCTATGGGAGAGGCCTTTGCCCTGCAGTGGGCGTAGACAGGATGATAATGATGAAGTACCATGAAAAGATAAAAGGCCTCTCTAAAGCAGACGAAAACTATAACGTTGCTCAGCTTCTGTAAAGCCTGTATTTGAACCAAGTTTTAAAAAAATTGATTGGTTTCTGGGGTTTTACTTCCCAGAATCGCGATGTGATTATGGGAGACACGTACCGTAGGGCAGGACTTCGGAAATTTCAACCATCTGGGGTTCTTTGACGTGCACTGTCAGACACGGGCCTCAACATTTCGCCTCCGTCGAAATGCAGCAGCCGCCGCCCGGATTCGACCCCGCGACCTTGGGATCGGCAGCCGAGTGTCATAACCACCAGAAAACCGTGACAGGGCTACAAAGAAATTTTACGGCCACTTTACACGGCAGTGAATCTTTGGAGAAAAAGCAATTCAGAATAAATTGTGAGCGGTATGGGTGTTGCGACTGAAGCGCGACTACGTGAAAAGGGGACAAACTGTGTTATAAAAGAACTTTCGGGTCAAAGTACACAGCAAAAAGTATTGTAGTGAAGTGAAACAAAATATTTTGCTGGTAGTTTTAAATAGATTTGATGCACAAAATAGACGCTCGTGTCTCTTACTTTCGTATTGTTAAAATATGTCTCGTACCTTGAAAAATATAATAAAAACATAACAACGCTGCAGAAACCAGATTAAGTGCGTTTTGCCTGTCCAAGATGCAGCAGAGAGAACGCCAGCGCGGCTTCCTTGCATACCGAGCCCTTCATGAATGCTCTGGCGGCGGCTCGCGAGGAACGGTTTTTGGTGGCCATGGCGATGGCTACGGCCACCTGCAGCTCCCCCCTCAGCGAGGTAGCAGCCGAAACAAAGCGATTGGAATCTGCGCATTGCGCAGCGGTCAACGAAGGCGACATTGTCCTCGATCTCAGCCGCTAATCTAAGAAGAGCCTTGGCCCGCGCTTTACGTCTGCCGTAATCATGTTCGTAGTGCATATTTCGCGGTATCTGGGATACCGAATACATTTCGCTGACTTTGATGGGCAACGTACACTCCCTCGGTCTGGTGATGCTAGAACCTTTACCAATATGCACAAGTGGCTGCCTGCCGAGCTCCGTGCAAGCCAGTGGATCTTGCAGCTCGTGCCACCTGTTGCGCCTCTACTATTTCTACAAAGGTGCTGTGGACGCCCAGCTCCAAGAGCCTTGCGCACTGGTGCTCTGTGGGAGACCCAGTGCCTCTCTTATTGTCTTGTGAATGATTGATTCTAGCCTAGCTGCGTCCCTTCTGCTCGACTTGTGGGAAAGGGCTATGTAGTTAATGTGGCTTATGAGGAAGGCGTAGAAGAGTCGCCGAAGGTTCTCCTCTGAGAGCCCCCCTCTTTCGCTGGCCACCATCGTGATTAACTTTGTAATCGAATCGGCTTTTGTTGCGGTGCGCTCTAAAGTGTATATAGTCGTTACTGCCGTTCTTCAGGTAAATGCCGAGGATCTGTGTACTACCGGTATGACGGATCCGTTCTCGGTGGTGAGAGAGCTGTCAGGAGGTTTTCCTTTCTTTGCACAAATTGCGGCAGTTCTCACTTCTTTAGCCGACAGGCAGAGTCCTGTCTTGTTTAGAAAATCCTCAACTAACCTAACAGCTGTTTGTAATTTCTCTTCGACTTGACCAGAGTCTTTCTCAGAGGAAAAACTTCTCAGACCATGGCCTCGCGCATCGCAGGTTTGCTTCAGTTGCTTCAGTTTTTACGCTAAAACCGGGCTGAGTGATCGCCTGTACGTCCACATGGACATATACATGTTATCTACCCCCTGAGTGTCGCACCGCCGTTTGTTTCCCTGTTTTAATCCCTGAATCCCTCTCCCCCAGAGTAGCGTAGCAAAGTGGACGCGTGTCTGGTTGACCTCCCTGCATTTCCTTCCTCCTCTTCACGTCCCTCGCACCAGACCGTGATGTCGTCGGCGTAGAAGGCATGACCGAGACCTCCAATCTCGGCCAGGCAGCACGAGAACTGTGCTGTCATGGACAGGTTGAATAAGAATTGAGAGAGGATCCTGCCCCATGGGGGGGGTGCCTCTGGGTCCGAGATGGAACGTTCTCGAGCTCAAAGCTCCAATGTGAATGGCGGCTTTGCTGCGCATACGAAAGGAGCTGACCTGCTTGTAAAACTTTTCTCCAAGAGCTGTTTCATTAATCGAATCGAGTATGTGACAGTGTCTCACCTTGCGGAATGTCTTTTCCAGGTCCAGCGCCTGAACGGCTCTGGTGTCTCTGGAGACCTTGTCAGCAGTGATCTTGTGAGGCAGCATTACGTCCTGTATTGTCGTAATAAAATCACTTTTTCACCGTGAGTCGATCGTTCTGCCTTTATATATATATATATATATATATATATATATATATATATATATATATAGAGAGAGAGAGAGAGAGAGAGAGAGCCCCGCCATGGTAGTCTAGGGGCTATGGTACTCGGCTGCTGATCCGCGGGTCGCGGGATCGAATCCCGGCTGCGGCGGCTGCATTTCGATGGAGGCGAAATGTTCAGGCCGGTGTGCTGTGCAATGTCAGTGCACGTTAAAGAACCCCAGGTGGTCGAAATTTCCGGAGCCCCCCACTACGGCGTCTCCCATAATCAGAGCTGGTTCTGGGACGTTAAGCCCCACAAAACAACAATCTCTTATTTTGAAATTATTTATCCGGGCGCTCAGGGAACAATTCCTTCTGAACTATATATATATATATATATATATATATATACCACACATGATTGTAACAACTGCTTGGGTCTATTAACCGGTCAACGCGTGAAATAGCCGAGGCATATATACGAACTAAATGCAGTAACCAAAGTGCCATCGGCATATGGTCTGATGTGATCGCAAAGTTCGCTTCTCAGGTGGCGGAGATGGTCCTAGGTAAGCCTTCGTTCTGTAGTTGTGCAATGCTATTATAATTATTCATATCTAATAATTAGTTAGAGACGGCGGGTATGCGGGCATGAATTCGGAGAGCAATTTTTCTCTTTTCTTTAGAGGGGGGGGAGGTAGGTCATAGGCTACCACAGTAACTTATAGACCCCTCGCCCGCCCCCCGCGAAAAAAAAACTGAGCAAACGAAACGATATCATTGTTTGCTCAGCTCAATTGGTATTCAGCATGTCGTGCATCATATCAAAGATGCAGGAATTCCTGCTCAAATGTGCAGGCATTTTCTTCAAGTAACTGATTGTTCGTTCATATGCGGCCTATATGAACGGCGCGTATTTTTTTTTATAGCTGGTGTACAGCATGACAACTGGGCTATGTACACCATTTCTATTACTTTATTCCAAACAATTCAAGATTGAGCGCAGGATTTCATTAGTTAGTTGACAAAAAAAGAAGAATGTCTTAAACCTCGTGCTTAATTGCCAGATAACAGGCACATAAAAATAAGTACAAACATGTGGGTGGCGGCTGAAGTGATGCCGCGTACCTGAATTTGAGAAAGTAATTTTGCTTTCCAAAGTGCTGTTACTACAGTTAGCCCGGTCAGCGTGTCATACTTATGACATCGCGGAATGATCAACTTAGCGCGAAAACACACGGACACGAGAAGAAACGAAACAGACAGGACTTCTCGTGTCCGTGTGTTTTCGCGCTAAGTTGATCATTCCGCGATGCATAACCAACTAGCCCAGCAGTCTGTCCTACTAAATACTTATGACAGATCTTTTTATCTGTGTCCTAATCAGTGATTTGAAATATCTCATAACATTAAATATTACACAAATATATGTACTGCTCCACAGATCCCAATTCCTCATGTCCAATCGTAATAAATACGAGAATCGCATTCGCAGGAAATGTAAAGCATCCTGTGCGCTGTCTTGGTATATGTTCTCACAATTTTTTTTTTTTTTTGAAGTGATGTGACCTGGAACAGTCTTTGCAGCGGAGGCAATACGATGCAATTAATCAAACAGAATTCAGACTTGGTGGGCCAGGATTGGCTTGCCATCTGGCTTCTGACCTGCAAGGAAATCGCTTGAAATTGCATGATCCCAGTTGTGCTTTGTTGCCCACGCCTCCAACACTTGTTAGAGCGCAGGGGGCCGATATACGCCATGCACACAAGTGAGGTCTCGCAGTGAAGCTCGCGTCCAGGATGCATCATCACAGATAATTTCTCTGGCTCTTGTTCCCAAATAATGAACTAATCCGAAAACTTCTTTCGACGAGACACTTAGACGGCGTTATACGGCTTCCTATGGGCAATCAAAACATAAATTGCAAGTGCACTTGCAATTTATATTTTCTGGGTGCCCTTAGGGCGGTTTAGGGCACCCAGATCACCCCTTTGCTAAAGAAAAATATTGCGGAAACTGGGGTAGAAGCGTACACTCCTGGTCATGACCAGGAGTGTACGCTTTCTAGGAGTGTCGTGGGTGTTTTGACAACTCGTAACACCTTTGGCTATGAAGGGGTGTTTTACATTACACGTAAACACTTACTCCAACCAAAAAGCTATTGGTTAAGCGAAACACTCTTATGCCCCAGTTTTCGCACTATTTTTCTTTAGCAAAGGGGTGTTCTGGGTGCCCTAAACCGCCCTAAGGGTGCAAAGCAGTTTACTGTTTCGAACACTTACCCTTCATGTGGAGTATATCCACGAAAAAAAAAAGTTGCGGTGAACTGTTTCCGTTGTGAAGCAGGACGCCTGTAGCAGCTGCCGTCCGGGTAGGTAACACTTTATAAAACGTAACACTTTATTGTATTGTTCAATTGTTCATTGTTCTCGTGGACTTCTGTGAGCACGGTAAGCTTCGCTGACCTTTCGCCGCTGAACGTCGTACGAAACTGCTGCGTTTTTTTTTTCTTCTTTACCGGGAAGCGCGATCAGCGACTGCCTCTGAGCTTCTGGCAATGCTCTCCCGATAGCGGAGGATTCCGCGACTGCGCCCCGAAATACATGGCAGTCGCGCCCAGTGCGGCCAGAGTACAACGAATTATGAATATTGTCACGTGGTCGTGACGCACGCAGCACTCAAGACGATGTCAGGCGAGGTGTTCATTGGGCGAACTTGTGCCCAGCCATAACAAAGGGAATCACAATGCACAGCAATAGCGGCGTAAAGAGACGTCGCTCGACGGAAAGACTGACAAGCGGCGTAATGCGTTGGCTTTTATGCGCACGTCATAACGCGTTATCGCATTATCTCTGAAATTCCAGAGGTCACTCAAATCTCCGTGTCAGGCATGCAAAGTTTCAAGAATGGTCGACACGGTTCCCGAAGTGGCACGCAAGATAAACGCTGCCTTCGTTGCGCGTAACAGAAAGTATTAACGGCGCTCTTCGCAAACAATCAAAAGAAGCGCGCGTGTCACAGGAAAGTGGTAACGGCGTTCTCCTTAAACAAACGAAAATACCCGCACGTGTCAATATCCTTTTTATGTGCCTGTATTTTAATAATCATCAGAACTGTGTGACACCTCCGTGGAACGGCGCATGAATTTTCTTGCTAAATTCGTAACTTGGGATATAAATATGTTTCGCTTCATCGCATACTTTATTATTCGTTATTGCACAAATGTAGCAAACTCGTTTATTTCCCGGCATGTCCCCGTAGTATAGGTGTTAGCCACTCGTAGTGCACTTTATCTTCATCACCATCATCAGCAACAACGACGACGAGGACGACGAAAATTTCGGTGAGCGCTTTGTTGTTCTATCAGATGGCCCTTCAACCATATTCCGTAATTTCTAGTTGCGTTCACCTATTGACCGCATTATAGCCCCCAAGCTGAGCATCTCTCCCTTAGCATGAACGTTCGTCCTCGTAGCATGAACACTTTTCGGGCCAACTTTGCCGACTGATTACTTACACGCCTTCCCCCAGTTTGTGAAGCGCCACAATGCAAGCCGGCCGTGACCAGCCTGACGAAGACGCAGCCCGTGAAGGTAAGCGTGGCGTCAGCTTAAATATATAAAACTGCATAATGCCTCCAACCTGAATACGTTGTTGCGATTCACCATACCGGAGAGTTACGCGAATCCTATTTCAAGCTCGACTGAAGCATAAGAGGAAGCTTTAATGATAAGCTGAAATGATGTTTCGATTTCCTTGCATGAATAAGTTTGCAGCTGGGGCTCAATCTCAGCGAAGCTCACAAGGCCAGTGTAGACATCTTGGTCAATGGAGCAAGCTAGAGAATTATAAGCGATGGGGGAGTTGTGAACATTTTGGTTATTGCATACAGGGTTCGTCAAAGTTCAGCTCTTACTCCAAGAATCGTCTGTTGCGGCTTAGAGTAGTAGCTATATTATTATTTTTATTGAGATAGTTGTCTTGCAAGTATCGACTCTGTGGATGGCCGGCCGTTCTTTATATTTCAGATAAAAAGATGCACGAAATGGTCGGCAACCACACGTGAGTATCTGTGTCACGGCTGCCATTTATAGTTCATCTTTCTCCACTCTCTCGTCGTCATAGCCGTGCTTGTTATGATGACTTCTGTGCTTCGTGCTACAAGTATAATGGCCAGCGGCTTAGTAAGATCCGTGAGAAGCATGGGCATTTAAACCATTTATGTAATTACCCAGCTATTGCGGCTGGTCTCGGATTTTGTTGTAAACGTCATGTTCACAGTATTAAACAGCGCGTTATGCGCTACGTAGTTTACGGTTAAAAATGTGCACCAGACCGTATCCATGCATGTGTGCGCGTGAGACAACTGCACCTTTGTCCAGTACTTGCAGCAGGTGCCTTAAACAGTTTACGATGGGGCTTTAAGACTCTGCATTTCCAGCTGATGTCGTATCTATGTTGGCGTGCTCCGCAGAAGACTTCTTTTTTTTCTTAGGCAACGTGCACGTAGCAAAACGCTTATGATACATAGCTTTTGAACAAGAGGCGCTTCAAAGCAGACGCTTCTTTGAAGAGACGGAAATCGGGGACAATTAGTGACTGGACCGTTCTTACAGCGTTGATGTGTGTGAGACGCGAGCGGACTCCTTTGGGACTAGTTTATTATTATATTTTCTTTTTTATTTATTTTTTATTATCTAAGCGAAAAGGGGTAGCCGTCACCAAAAATGGCGACAACAACTCCATAATTTATTTTTACATCAATAAAAAAAAAGCCGTATTATGTCGCAAGGACTATCGTCCATATTTCCCGTAATCAATGAATCCTGCGAACGAGAACACTATTATTGCAAGGTAAATGTAATAAAGCTACTTAGATCTCAGGACAGGCGAAGTTAATCCGGCAATAGGCTGTTTAGAACAATGTACTTTCTGTCAAACTAAGGGAAGTGCGAACGTACTTCTCCCTTCAAAGCACTATAGCATGTTCGCGTAGCCAAACGTAAAGCATCTAGACCCGAAAGACCACATGGTGCGGTTATTAACGTGCTTGATAGAGCTAGCATTATATCATTTCCTTTCGCATGTCCTTCAATCTTGCCATATATATGTTAATTATTCTTGTACCTGTTTACTTCCTTCGTGTCCCGTCTGTTCGCGCGCTTCCCAAGAATAGATTCCAACTCTCTCCCCTTGCAATTTTACGGCCGATGTACTACATATATGTCCTTGGCTGTGCTGGCTTCTACCCTTCCTATGTACCCTTACTGGGGTACCCTTCCCTAGGTTCTGCACAGATTGTCGCTTGCGTAAATTTGCACATCGCCACCGTGTGTAATAGACCCTTTTCATAAACTGCAAGCTAGCTTTCCTGCAATGCAGCTTGCCCTACTAATGGCGGCATTGGCAATCCGGCAAACAACGTGTGCAAGCGCTATTTGCTTGCGATAGGGCATGTAAAATGTCGACGCAGCCCTTCTGATACAAACATCCCCAAAAAACGGGTCGGAGCATGTGCAACTTGAATTTTGACAGCATTTAAATAAAGGCAGCTGTCGCCATTAGTAGGGCAAGTTGAATTGCAGGGAAGCTAGCTTTACAGTTTATGAAAAGGGTCTATAGTCTGTTGGGAAGTAGATATCTTTAAGTTTATAGGCGAGTATCCGTTGAGGGGAACAGCATGGCAAGTCACACTTGTACGCGTTATTCCTTCTTAGTTGTTGGGTGTTGCCCCTTCGTTGCTGTTTACCGTGCAGTGTCTTGCGTGCGACTTGGTCGAACGGAAGTTCTCATGAATCGACAACTCAATTCTCTTGCTTTGCACAGCCGGCCGCAAAATACTATACGGGCCATGCAAGTGCGTGCCCAAAGCCCCGTATGCGCCGTCTAGCGGCGAGCCGTCTGTTCTCGAGGGCGCTGCTCTGGCGCAGAGCAGTATACCTTCGACAGCGGACAGCTCGCCAATAGACGGCGCATACGGGAGCTTGGGCACGCACTTGCATGGCCCGTACATTATTTTGCGGCCGATGGTAGTTCCCGTATAATATTGCATGCTTCACTGGAAGCACAGATTGAAATGACACTGCAGCGACGTGTTCTTCATGCGTGGCTCTTTGCCGTGCACCTCAGGCTGTGTGCCTGCGTGATGGGCCCCAAGGCTTGCACTTGGGAAGGACGGCCAGAGGTGTTCGTGGACCACCTTCTCAGGTCGTACGCCTCCTTTCCAAGACTGCATGGTGAGATACCGCAACTAAAATATACACCTTTCTCGTTCCAACATATTCGCAAGATTGTATATTCTCCCATTAAAAAGCCTACGACTATGATGCGCGTGATAATCTAAGGAGTTCTAGCAAGTTCAAAACATACATATGACAGGAGTCGCTCTAAAATTTGCACCAGCTGTGGAAATCGTTCTGACATTTCATTCCTACATGTACGCTTTTAAAATCTCACGAACAGTGAGGCAATTAACAGGGCTACCATATATGCGAACGTGTGAATGGGACTGATCGCTCGGGTTCAGTAAATCGGTCGGACCGATAGACGAAATACAGAACAGAGTAAAGAATGACCGTGCGGCCGTTCGCAGTCAGTGGGACAATTAAGGACCCTAGAAGGACCGACAACCAGAGCAACCAATATGTAGCGACCGACGGCCAGACAACGGGCGGATACATGGTCTATATACGCCGATAGATGCAACAACCAACTCAGGAGAGACCCAGCGATTGACTGATCCTGTCGTACATTCGTCCGCGTTCGCACCTATATGGACAGATGACCCAATAAGCATTGCCAAAGCAACCAAATGAGCAACCAACCGAAGGACAAACCGATAACTGCTCTGTCCATCTAATACATATCTTACCGAAACCACCTATACCACATGGGCAGGTATCTTAGAACTACTTTTGGGGTGAGTTGGTGCATGCCCATGTTAGGAAGTGTTGGTCCGTCCGCACGCGCGACACTTCCAAGCATGCACACGGACAGGGCTGCCTAATGCATCTCAAGCGTGAACACACACCGATTCCAAGACAAAATTGGTTCAGACTACACCTATCCAATGTGCGATAAGCCAGGCAGCCACTCAACGAGTTTGAGGTCACAAGCGTATATACGCTGCAAGCAGGAGAGACGGTAGAGGTAGCTCATGTATAGGCGGGTCACATATGTAAGTAAGCAGCTCCTTTGCCGTGCACATTCTTGCCCAGGAGACAACGTGGTCGTAACCGCGACGGGGTTCGACAGGCCCGAGGCCTTCACCTGGTTGGCGATACAGTCGTGCCTCGGCCGCGACTTCCTGGTGATGCTGAAGAAGGGCAGAAAGGAGCCTTGGTGCGAGTACCTTGCCGTCGTGCTGCTGGTCGGGTCGGCCGAAGAAGCGCGACGCTTCGTGTACCGGGTGCAGCTCCGTGGCGCCGCGCATGCTCTCTCCTGGGAGGCCAGGACCAAAAGCCTCAACTCCCTGGCCGAGACAGTCAGGAGCGGACACGGCCTGCTATTCTACTGGATGACAGCGGAGCGCCTCGGCAATGGCTCCGTCCTCAGCATGGACGTCCGCATCAGTGACGCCCCTTTGTGCCGTCACAAAATGTAAAAAAAAAAGAAAAAGAAAAAGAGCAAGTTTCCTGGCAGCTACCCCGACAGAAAATTTCTGTTCGTTTCTCTTTTGAAAATTTCAAATTAAAATGTTCTCTGTTGCAGAAAGATTGTGTAACTTTAAGTGTTCTTTGAAACATTTTGAAAAGTGCATTGTGTGTTGTTGTAAATGGAAAAAAAAATCTTTATCCTTCTCTGTGCATGCATGATTAATAAAGATCCTCGTGTTTTCAACCTTTCAGTCATTCGCAATGCTTCACCGCAGTTACGTAAGTCAACAAAGACCTTGGTGCAGGTCGATGACTTTCGGCACTGCGCATTTTTTGTATATACCTGCTGCAGTTTGATAGGCTTCAACTGCGAAGGTAGTACTAACGTAGATATTAAATAATGTAAATTGGAGTATTTAGCAGCAGAGAAATTATAGCACATTAGACTAAAGGTACCCGCTGGTCGCATGTACATGAACGCACGCCGCGGGTGCGTGAAACATATTGAAGGCAACTTCGGCGAGTTTTCAGTGTCCACTGATCTCAATAAAATTTTCAACATATATTCTCCTCGGTATTGAATATTATATGCAAAGTCAGGCGGATGTAGGTCATTTAGTTTTCGTGTAAATGAATATTAAAATGTTTGAGTGGATTCTCACGCGGGCTACCCCGTGTTTTTGACGTGCTCACCTCCGCGCTGCCTACACGAACCAGCGGGCCTTCAAAGGCAAAACGGCAATGCTTCAGCACTCGAATGGTCGCTGTCAAAGATCAGAAGAGCTGGCATTACTCAATATATCGTCGGATGACCTCGCCACTGGCATTTCATTGGCGCCGGTTCCATATTTCTGGTGACGGGAAGGTTGTGACGTCACCGCACACGCTCCACCGAAGCATCTACCCGTTTCGGTTTGAATACGACATTCAGTAGCTTACTGAAAATTATTGGTGCGTTTCTGAGCAAGCTGAACCACCCTGGCGGTTACAGGACTATCAGTACCATTGGAAAACATCGATATGAAAACATGGTGAAGAAAACCGCCAGAGTTGCCCTTTAAGGCGAAAGCCTTGTGACTATGTTGGCGCTCCCCTCTGCGAGGCTTGTGCGAGTAACTCTACGAAACATTTCTCCGAAACACACAGTACCATTGGAAAACATTAATATCTAAGCATGGTGAAAAAAACCGCCGGAGTTCATTCAATTTGCTCAGGTCACCAATAATTTTAAATAACCGAATGAACAATGTGTTGAAACTGAAACGGGTAGACGCTTCGTGCAGGGTATGCGATGACGTCACAGCCTCCCCGCCATCACAAATACGGAGCTGGTACCATAAAAATGAAAGTGGCGGTGTCATCCAACCATATCTATTCAACTCTTCTGAACTTGACAGGGACGATTTTAGCGCTGAAGTATCGCGGTTTTCCTTTAGACGGCCCGCCTGCTCGGTTGGGCAGCGTTGCAGGTAATGATGTCAAAAACACAGGGTGGCTCAGCGGGAATCCGCTGCAAAATTTTTAAATTGATTTTCAGGAAAGCTAAATTACTTGCAACCGCCTGGCTTGGCATAAATTGTTGCAGTAACGAGGAGAACATGTACTGAAACTTTCATTGAGATCAGTGAACAAGAAATCGCCGGAGTTGCCCCTTAAGAGTTCTCGCCTGGTTTGCAAGCCCTCGCCCCACTCCGAGTCCCATCACCGACTACACTGCACGCAACCGTTCCTGCAGCACCGTGCCTAGTTTTAGGCTAATTCAGCCAAACCCAATTAAGCTAAGACCAAGCAAATTCGAGCCTACTGAAAGGGACCGACAACAGGCCAGAACGTGTGGATGGGCTGTTGTGCAGTTGGAAAGAACCTGAATTATAAGATCACATCGAGCACCCTTTCGCGCCTAGAATAGGATTTGAATTTTTTAAAGGGACAGACGACCAATTTTTAAGGTGCCTGTTCTCTTTATTTTAACGGAATGCTTACCGGCCAGTGTCCAGTCATTCAGTGAAACATACTTTACGAGTTTCTTACGTCTCATACGCAACACATGTTGCAAGCACTGGCCGTCAATTGTCGAGTGTGCTTGCGCCATGTTCTACCGCGACAGAGCGCATGCGCGCACTACCTGGGAGAAGCCGCACCCACAGGCCGCGGTTAGTAGGTGTTCGGGTGCTCCGAAGGCAGCGCCGCTTCTCAGTGTCAACCACGGTGCAAGAATATGTCAACCAACCTTACTAGATTAGCTGATCTAGTAACGTTGGTGTCAACTCCCTTTGCTGCGTAAAAAGGAAATAATCGGGCGGGGATGCGTTTTTATGTACCGACTGTATGTACCCAGGAGCAGGCGACTTACGGCTCGAGAAAGCAGTACCAAGGCTTCACCACTAGGCTACGGCACGTTTCAGTTGCCGACGAGACTGCCTCAAGCTCAGTTTAAAATTACAAGTCTTATCAAATCGCGAAAGGGTGCTCAATTTCATCACTATAATTATGGCCCTTTTCAAATGCACAAAGGTCCGCTGTTGACGCATTCTGGCGTTTACTGTGTGCACTTTCGCTCCACAAACGCGGTCTTCGTTCAAATAAGCGTGGCCACCGCATTTCTCCCTGTTAACGATTTATGATACCTTAAGTGTCAAAAATGACATCAAGATGACCATACCGTGCGGCGGACGGCGCTGCGCAAACTTGAGGCGCTTCAGGTTCCTCAACCGAGCCACATACGTAACACCGAAAGTTGCCTTTGTATTATTCGATAGAACTTGTCTTGATTCTCATCACACGCGGTTATCGCCACCTCTAGGACGTGGTCCTCCCCTTAAAAAATAAAAAAACGGGGGGGGGGTTCCCGACTCCCAACCGCGTGGCTGGCTGTCAGAAATGGCGCTCATCAAGACAGGGACACGGTGCTACAGCTAAAAGCGCGTTTCGCGACACAGAGGGAGAAGCATGAATGCTACAAGTGGCACATAAACGGGGTTAATACGCTATGTGCGTCGCATCAATGCGTCAGAGAACGCAAACAACGGTGGGCAGCGGTGGGCATTTTGTGATTACCGCTTCCAGCAGAGTCGATGCTTTAGCAAAGGCGCTTCGAAATGCGATGCGCATCATCTGCTATCGCATTCGAGTAAACGCGACTAAACACACACACAGCACAGAGAGAGAAAGCCTCGTTCAACCGATACAACCGATGCGCGGGCACGCAGAGTTTGGCACACGCTCGCTCATGGTACACAGCACGCAAGTCCTCTTGGCTTTCTTCTCGACCGTCACTGGAAGGCTTCTTGTCTCAAGAGCTCGTCTCACCGGAATATACTACAGCGTAGTCAGAGCCGCCTTCGATCACCTTCATCGACACTCTCGGTGTGTCAGGGTCACCACGGCCACTTTCACCGGCGGCGGCGGCAACTGCGGTTCTTCCGAGGTAACAGAACATTAGTCGCACATTTGCACGGTGGTGGAATAAAAGCCTCCTCCCTACCCCCACGTTTTCCTGCGTCGAAAGCCCGCTGCGGTGCCTCAACGCAACTACGTTGCGGAAAAAAAAAAAAAAATCCACGAGCGCGTTACAAGAATGCAATTATCGTTTACTCTCGTCTCGAGCATCTGGGGCTATCCTTTCAATGGATTCACTCATTAGTGTGAATTAACCAACTGCTAAACTACTGCTTGCATTTAGCAAGTGTTCAACCGAGGAGTTGTAGAGCATGTGAATTAGTGTTCACGTAATGTATATTCATAATAATTGACGCCATGGTTTTAAGTTTCAAGGGCTCCTAAAACAGTGCGCGAGAAAAATGTCATGCGACTAGACGTTCACGCGCCGTGACATTAGTGCTCTCAAGCATTTGACAGAATGATCGATAATGAATGCAGACCATGGGAATACAGAGATCAAGAGGTGTGGCCAGACCCTACCAATTTATTTTGCGATGTGACCAGTACTGTCTGTCTGCGTGCATCATCGAGCATTTGTTCGTATATAGTGTAGTTTGTCGCATGTTCGAGGGCTCTAATGTTGCTTCAAGCGTCTTAACCCATGTGGGACTTTTCCAATTTCCACGCACTTTCATAGAAGCTTGGAAAAATTAAAACCATAGCCCCAATTATGAAAACACATCACCCGGACACCAATTAACAGGCTCAATTGATAACTGCTGCATTGAACGTCTTGCACAGAAAGTAAATTCAAGAGCTGGTAAATACCAATCACATGAGCTGAGATGGTCAAGACAACAGTAAAGCTTCTTTCTGTGGTACAAAATCTAAGGCGTTCATATATCGTAAGCAAGGTGAATCCGCCGGTATATTTGAACTGTGTTCTTATACCCGATCAGTCAAAGCAAGAGCGCACAACCAGACAGCTCGGTCAGTAGTTATTGTGCAGATTACAACAACGCAGAGAACCACATGGGTCCGCCAAGACAGTGAAATCATCCACACTGCCAGCAACATCACAAGGAAGCCTTCCGCATTATTAAATATTGCTGACAAAATTTATAAGTGTTATGACTAAATTACTGTAAATTTCACTAAGCATACTTTCAAGAAATTGCTTTGCTGCGAATGAGTGTCCTGTTAATTGGTTTCTGGAGTTTTACGTCCCAAAACCAGCTATGATTATGAGAGACGCGTAGTGGAGGACTCCAGAAATTTTTAGCACATGGGCAATTTTTTTCTTTTAACGTGCATGGACATCGCACAGTACACGGGTCTCAACATTTCGCCTGTATCGAAATGCAGCCGCGATGACTGGGATTCCATCCCGCGACATTTAGTTCAGCAGCCGAGAGGCATAGCCGCTAGACCACTGCACAAGTGTCTTGCTGGGGACAAAAATAACGAGCACACTGCTATGACCCTTCAATGCGAGTAGGCTAGCAACATGGCCTTGTCGGTGCCACATAAATAAACATGCCATTTCTCTCCTTTCTTTTGTACTTTGCCTGCTGTATTGAACAGTGGTGTTACAAACACCTGTAAACTACAATTATGCAGCACACCATAGCAGGGAGCTTCACACTAAGAGCACCAGGTTCTTTTAACGTATGCCTAAATCCAACCACACATTTTTGCATTTCGCTTCCATTCTTACAAGCAGCATGTCTACACCAACTATTCACCACACAACTTCACTGCCATCAGATCGAACATGCACTTGCTATCCATAAAGTGGATCAACTAGCCCCCTGGTTCTTCTATAACATGGAAACCTAGTTCCAACAATGTATCCCAAACAAAAGGTATATGTTGTAAGTTCACTGCAGTTGCTCCATTAGAGGGAAGAAAGGCAGCAAGACTGAGGAATTTTATGGTTGCAGGCTTTGTGCTTGCAAGAGACATGAAATGTTGCATGTCAGTATTTTAATTACTGGGCAATGGGCAACTCCAAACTCAGGGAAAGATCTTGATGGTCCTTACAGCCAGCCAGAAAATGTGCAGCTATGTAGATTAAAGGCAAATGTAAATATAAGCTTTTGGTAGGTGTGAAACAGTAAAGCTTCTGTAGCAGTAGGAAATATCTGAATATCCTAGCTAGGCAAGCACAACTAGGCACAAGCCTGTGCTGTGAAACGCATCTAACCATGCACCTGTGGTTTACAAACTGACATATTTTGGCTCGAGAAGAGTGCCTCCTCATTTAACAGCTGAAAAGAAAAAAGAGCAAGAACATACTGATTGTATGCCTAAGCCAGTTTTTCAGCAAGCATAATTGCAGCAGCGTATGTAGTTGCTTCTTCGTGTACTGCCTTCAAGGGGCAACATGCGAGCTTAGTGGTATGCAAAATGTGAATACTGCTGGCCCCAAATTAAAAAAAAAAAAAAAAACCTTCCTCATGGTGGCACATTTTCGGCACATTTTATTCACCACACAATGAATACATAGCACATTAAGTGAACAGATGCAAGTGGAGCAGTATACTTTGGTTGGGGTTACTACAAACTTGATCTTCATACACAAGTTACAACACATGCTGCACATTTACAATGTCCTATCTCGTGTGTGTATGCTATTAACCGGTGCATTTTCACGCACAACACATCACAACTAATGCTTAACATTGCATAAAACACTGGCCTGCTTCAGCTAGATCAAGCTGCTTAACCCCAATGACTATTATACCGCTTTTTCACACACCCACACACGCAGTCTATAAATATGTTTAAAAAAATGTTCTAGGATGAATGAGGAAATTGACAACAAGACACTTCTGTGGAGGAACAGAAGGCTATTACAAACGCCCAGTGGCAGTAACACAGGTTGACAAAAAAAACCACGTAACAGAGCTGCTTTAAAATATCTCGAGCAGCACTTTGCAACGATTTCTGGGAACGGGCTTCACAAACGAATAAAAGGAGGTAAAAGTGCAGCAATGCAACAAATATCACCAAAAAAAAATGTATATAATGGAAAGATCATGCTCAGTGAGAAAACACCCAAACACGTAAAATACCTGCACGCATACTTCAGCTTGAGCAGAGTGCCTCCTCATTTAACACTTTATTTTAAAAAAAGAATAAAAGAGCAAGAACATACTGATATGCCTAAACATCTGTGAAACTCCACCTAAGTGATCAGCCATCACAAAAGCCATAGGCAACACAGTGGACATAAAGAACAAGTGACAAAGGTTATTGTCCTGCACATTCCTTGCACGTGTGTCCTGTACCATCCAGACTGCACAACACCCATCAAAGTTGTTCGAAGCTGTATACCTCTGTAACAATGTACAGCTTCCGAATTGGTGCATGGTGGAAGATTTGTTCTGCTCAACTGGAATGACCTGTCAGATTATCATGCTGCCTGAACAAGCTAAAGACAATAAGAATGTGAGGGAGCACAGATAGGGACAGCCTCCAGACCCCCTACAGAATGATGGCCGAATTCTCAAATTCAAGCTGCCTTTAGCTGGGTGTAAACTTGTCTCCCGATGGTGCCTCGATGTCTCCACTGGACGGAACCAGGTTGGCGGTACTTGTGGCACGAGCTCTCATTTCATCAGCACTGGCTCTACAAAAGGCAAAAGACTAACATTTCAGAATGTCCAGTTTTTTTACATCTACTTCTTTTGGCAAACAAGTGAGCAATCGTCTCAGTCTTGGAGACTGGAAGGCATATTGGGGTGGAAGGAGTGCCGCAGAGTACCATCAGCCCCAGTTTCAGTTGAAGCACGCAGCAGTATACAAATACGAATGCCTAGATATTGGTGTACTTGTTTTTTTGGCCATATGGCTCACAATCATTTGTAAAGCAGTGCCAACAAATTTAACGAAGGCATTCCTCGATATGCCGGTCTTAGAAGCAGCTCACTCGAGTACATCTCAACACATGCTTTCTCTGATGTTATGCAATGGCTCCTAAGCACCTAAACCCATTAAATGAAAAGAAATGGCAGCAGCCAAATTGCAACACTCACTTGCGACCCATGGCCATGATTCCATAAATGCATCCAGCCACAAACACCAAGCCACCACCAAAGAAAGTAGTAATGCCACTGCACAGTGCCACAGGTAGCACACCACCGCTGGAAAAAACAAGGAATCTATGAAAATGTGATAGCAGGCATAACCGTACAAATTACAGTGTAAATCCATTTTTGAGCTCTGTGATTGACCTTGCCTCTCAATACTCTTGACATTGCCAGTACAGGTGACATTAAAGGGGCCGTGAAAAGAATATGGAACTACCTGATTGTTGTTTTCACTCATTCAATAGGCGTTCGACATGCTGATTCTGAAACATTTTGGTGCAATATTCAGTCGCCATTCAATAATGCCTGTTCAAAATACTAGCTTTCTTGTGCTCCCGGAACAACCTTGCGACATCACAGGCCGCACAGGCACTATTCAGTGGCGTCATCTTAAGACATTTAAAATTGCAAACGCATAGTAATTTTCATTTGAAAAAAGAACAAACAAACAAAAAAAAAGTTTATATGAAACCTAGAAAGTGGAGGAATAGTCGGATTCTGTGGTGTCATTCTATGGCACCAAAGATGGAGCACAGTTTGTTTTTCCATGGCCTCCGAGAGAGATCGAATCGCGGAGGCTGTGGTGGCGACTAACATGACGTCAGCCGCTGAGTTGAGGGAAGTGCGCACTGTGAAATTGTAACTGTTCTTTGTTGTAAATCGACACAGACAGTGTAACAAAACAATGTATCAGTTTGAAGGGCCAGGATTCCTATTACACTATTTGTAAAAAATTTCAGAAAACGCTTCACAACCCCTCAACCTGGAGAGACACTAAGGTGAACCCCTGAATCTGTCAAATTATTTTCGGAATCTTGAGTTAGTCCTTGGCCATTATAGGTCACTAGAAGAGAGAACAAACGTCAGTTTTGTTCTTGGGTTTCACAATGAAATCACAGCCCTTGAATTCCAATCTGATGGGACAAACCGCACACGCTTTTCCATTTGGCCACACCGGTTGAAATTCCCTGAGACATGCTATGTTAAGGTAGTGACTAGTTAGAACACCATGTAATGCATTTTTACTGAGAAGGAATTATTTGGCCCGAGCAGATGGCTCCAAAATGTATTACATCAAGATGTGGTATTAGAACCCCAAGGCAGCATCACACATGTACCGTTTCTTTTTTTCTTCTAGGAGAGAGAGGGGGGACATACCAAGCACCTTGTGACGGTAAGAGTCATGCTTTTGGCATAGACCCTTTTCATAATTCGCAAGTACACTTTTCTGCACTGCACATTTGCCCAACTAATGGCATCACCGACCTTGTTTGAAATGTTGACAAGGTTAGAGTCACACATGCTGAAGCTTATTTTCTGTGTGCATTTAGATCACGAGGGCTGAGCCTACATTATCCATGTCTCAGTGCTATGCTTGTACATGCTGCATGCGGAATTGACTACAGCGCCAAAAGGTGGGCGAAGTGTGTGGCAGGAAAGCTAGCTTCGTAATAAGGAAAAGGGTCAATTGTGATCTAAAATTACGTACAATATTACGCATTCCACCAAAGAGACCAATGTTCAGGCAGCTGTACACATTGTACAAGGGTCACTCAAAAATGTGGCATGTTAATACTTGAAAAAAAAAAATGCAGTGTTTCTTTCACTCTCAGAGTAATTTACTGACATGAGAAAAACTTCTCCTTTGCGTCCCTTCTTAAACTTGGTGCCTGTGCAAATGGCTACATGCAGGTTCAACCCATTTCCACCATGATACAGCTGCTTTCCAAAATTTTATATAGTTTGAAGTGCGCACCAATGGAGCATGCAAAGCTGTACAGAACTTACACTCCATACAGAAGCGCCTTGTACCAGAATGGTTTGCGGTCAAAGAAGTTACCCGGAGCCTGTGCAAACTCGAGAAAAGCACAGAAGCATGGTGCTTCAATCAGGGCCACCATCATGCCAACAATCCTGGAGGAGAAATTTTATAAAAATATGCATCAATTAACAATGCTCACCCAGAAAACATTCCTTTTCATGCTTTCATAACAATAACATAGCAAAAGGCCATGGAAAAAATCTTACAGCAAATGCTGCTACAAGTAAAACCTATAGCTTTTATGCAGAGGCCTAAAAATATTTGAAATTTCAGATACAAATTGAACACTCCTTTGCTACTAATTAATAATTAAGAACTCAGTATTTGAAAGTGCTGAATGGTAATTCTTGTACAAATGCAGCGTAAGTGGAGGAAGTGTCGACTGTCCAATAATTCTCTTGATGGAGAGCTGTGGTTATTGAGCAGAGGTTGTCAACATAAGCATGAGACGGTTAACACTTGCTCAATAAGCATCAGTCTTCAATAAGAACGCCATTTTTGTGAGGCCTACGAATCTGTTTTCCAGCGTACACAATGTAAGTCAGTTTTGCTGAACCGCACTTGGGCATACCTCTGAGATAACATGCAGCACTACTTTGCATGTTACACAAGTGCGACATTACCGTGCAGCAGTTAATTGGAAGCTGCTCTGTTGTTCTGGTGTCCAGCTGCAAGTGGTTTTACATGCATTCATATGCGTACAGTGTGATCCTTTATCATAAACATGGACTCTGTTCTACGGTGTCTGTTTACCGTGCAAATAAGAGGTGGCAAAAGGGAAATACATACACATCTTTGTGTATGTATTTCTACCCAAATACAATTTTTATACTTCTCTCTTCAGAAGTGACAAAACAATAGGTGTCCGATTAGAATATGCCCCTGCTTGAACACCCCTTCCTCTTCTTTAACTCTTCAATTTCCCTATCCCCCTCCCTATGGTAACCGGTTGAGGTGTCCTTCTAAGATACAGTCACGGCACAGCACAAAAGCCACTCACACGCACACACACCCCTATCACTTGGGTACTAACACAAGCTGGTTCAAGTGTTTCGCCACTGCACATATGCTCGAGGGTGATGAAATGCAGATTAAACCGCATGCAGCATGAAATGGCAAACAGCCTTTTTTTTTTTTTTTTCGGGAATCCATTACCCATAACGCAACGAACAAAATGCACACCGATTTTCTCGAGCTTCAAATGTTAACGTGACTGTTTTCTTCTAGTGCACTCTGTAACAATTCGCAAGCGAGTACAGGTCGTGGCTTACATTTGCAGAATAGCAGCCAAAAGGCATGTTGATGATATGGTAACCGCGGAGAGCACAGCCAGCTGCGCGCCGAGACCAATGGCAACTGAAATAAAGGAAATGAACCAAATGCACCCGAGCCCCCATCCAGATGACCTTCTCTCATATCAACCAAGAACTGTGCCAACGAACGAGACGCATACGCGGACAAGCGCACGGGGCGATGCTGGTCCCGGCCTTACTGTTCCTTCTATCACAATACCGCTATCGTACAGCGTTGTCGAAAGGGCAACAACTTTTCGGATAAGACGAGTTCCAATGGAGTACTAACAAAATTAAACGCGCAGCATACGGGCACCACATTTCAGTTAAATTTTGGCAGCGTCAAACACTACACATACTGAACACGCAGTTATAAAATTTTCGTAGAGTAAATCATGAGCATGCAATTAACCTTTTGCGTTCGCATGAAATCGCGGACCAGCTGGCGTAGCGGAACTTCCTCGAAGGTTTCTATCGTCTATGAACAATGTCCTAGTTAAGAATGCTTGAACATCCGCGCAGTAGAAAAAGCAGAGCTAACATACGGCCAGTGGCCACAAGAGTTTACTCCCGTTTAAATATGCGTCACCAAGGGAGCTGCCTACACATCGAATATGAAACCGCTTCACCCAGCCGCCTTCCCATTTGCGAATACGGTATATATTGCTTGTTAGCTGCATCGCTCCTCCAGGTGTAGTCGCGATACAACTTCCGAAGCAAAGTAATACAGCCCAGCAAAGCCGAAAAAGAGAAGAAATGAAAAATTCGATTAGGCTTACCGAGTGCGCTGACAGTTCCTACGAACCTGCCCAAGTACCGTAGCCACCACGGCGCGTCGTCGCCGGGCCCTCCGGGGCCCTTGTCGTCGATCTTGCCTACGTTAGGAAACATTCCTGAAGGTTCGTCGTGCCCTAAAGACGTAGCTCACATAGCGCAACAGCCAGAGACGGCTGCTGCTGCTGCTGCTGTAAATCAGCTGCCAACGTAGTGCTACGAGCCGTGCGGTCGGTCACTGCAGCGGCTGCGGCCCCTACCACCCACCGCGAAGTAAAATGTGATGTCACAGAACACGTCAGCAGTGACGGCACTTCCTACTTCCGCCGCTTCCGCTTCCGCGCAGTTGCGGCAGCTTGTGGGCCTCCTTGAACCCCAGCCACGGACACAGAGCAAACGGGTGTTCTCTGACAGAGCTTTCAGCACAAATGCACCGAGAATTACCCACAGGTTGCTTAGCTTAGCCCGATGTTGGCATTTTCGTACGTGCCCGAGTCGTACGTTCGCTCTAAACCCAGGACGTGCTGCAGCTTTTGTCGAACGCGGTGGTTCGCATATGTCGTCACTGGTGTCGAAAGAATTACATGTGCTTTCCCTTAATTGCACATTTTCTGTAATTAGCACTACAATAAGTCAACCCCCCCCCCACCTCCGTTTTTAACTCATACCGAGGTCAGCCACAGCTTTTGCACATTTTTTGAACGTAGATGATGGTGCCGATCAGCACTGGAAGCTCCTGCGAACATGTGAGTGAAATATTACTGCACAACACGCACCGGGGAATTAGAAATTCGCTTTCAAATACAGCTGGAAACTTGCATGTCTTCTTTCAACAAGTTACCTAACAATGAGCACCGACTATGTTGCTTGAAGAACTAGCACTGGCTTATTTCGTGACCCTCAGAACATTCCCAGTAACGCTTCAGTTCTTCGTTTTGAGCTCAACAAAGAAAGCGTGTGCATATTTAACAACACGGAAAATAATCAAGTGGCGTAGTTGGTGCCTTTTGTGGCGCAATTTGTTGAAAGAGCAGGGAAGTTTCAGCTGTATTTGAAACTAAGCTAAATTCGCTGGTGTGTACAGTACATTTGGCTGACATATGTTCTCAAGGGCCTCCTCGACTGAGCGCCAATGTTATCCATGCCCAGTAATGGTTGCAGTGACCGTTACAGGGTGGACCGACAAACGCACATGCACCCCAGCCCATCCAGAATTATGCAAGAAATGGCTGAAGGCCTAAAGATGGAAAAGATAATGTGTCCAACAACCCGTCGAAAGAACAAGAATTCACAACGGGCAACCAGCCCGTAGAATCTGTGAAAAATTATGTACTATAGGGCAGTTACTGACAGGGCAGCCCATTCATACAAGGGGAATTCATTTAAAAATGAGCCGGAGAACATATAAAAAGGCATTCCCAAGTCATCACCAGCAACTTACCATTGTCCCCAAGGCAGAAAGGGTACAACCACTGCGTTTCACCAGTACTGTTTGGAGTGGAAACTCAAAGGTTAACGAAGAAACAAAAGAACAAGTGAAGGACTATGCAACATGCAATAGATAGGAAAAGATATGTGTAACATTGGGACAGAGGAAGACGGCAGAATGGGTCCGAGAACAAATAAGTTGTAGCCAATATTTGGGGCGACATCAAGAGAAAAAAATGGGCACGTGCTGGCCCCTAAAGTGTAGACCAAGAACTATGTGCTGAGAGTTTGAGACGGGCAAAATGGCTTACTTCGTGTGCGTGTGTTGCGACACAGACATGAATTAGTTCATTTGAATGGTTTAGCAGCTCACTTAATTATTTAACCTGTCTTATGCATTGTCTAGTCAGCATTGACAAGGAATGATACATATGGTAGCATAGTAAGGAACTGCTACACGTAATTTCTTTTTTGTATGGTGGCCATTTAATTAATAGTTTCTATTTCTTGAAGTACGATGCTTGTGCTTGAATGAGCCAGTTTTTATATTGGCAATAATACCCTCTGATGCTGCAACAAGGAAGATGCGAAGAATTGTCCGGAAAAATATTACTGATGGCCCCAGCAAATTTTTTCAAAACATAATGTTGGCCAGTTTGGGATGTAAACAGTATATGTAAACTTTAATTATTTACACACATTCGCAACAGTCATCTGCACACCGATAAGATATGGTTATTTTTAAACAGTGATTTGATAAATGTGGTTTTACCAGATAAACATGTCATGACCACCGCTGTCAACTGTACAGAACATTTTTACATCAATTTGTACATAGCTGCCATTCAAACGATAAACATCACTGCCTCTTCTTATAACAATGTTGAATACCTAGAAGCGGAGTGGAGGTCGAGAACGTTTTGTTTGATGCTTGCAAAATGAACTAAAAAATGCCAGCATGCGCTCATGTCCCCACTCTCCTTCTCTCTGCTCTTGTATTCTCTCATAAAGCATAACAACAAATAATAATATCGAACTTTATAATTACGACATGGCGCACAACCCAGAACCTTCATGCATGCAAGAAGAAACTGTCCTCCCACAGGCAGACAGGAAACTTGCCTCTATGGACACATGGTCAAGAATGGCCACTGAGTTTGTGCTAGTAAGCCAAAGATGAATACTAAATGAATGAGCCAGTTTGAAATGAATGAGCTGGCCACATGCTAAGTGAATGGCTAACTCGAGAACAGTGATTTGAACATATCGAGGCAGCCTCAACCAGGAAGAAAATGCAGAACTCCTGTCGGAGTGAGATTGGAACCTCAGGAGTGAGTTGAATCTTTTGAGCTGGATTACCGAGTTGGGCTGTTAGGTGAGTGAGTGACTCACCAGACAAGCCACTTCTCGCGTTCACTTACTCAAAACAGGCAGCTTGCTCCTGAGCGGCGATTCAGCCCTGCTGAGTCCCAACAGTCGCAACTCGTTATCGGTCATTCGCCCCTACCGAGTCGCGACTCACTGCGCAACTCAAAAGATTTGGCTCACTCCTGAGCCAAATCCCTAGATGCCGTGTGTGCCCCTTCTAATTACTGTACCCCTAATGAGTCAAGGCTCACGAAACTGACACAGTGGTTTAAAAGAATGGCGTTGCTCCTGAGTGGCTCTTCTTCAATCGAAGCACTGCGTTTGGTGGTTTGCGGTGTTCTGGTGGAGGTAGTACCATCCGGTTGGCCACTTGTCTTGCTCTCTAAAAGAACTGCCACTTGCACTTACCGAGCCACAGCTCACTCAGTCATATTTAAAGAGCGGCTCAAAAGAGTCTGCTCACCCCCGAGCAGCCCATCTATAGTTCGAGCAACATAATGGGTATGAAAAGATAAAAAACGGTGCTGAATAAGGTAGAGGGTTAGGTGGGACAACAAAATGAAGAACTCTGCAGGCATAAAACAAAACCAGCTCATGCAAGGCACGGTAAATTGGAGATCACCAAGAGAGGCCTTTGTCCTGCAGTGGACATAAAATGTTAGGCCGAGGATGACGACAGTTAAGAATCCCTCGGAGAATTGTTTTATGCACCATGACCACACAACTATGGCATATTCATATGAGGCATGTCACAGTGAGGGCCTGCAGATTAATTTTGGCCACTTGAAGCACCCAAGTTGAAGTAATTTTATGCATTTGCATTTCGCTCTCATGAAATGCAGATGTGGTAGATGCGAATTGAACCAGCACCCAAATGATTAGCAATCGTTCCTGGAAACATAAGCATCATCATCAGCCTATCTTATGTCTGTCCACTGCAAGACGAAGGCCTCTCGCAATGCTCTCCACCCTTGCCTGTCCTACGTGAGCTGATTCCATTTGATGCCTGAAATTTTCTTCATTTCGTCTTCTCATTTCACTCTCTGTTGTCCACGGCTATGCTTACCCTCTCTTGCTATCCATTCCATTGTTCTAACTGTCCATTGGTTATCTAGCCTTCTCATCACTTGGCCTGCTCATGTCCATTTTTCTTCTTAACATGCTTATTATGTCGGCGTCCCACATCTGTTTCCCTGACCCACTCGGCTGTCTTCCCACCTCTTAATGTAACACCTATCGTTTTTCGTTCCATAGCCCGCTGTGTGGTTCTTAACTTCCTTTTGAGCTTCCTTGTGATTGTGGCGATAATGATGTGAAATGTCTACAGGGTGCTAAAGTGGTGTCAAAGGCAAATGAAATATTGAGGCTTCAGTTTATGATGATCCATTTAGTTTTCTGCTCTCTTCATCCATTGCCATTGCTTCGTACTACACCTTGCCACCATTACTATCAAATGAGTATATTTGGTGAAAAAGGTTCGTAAGAATGAAAAATGATGAAGGTCAATAAAGGTAAAATAAATCAATAAGGCTTCAACTGTGGCTGGTTGCTACTGCATTGTTTACTGTGCTTTACGTTTCACATAAAGGACAAACTAAATGAAGCACCACGTGCTTGTTTCATTTTTTTTCTCCTTTGTATAAAAAGGTACAGTGCGACAAACAGAATGACCACAAAAGAATGTGAGCTTCAAGTACGTTGGTATGAAATGGACACAGGGCACTCAAGTATGGCATGCCGGATATAGCAATAACTCTGTGTCATGTGACCATTAATAATTCCAAAAGCCAGCCATGATGGGAAAATGCAGGCAGAGCAAATGCCCATTTTCTATACTCTTATGGCTCCACTTAGGGCATTATAGTATGCAATTTATAATCACAAAGCAATGCTTCCAACAATTTAATGTATGTACAAAAGCTTTATTAATAACATTTCTACTCAGAACCAACATCAACATGAACTTTCCCTTGTTTCATACAAAGCCTCCATGACCGCAGTGGCATTTAAAAAAAATTTAAAAAAAAAAGCTGAACAAACCCTCTGACAGGCAAGGCCAAAACCATGGGCAAAAATATGCACCTTCAAAATGTATGTTCATCAATATGCAACATTCAAACAGTTCCCTTGTTTGTTTCCAGAAGGAGGAACTAATTTGGAAACATAGTATTCAGCAGAAGTTCCAACAGGGTCCAGAAACATGCAACCAGTGTATGACTTCCCTGAAGCATACATGTGCTCTACTAAGTGCATTCGGCAACTCTTGTAAATCAGCGTGCAAAAAGGGGGCTCTTCATTAAACCCACATTCTTAAGCTTTAAGTATGTTTTACACTTGAGGCCTGACTGTGGATGCTCATAGTAGGTCACTTGTCTTTTCATCAGCAACATTTATCTGAGGCTCCTCTTCATGGGCACGAATAGTGCCACTCAACTCCAGCGCTTCCACCAGTGGACTGGGCTGCTGTTCGGCGCAACAAACCGCCTGCTCTGCTTCTTTGAGCATGTCGGAAACTGGCGTCATCTCAGTGTTTGAAGTGTAAGAGCCCAACAGACCGGTAGGGTCAACTGTTGGACTGCTTCCGTCAAGCTCCATGCTGGCACACATCTCGTCAAAGCCACCCGATGCTGTGCAAACAGACAGAGCATACAAAACAAATCATGAACAACAAAGCTAATAGCTTTTGGGCCTGTCTAAGCAAATGCTACAAAACCATCAGCATATTTCTTGCGTAAAGTAAAAAAAAAAAAAAAACCTTGAGGATGGGTACAAAGTTGTCACTTAGCACTGCCAGCACAACGTGGCATTCAAGAATGGGGAATGTATACAAGATTACAGGCAGTTTATGTTTAAAGGTCCTGGCAACTTCTCGAGGTAAATGGCATTTATTTAAGTTTGCTGGGTACAGCTCCCCTCCACCCTCCAATTTCTGTATATGCAAAACAGCAAGTTTGAGAGATGTGCAGATTTTTTACAGGTTAATTTTAAAGATTACCTTGAACCACTCACTTGGTCTTCCACAATTGCCTATTTTTGCAAAAAGAAGTACACCCCAATTCTGAGTAGCCCCCCTATTCTAGAAAAAGAGACTGGGGAAAAAAAGTTTGCCCACGAATCTAAGCACCCCCCCTTTTTTTTTTTCGATGAAGAGCATGCAGCCAATGCCAAGTGTGCTTGCTGGCTGCCAATCTATGAGGTCACGGCTTGTGTCCCAAGACCACACCCATGCTTCTCGAAATCTGCTGTGGGATACAGACAGCAACGGCTCAAGTAGTGTGACGGACTCTAGTTCGAGTGGTACTGAGAGTGAGTGACCAAGACACAAGAAGCGCCGGGTTCATTGTGCGCACTTTTTTGCTTTTTACTGTTTTGCAAAACAAAATTCGATTTTTCGTGCCCATCTTGTAGGAAAAGGAGGTGTGGTGCTCAGTCAAATCATTCTATATTTTTTGAACATAAACACCCCATCTCACATCACGATCTTTAAAAAAAAATTGCGGTGCCTAGAATAGAGTAAATACAGTATTATATTGGCCATATTGCATTAAATGTATACGTACATTTCATGCAAAGCACAATCGACAATGAATAGCAAACAATACTGAAAGCAGCCATCAACGTTGAGGAGTATAGTCAATCTCGGATATATCAAACTCAAAGGGGATTGCGAAATAGTTTGGTATATCAATAATTCGAAATACCAAATATGCCTATTTGAAGCTTATCTTAAAACAGCACACATCTCAAATTTGTTTCCCAAGATAGCAATAAGCAGTGTAGAATACAAATTTGCCCAAAATATGCAAAATATCAGTGTGAAAACAGGCACATTTTATGTCGTACAAAAAATATGCAAGCTTTTTGTAAGCCATCGAGCTTCTCAAGCCATCCTGGGGCCTTACAGATCAGAAAACGCAGCAGCACCTTCCATTGTGCCACAACAGCAGCATATGACTGCAAACGCCGACACACCCTCTCAGAGCATGGTACAAAGTCATTTATCAACGGCGTAGACATTCATCACTGGTCACGTCCGATCCCTCGGCACTGGCAACATCAGCTACGATTACATGGACACTGTCAGCAGGTTTTTGCAGTCGCCGCTCAGTACAAAGACCAAATTGATAACATCGCTTATGCATCATGTCTTACGCGCGAGTAAAAGCACACTAGCGCTGGGTGTGGACGCGGCTGAAGCAGAGATGAAACTACCCGGCCGTCTCCGTCGCACAAACGGCAATAACATCGCTCCGCGTGTGAGGCCTGCTGTTGCCTGCTTCTCAAACAGAATGGAAAAGGAGGATACACCCAGACTGTCTTTTGTCGGGCGAAAGGCGCCAGTGGGAGACGGGCGGTCGCACGCGCTATCTAGACAAATGCTCTCCACTTAAAAGCAGTACTTATACACAATTTTGAAGGCGAGATAACTTGTGAGATAGATATGTGTGGACACACACGCATCATCTATGAAATAGCAATGGCTAGTATAGCCACAACACTTAAAATCAATCAATTTAAAATTTTTGAAGCGAATAGAAATAGGGCACAACTGAGTTTCCAGGTTTTCCTGTTACCAGTACAACCAGGAGAAATGGTCAAAATCCGGAAGTCTCCCGGGAAATCAGGGAGACTTGGCAGGTATGCAAACTGCAATTAACAAAAAACATGGCCTTCGCGATCGGTACCCTAGATATGATGTAGATGACATCGTGCGGCCCCAAATCTCGAAGGCTATGCTTTTGTGAACCACAAGCGGTAGCGCGAGGACAACCATCGGAATGCCCACATCACATTGATGCGGGTCGACGCTGCTGCTGCAGTCTGCCGGAGCCACGGTCACTTTGTATCCAGCTCATTTGGTGCCTTTTCCTGTCAGCCTTTTTCAAAAATGTTGCTGATGCCCGTTACGATCTAAGATTGGTGCAGCAGACAAGTTAGTGTGCTGACAAGTGTCGTGCAACCCCCCAAAGCAGCACAACGACACGGCATTTTAGACACAATCGCGCACAAATATGGATCGTAACACGTCAGACCGCGCTTGAAACATGATCAACTTATGTAAGGAGAAGCGCATTTGAGGGGTTTGGCGCGGGTCAAAGTTTGATATATCAAATGCGGCGGTTCACGGGTGTTCGAAATACCTGCGCACCATCCCTATACTTTTCCGCTGAATTTCCAAGGGGATTTTTCAACTGTTTGATAAAGCCAATAATTCAATATATCACAGTTTGATATATCCGATCTCGACTGTATAATGTTCGTAAGCTGTGACATTGGTAAGTTCAGTGATACAGGTTGCCGTCACAAGAATTTATGTTTGGCGAGCAGAGTGAGGTGATTGGTGTCAAGTGGTCTTGCATTTCTGCCTGCTTGTGCTTCAGCTTTCACTGGCTGCACACGCAGTTTGGGTGGATGCATTCAGCCATGGTAAGGCAACAGCCACCGAGTTCACACAACTGTTACCAGCAAACCTGGCCCAAAGCATCAGCTGAATAAAACTCGTATTGGCACGACAAAATTCTTGACAGTCGTGTAATACAATAGTATATACAATACAGTGGAGTCTTGTTTATACAATCTTCATGGGAGCCAGAAATGAAATGTATAATCGAAAAATATCCACCATATGAAACGCATTGTGCTTATGGGATGTTGGCAGGGAAGAGGGTGCTTCCAACAGGCTGACATTATCATGCACTTCCGTGCATGATAATGTCAGCCTGTTGGAAGCACCCGTACTGCTTCTTTCTCCTTTGCAGACATTACTGCAATTCTTTTTTTCAACCAATACCTGTGCGGAAGTTGAAGTACCGTATTTACTCGCGTAATTTGCGCACTTTTTTTCGTGATTTTCGTGCTCCGAAAAGGGGGTGCGCAAATTACGCGGATATTTCGCGAACATGTTTGAAATAATGTGTAATATAATGCAACTAGCGCGGTAACTCTTTTGGATACGATCTCACGTAACACTGCAAAGCATTGGTGTAAGAGAATACGGCTGCTCCAGGGAGAGCGCAGCACGTAGAAGTGTTTACGAGCCGCTGATCGCTGCCGAGGTAGCACGCGACAGAGCTATCTCGGCAGCCGACAGCCGAGCGAAAGTACCCCCCCCCCCCGCCTCGTGTCTTTTCATGCTTGTTAAAGACGGGCGGGGCCTTTCCTCCCCGCATCGATGGCAGGTGTCCCGATCGGGGTGATGTTATCACATCCGCCCTCCGAACGGAGATAGGCCGGGCTCATTTGATCTCTGCTTTAGCCGTTTTCTTCGCCCCCACTCGCATGCTTTTATTCTAGTGACGGTACTTTGGGCTTCGGGGGCTTCCGGAGAAAATAATCGGAAAAAGGGGCATCGCACTCGCAGCCCCTTTTGCGTATGACTGCGCTCGCCTGCGCAGCGGGGGGCGCGGCCGCGCGGCTGTTGGTCCGTGCGTACGCGCCGGCGAGCTGGGAACGGGGAGCGCAAAATATGCGAGGATTTTTTTTTTTTTTGCAAAGCTGGCTAAATATTAGGGGTGCGCAAATTATGCGAGGGCGCAAATTATGCAGGTAAATACGGTATTTGTACAAACTTGTAAAATCTTGAAAACAGATGTGGAAATGGAAGAGAGTAAATGAGGCAAAATTTGCCCTGGTTCATTGTGCTATTTACCTGTTTCTAGTGCCTTCAAAAGCAAAATCGTTACCGTATTGACTCGATTCTACCATGCCCTCGATTGTAGCACGCACCCGTATCCCGCGACCAAGAAAAAAGAAAAAAAAAGTGAAACATCCATTGTAACGCCCTCCTATTCTTCGTGATACAAGAAAAAGAAAGGGGGGTGGGGCTTTAGTAATCAACCTTCTCACATTCATAAAAACAAATGCCGTACTCACGTAATAAACACACTCGTATAATAAACGCACCGCCAACTTTGAACCCCTGTAGTCCATTGAACGGCCGCGCTAAGGCTTTTCCGCTTCACTCGATCCGTGTGTCTCGAACATGTTTGGCACGCCAATTCATAACTCCTGCGTCCCGATCAAACTGCCGCATGTTACAGAGCGTAGCCGCATGCAAGCGGCGGTAACATCATTTACTCGCAGTGCTACATTCCTCTGTGCTATCGCAGTTCCCGCACGCCCACTACTGCGTGCTGCCGTGCATGCTGCACAGGCTGGCGCAGATAAGCCTAAGCATGGTCGGGGCGTGGTCTCCGAGGTTGCCGCGATGCAATCTCGGACATCATGCAGCGCGCACGATAGAAGCTCAGGTCTCTCAGGCTGAGGACAGGTATGAAAGAGAAATGTGATGATGAGCCGTTTTGCATGTGGAGATGGGAAACATCTTGGCACGGGCGTGTGTGAACGCTACCGAAAGCTCGTGCGGCTGGGTGTCTCAGAGACTGCATCAGCGACGTAGCGACTTTGGTTGGCCGCAAGACGGCAAAGCAGGCGCAGCGAGTATCATCGGCCTACGCATCGTGTGTCGTGGCGTCGCTGAGCGCAGGACTGGTGGCGACATAAAAACTACAGAAACTACGTGTGCCAAAGACTGCCACGCCGCTAGTTCAAGCCGGTGACCATTCGACAGCATGCCCGAACTGCGTGGGAGGCGGCCATTTTGATGCCGACGGTGATATGGTAACGGTGTAGTTTGTTCGCACTCGATTCTAATGCGCATATGGTTTTTGGACCCGTTTTATCGGAAAAAAAGGTGCGCATTAGATTCAAGTAAACACGGTAATATATTTTGCACATCCTAATCACAGCCAGATTAAACGGACACCGCAAATAACCTGCTGAAGGCAGTGGCACAGCATTTTATTATGGCAGGTCATAATTCTGATGAAACTCAAAATTTATATACTTCAGGCAAACTTTCGCTCCCCGAGGGACAGAAGATAAAAGGAATCGTATGTCATCTACAAATTCCATACCCTCCAGCCTACAGGCATAACCATTTCAAACCAAACCCTTGAGTCCATTGGATACGGTGAGGGGTTAGCAACCGTGACGGTAAAAAGTTAAGGCATTTCACCCATACAAGCTAACTATGTTTCTTCCCAAAAGTCTCTTTTCAGGTGCTGATCCCCCACCCAGTTCAACGAAAACGTCATTAAACAACTAGTCACTTTTATAGCAGCATGCGAAGCTTTCGTTCTTTCCAGTTATATCATCACGCTAACACCTGCCACCCAACTCCCTCCCTCCTGCCTTTTTTTTTTTCGTACTCTTCCCCTTCTGAGGACAGGGGCGAGTACTCAAAGTGTACGGAAACGAATGCTTGAGAGGGCAGTTGCCATACCTGACGAAGACAAGTCTACTCCTCGAAACGTTGGCTCCAGTGACATTCCATGTCGTCCAACATTTTTAGCGATCTGTTCACCACATTGTTCTCAAAACACTAGGGATTTTCTTACCTTCTGAACTTGATTCTCGCTTCTGCTCTGTACAGTAGCGGGCTTCAACCAAATGTGCTTCTATTCTCTGGCACACACCTATCAGGGCATTGATTCGGCACTCCTTGGTCTGTGTAGACAAAAGTAACAATTAGCAACTTTTTCTGGTCAGCTGCTTCTTTGGGCTACACTTTTTCCAGTGATATGCACAGTGTGAGATGGCAAACCTTCATGTGTACAAGTATGCAGTATTAAAGGGACCGGCAACTGAAATGGTGACAACCGAAACATGGCATAGCCTGCTGAAGAAGCCTTGGTACTGCGTTCCGGAGTATTTAAAGGAACACTAAAGGCAAATGTTGGCGTCCATTTGAAAGGTCAGTGCTTGAGAATTCCTAAAATGTCAATATTGCCTTCAACAGCGCTTTATTAATCAAGAAATTAGGCTGAGTGCATGAACGCAATTTGCACAACGAGCGGGAATTTCAGCTACTCTAAGTGATGACATCACATGCCATTTAGAATATTTCCAAGAGTATCAACCCACCCACAGCAAAAAAGTACACTCTACTACATTAAAAGACGGAATAAAATGTTACCAATTTATTTCTTTTCAACTCATGGAGAAAAGAAAAGAACTTCTTCTGGTTACCCCTGAGAACGATGCCAATACGAACCGTTTCAGTTTCGCTCGGCTTTACGCCACATGTGCAGCCGTAGTTTCATTATCACGCACTATTGCACGGCCTTTGCTCGCTAGCAGAAATCATTCTGATTGCAAGTTAGAGAAAATGTGTGCGTGTGTCCTTACAGTAGCTCCTCAGGATTCAGTAAAGTTCATTGTCTGTCTTTCATGTTGTCGGATGGCTGAATGGTCCGCGCGAAGAGATGCAGCAGTGAACACCACCGCACTTGCTCAACCGGTGCTGCACGCTCATGGCACTGCTCGCCACTTTTCAGAACTAGTGCAGCCAGTGCAAGCCAAATCGAAGAGACCTTACAACTACAGTCGTCAACTGGCCCTGTCTTGGTTGGAATTGTGGCCACAACTTTGCAAAAACAAAAACAAAACAACAAAAAAAGCCACGTAATCACCGCAGATGTGACATCACAGCCCATTTCAGATGGTGGGCCAGCGGGCCATCTGAAATGGCTAATGTTGGACCAAGCGATAAATATGCGATTTTCATTCAAACTACGTAGTTGTGTCACAAAAAGCGAATACCACAATGATTTTGCACTGTTATTTCAAGACCTTATGTCGATTTACTATCTGCTTTTAATGTCCCTTTAAACTGCTGTATGTCACCTGCTTCTGTTCATTTGACCACCAACTCTGGCTTAAAATTGCAGTCGGTACACAAAAATGCATCCCTGCCTTATCATGTGGTTTCCAAGCAGTGAAGGGCGTCAGTGCCGGAAAGCAGGCACTGCCGTTAAGGCAACCATAAACGTGCTTTTTATCTGTGGCGCATGCACGTGGCATCTTCCAGGCATTGTGCACATGCGCTCTGTCATGGCAGAACCTGGCGCAAACACACTCGACGGCTGTCAGCCACTGTTTGCAACATGTGTTGCCCATAGGACTTCCATAGGCAAAAAATTGATAAAAACGTTTCAAGGCATTTCCCTTGTTGCCACTGCAAGATTGGACAATCTGACCGGTAAGCTTTCCGTTGAAATAAAGAGAACAGGTACCTCAGGTACCTTAAAAATTGATTGTCAGTCCCTATAATAAGGGTGGACGTGGGTCTTAAGATCAAAATAAAAAAAAATTTCTAAAAATAGTATTCTTCTTGGAATCTACATCTATTATTCTCCTTATCTGCCAAGTTTCCTACCCCTGACGTTCATATTTCAGTCAGAACAGTGGTTTAATGACATATGGGGCACCTGATTTTTTTTTCTTGTACCTGTGTTGACATTAAAATTACATCTATTCAATAATGCCACACACTCATTCCACTTTCTTGAGTGCCTACTAAAGGTAGTCGCCTAATAATCTAAAAAATGTACATGTGTGTGCATATTTGTGACTCGCCACAATGAAATGTCACATTTGATTATTTATTTTCTCAAAATATAAATTTTTCACACCAACAAGCTCACGATCCTAATATATGAGTGGTTATTGCTGACAATAATAATTCTTTTTGCCGAATGAAACTAAATGTTTGGAGCACACAACATAGCAAGCAGATTTAAATTTTCTTTTTGGTTAAGAATTCTAAAGTTCATCTTTTATGCAACAACTGCATGGCCATTAAAAACAATGGAGTTTAGTATACTATAAAGTAGATACAGGAACTCAGCTGTAAAAATTAGGAGTGTGGTTATATTTGGACTTTCGAATAGTTTTTGAATAGTGTTTGCTGTTTGATTCAATTTGCCCCTTAACTTTGACTATCTGAACTATTTGAAGTTTGTAATTAAGAGGCAAAATATGCCATGTCTCATGACAAATGGCCTAATCCTGTACATAGTAAGCTTTGCTGCATAACAGCCACACATTGTGGCAAAACTAACATGCGTTTGCTGCAGTGAAGCTAATATTTGGACGCTGCGCTGAAGTTAACTTGTTCATATGCGCAGTTCTCTCTTGGACTCTCCCTTAGGACTTCGACTGTTATTTTTCTAGGGTCGACATTGTTGGTTTACATTAAGTGTGCAACAATTCTTTTTTTCAATGTTTAGCAGTACCCTTCTCTACAATTTAGCATGGTATATTTTAAAATATTTGAGCTATACTAGAAAAACATTTGATTCACACTCGAAAGCTTTAGTAAAATTGCTTGCATTGTCGTGAGCCTTGTGCTTCCTGCTATTGATTCACATGTCATTTGTATATTTTTAGCAAGGTCATTATATGTATATCATAATAACGACAAAAGAGATTGCTTTCCTCATTATATAATTAAATAGTGAACTCACAAATAAAGTAACTGTATTTTCAGAATGCAAAAAAGAACTAAACAAGCATGCAAACTTTTAACAAATTGGACCAACAACAAATACAGACAGCTTTAGGTCCCAGGTCCCCTCTAATAGAAGAGTCTTAATCTTCACCAAAATAATGTACTATCAAGAGCCTTTGAGGCAACCATTTCAATGTTTAAATCGTTCCACCGTTTAAAATTGAACACAGTTTCAAGCTTGCCTGTTGAGAAGAAATAAAACTACTGAAGCTTTTTTTCCAAGAAACCTTGACAGAAAAAGCACATGTAAGTTGTTGAGGCCTGCAGAAGCATTTTAAAGGCAGTTAGAGGCAAGCCAATGTAACTTACGGCCCAATTTACACATGGCCTTTCTCATGTACAAGCACAGACAAGCATTGTCTCAATGCAAAATGGACCATGACAGACCCACTAAAAAATTTTTTAAACCGTGGTTGGCTGCTGCTCCTGCCAAGCTATTTCTTGGTGTACTAAGGCACGGTCAATTGACAGAAAAGTGTACTGAACAAAGTTACACATTGTTCACGTATCTGGTGCTCTCATTTTTGGGCGAACGGAAATGTTTTAACCGCAGTGGCCATACTACACTGACCAGAATGTTGTGGATCATCAATTTCAACAGGAAACCCCATTGCATCATGTATAATTTTCACAGAACCTCGTTGTGGAAAACAATGAAGAGCTAAAGAGAGGTTCTGTGGCATGAAATTATGTCGCGAGAAGATGTACAAAATAGAAATTACTGACAATTCAGAACAGCACTGACCTGTAGCTGCTCTTTGTGGATGGCCTCCATGCGTTCAAGCTGATCCTTAAGGTCACGAACTTTGGCGTCCTGACAAAGCAGGCAATCAATCAACTGAACAGTGGCGGAACAATTTTTTTTACAATAATCTATGCAAAACCAACTACAGTACAATAATGTCTGTACCCTGCTTGAAAGAGTTGACTCGAGCTGCTTCACCCGGCAGCTTAGCGCTTCCACCTGGTTCTGTTTGGCTTCCAGCTGGTGCCTTATACCTGAAAAATAGAGTAATGACAGTCCAGCTTTGCTGTTAATGAGATACTGGAGCATGACGTTTCATTTATATTCACAGATTTTTGCCCCACCACAGTTGTCTAGCGGCTACGGCACTCGGCTGCTGATCCGAAGGTCGCAAGATCGAATCGCGGCAGCCGCGGCTGCATTTCGATGGAGGCAAAATGTTGAGGCCCGTGTATTGTACAATGTCAGCGCACAATAAAGAACCCCGGGTGGCTAAAATTTCCAGAGCCCTCCACATTGGCGTCTCTCGTAATCAGAGCTGGCTTTGGAACGTAAAACCCCAGAAATCAATCAGTCAATATTCACAGGTTTGTCTGAAAGGCAGCTTTTAAATATACTGCAGTGCTGCAATGTCTTGCATGCCCACATATGGTAAAACACTGCGGGAATAGTCATAAATATTAGCCCCGAGAATGAACATGACTGTCACTGCAGTCGCACTGGTGCAACGTCATGACAAAGAGTCATCCCGCTCGGCTGCTCTGCCGCCGGCGATCACCTCCGTCTGCACAGCCACGAGTGGCTCATCAGGTGTAGAGCCGTGCCCCCCCCGATGGCAGCAGAAAATAGCTGTTTCGCATCTTTTTGAACCACTATGTCTGTTTGATTTTACTTGAACCCAAACTTGTACTTGTTCATTAATTATAATATTCAGTTCCACTGCGATAAGATAGAAGGGTCTATTGTTCAGTACTATCCAAAAGAAAAAAATTTACAAAAGTTCGGGTAGCAAAGTTTGGGAAGGCAAAGGTCACCTAAGCATTGAAAGCCGCGACTTCGAGAAGCTGCGTTCCTTAATCAGATCCGCAAGACATCCCACCACATGTCGGAACACTCAGTTTTCTATGTATCGATGAACAAATCGCCAAGTACGATTTAGAACAGGGAATGTCGTGGGAGCCAATGTTTCGGCAAGCGGACTTGTCTTCGTCAGGGCAGCAACTGCCTTCTCCAGCGTTCGCATCTTAAAGTTAAAAGCACGGGAAGTGACTATGTCCATCATGCAAAATCAAGTTTCACTTGCACTAGTTCAAATGTTATTTACATGTTGGAATGTTCACTCTGTCACAAGCAGTACATCGGCGAAACTGGTCAACCAATTAATGTTAGATTAAACAGGCACTGCGCGGACACCGCGAATAACCTGCCGAAGGCACTGGCGCAGCATTTTAATATGACAGGTCATAATTTCGATGAACTGAAACTCTACATACTTCAAGGAAACTTCCGCTCGCCGAGGGACAGAAAATACAGGGAATCGTATCTCATATACAGGTTCAATACTCTCCAGCCTACAGGCATAAACCTTTCAAACGGAACCCTTGAGTCCATTAGATATGGTAGAGGGTTAACAAAGACAACGAAAGGTTGAGGTATGCACAAGCTAACAATGTTGCTCCCAGAAAGTCTACTTTCAGGTGCAGAGTTTCAACGAGTTCAACGAGAACCAGTTCAACGAGAACAACAGCGTTAAACAGTGTAGTTACTTTTTTTAGCCACAAGCTTTTGGTGAAATGCACTGTTGGTGCGGCTCAGGTAGTGTGGGGTGGAGGGGGGGACACATGCCATAGGAGCAACTTCTGTTCCCCCCGAGCGTGTGTTCCTTTTTTCATCCTGCTTTCTAGCCCTGCGCACACAATGCATTTGCAAGATATGTACAAGGAGCGGATTCTTTGGAAGCTTTCGCTCTTGCCATTTATATTAGTCATGCTTAACACCTGTCACCCAAACACCCCTGCACCCCCCCCTTTTTTTTTGTTCGCACGTGCTGCTCTCCTTCTGCTCTCTTTCTGAGGACAGGGGAGAGTGTGCAAAGGCATGCATAAACGAACGCTGGAGAAGGCAGTTGCCGCCCTGACTGAAGACAAGTCCGCTTGTCGAAACGTTGGCTCCCGCGACATTCCCTGTTCTAAATTGTACTTTGCGATTTGTTCATCGATTCAAGCATCCATCTTCCCCCGAGTTTCTCTTCTAGTTTAGTTTTCTATGTGTATTACAAGTAATTGGTGCTAGGAAAATATTTCTGCTAAATCATTAAATCTTCACCACAGGATTTGCTTGGACTGTGCATGTGCTGGATGTCCTGGAGCATTACAAATAAAATTAGTGAGTTTTTAGTATTGGCTAGGTTGCTGTGGGGTATCATGCAATTTAGTGCACCCATCAAGTAACCTATAGAAGGTTTGACGGAACTGTGCATGTGCTGCACAAGACTTTAGTCGAATCTGTGTGTCACTTAGAATCACCTACAATACATAGAATATATGAAAAATTATGCAAATGAATGATGCCAGTATCACAGAGTTTTTGGAAATACTAAAGAGTGGTGCTTCGAGCATGTACAGGTTTCTCTGCGACAATCTTGAGTGATTATGCACTCGTACCCTGTTTGCACGAACAGCTGGTCTAATCTACTGCTGCGATGCAAACAGCAATCTTGCATTTGATAGGGAATGCTACTGCTCGCAGTAATTTCCAGAACAAATGTGACAAAGTTGGAATGAGTGTTCAGAATTGTTTCGATGGCACGCTCAACTGGCATGGCCAGCATAATAAACATCCACTGCAGCAGTGAAGCACCCGCTCATTTCACACCTTGGCCACATAAAGACTCTTACTGCTCAGGGGTAATGCAACTGCAAGCGAAAACAGTTTATACATCATTCGACTAAAGTGCTACATGCGAGCCTGACAGTATTGCTGATACAGTGCAGTACAAGAGGCAAGCTGACAGCAAAGAAGTTGAATTAGTTAACATAAATTGCTTTTCGTAGTGAACAGAACCACCAAAATTATTGCAAGATAAAGAGAGAGGAATGTGAAGCTAAACAGTAGGGTGAGTGAACTGTAACAAAGAAAGAGTTTATAATAATAAACTTCAAATGAGTACATGGGGTATACCAACACAAGAGCTAAAATGGTATTGCAGGCCGAGCATTTTAGAAATATTTTGTGAGACTCGACACTGCATGATGCTTCTGCGAGTGGGCACAGATAGCATGTTGTCCGCAGATGCGCGGATGCATCCAATGCAGAGGAAATTTGTGATGGTGAAACCATCACCTCAAGGCTTTAGCCGAGAACACTGTCGTAATTATGGTGTTTTACGTGTCAAAACCGTGACACAATTATGAGGCACACCATTGTGGGGGGTCGCAGATAAATTTTGTGATCTGAAGTTTCTTATGACCCTCAATCTAAGTTCACAGGTGTCCTTGCATTTTGCCCCTATATAGGTGTGCCAAGACCAGTAACCTTACTGACATTCTTGAGCTTAGTAGCGCAACGCAATAACACAATGCGATAACCATTTCGAAGTGTGCACAATGGAGTGCAGGCATAGATGATGATTGTGTACACAAATGAGTCATTGTTTTGACCTGAATCGTTTTCAGTGCTGTTCTCACTGTTCATTACGAGCTTGTGGCAAGCAACCAAAATGAGCATCACACGGGAGGGGAGAGAGTTGGAATGTGAATACCTCCCATAACACTGTCCACACCCTCCTACCAGGTGGTTGTGATGTTCGCGCAAAAGTGTGCCTGTGCTCGGTGCGCTGAATAGGAGGCAAAGACGACGACGACGATCACGAGGCTGGAGCACGCGCAAGATGCGCGAATGCGAGCGTGGTGGAGAAGTCAAGAAAAGGAAGAGAAGACAAGAGAGAGACGGACTTCAGCGTCCGGCGCAGTCGGGTGGCCGGGCCCGAGTGTCGAGAATCTCTACCAGCGGTCCACGAGTTGGAGCTCCGTCACCTCTCCTGCTCCAAAGCTGCAGTGGCTGCAGCATTCCTCAAACCATCGCTCGTTTGCCTCGTCGGTCTCCTGCATGCTCTTCAGCAGGCAACGGTACTTCGGCTCCTTCCTGTCGCCCGTCCCGCCAGACGGTGAGCCCGTGTTGGCCGAGACTGTTGTACTCTTATTAGGGACGCTAAGTTTTGTTCTCTTCTTTTTGGCCTTGTTTAGCCGCTCTCCTAAGTGTATAAAAGTGTGTGTAGTGCGCGTCTTCTTCTCTGCCTATAAAGTGCCATTCGGAACGCACAAGCAACCTCGTCCCTTCAATGGGAACGCTCACATTCCCAGCACAGTAATATCTCTTTTCGAACCTACCATGACAGCGGTGCCACTTCCAACTTCTCTGGGATAACAGTGCTGAATGTAAGTTACATGCACAGCGGATAGTACCGGCAGAAGCTCAAACACTTATCTCCTCATGAACAAGTTGACAGCCATGCTCAAAGCAAAGGGACACAGAGAGAAAGGCAGCATAATGTTTGGCCCATCGGAGCTCTTCAATCTGTTAGCTACAGTGGATGAGCTGGACTTGTCAACATCGTACTACCACACCCCCCAATTTCATCACAAGAAGTGATTTTTGTCTATGTCGCTCACAGAATACAGTGACACTAACAGAATAGAAATTATGTCATCAACAGAGAAAGTGGCACAAGCATGCCTAGGCCTGCTTGTTACAGGCTGTCACAGCCTGCGAGTGAACAGCAGCATAAGCGGCAAAAAAATAGGCACAGAAATAGGTAGAGAAATAGGAAGATTCCGCACAATCTTTCCACTCTTTCACCCTCATATATCAAGGTCCTCAGAAGTCAGCTGTCATCATGTCCAGAGCAAATGAAAGACAGTGTGAGGGTCACACATTCTGTCAGTTAGGACATCGAGTCTGTGATGTGGGAAGCCTTTGGTTGCCAAGCAACCTATGTTCAGTGTTACAGCATGAAAGGTCTCAAAATTTATCACAAAATATTTTCAGTGAAAGCATGCAACAGACACTTGAGGACGTCTGCTACGAGTACCAAGCTTTGAAAGTAATGGTTAAATGCGTAAAAATAAATTGAAATGCAGTCACGTATGATTCTTGGTGTGCTTTTGGATAACCAAAAGGTATTTTGCGAAAGACACATTTTGATGCAACAGACATTTGGTTGTTCGTAAAAACAAAACGGCACTATAGCAATATTGCGGAATACAAGAGACACAGCAGAGTCCACTGCTATCAAGGCTAGAAGCGTCCAAGCTATCCGAGCCAGAGAGAAAGCTATGGCCAAGCCAATCCGATGATGACGACGAATTGTGGAACAGCTTTTTACAAAGGGTCAACAGCTTCAAAGTGAATATTATTATGCAATCTAGAGCTTAAGGCTGACACCATCACTGCTACCGGAGCCTAGTCTTCTCCACCACTTCGTAGCTCTCACTTTCTGCCCTAGCAAATGAGACAAGTCGGGCAGAAACAGTAACCACATATATGAAATTCATTATTATATGCGTGACAATACCCACTCCTCCAGCCAGAAAGTAGAGACTCGATACAGTAAAACCTCGTTATAACGAAGTTGACGAGGAGCGGTAATTACTTTGTTATAACCATTAGTTCGTTATAACCAATATCAGTTTCTTCTATTGGAATTCCAAGGGGAATGGCGATTGCTTCGTTATATCCGGTTTCGTTATAACGAGGTTCTACTGTACTACAGATGGCAAAGACACATAATATTTGATGCAATACTACACAAAAATGCCATGCAAGATTTGCAACTAGTACGCAGCTGTACATGTGGCTACTTATGTAACAGAAAGCCAAAGATGATGAATTGTGGTGAGCTCGAAAAAAGGCCACTGTTGATATTGATGCTATAGTGATATGCTTTGTCAGGCATGTACAGTTTTAAAGAACACACATACACGTAAATTCACATAATCTGGCACCTTGTGTGATACAAGGTCAATTATGATGAATTTGCCATCACCCTTGGTAATGGGTATGCAGTTGAAAGTGCCAAAACGTTACACATTTCACAGGCGATGACATTATACGCACTACACAAGTGCAAAACATGTCCAACTACACTGTTATGCGTGTACCCGTCATGAGAGAGAAGGCCATTGATGACGCTGCTGCTGATGATAATGGGGAACTGCGGCACAACACTTCAGAACTGGCAAGCATCGTTAAAGGGACCCTGAAACAACTTCTGGAGTAATCATTGAATGACCGCACCACATGATGTCACAGCAAGAGCTTATCAAATACACAAGTATGGGCGGTGTTGACTGATTTCTGGGGTTTTACGCCCCAAAACCACGATATGATTATAAAAGACGTTGCCAGTGGAGGACTCCGAAACTTTCGATCACCTGGGGTTCTTTAACATGTGCTGACATCACATAGTAGTACATAAGCCTCAACATTTCGTGTCCATAAAAATGCAGCCACCATGGCTGGAATTTGGGGTTTTATGTCCTAAAACCAAATTATGATTATGAGAGACGACGTAGTAGAAGGTCCCGGGAATATCAACCACTTGGGGTTCTTTAACAGGCACTGGCCTCGCACAGTACATGGACCTTGACATTTCACCGCTATCGAAATGCAGCTGCTGCAGCCAGAGTACAGTCCCGCGGCCTTCAGATCAGCAGCCGAGTGCCATAGCCACTAGACCACCGTGGCAGGGCCAGCAGACAAGTCATGTTCACCCAAGACTGTTCGGGGACGTTTCGGTTGGCAAGTTCTACCCACCCAAAACACTTGAAAGGTTAAAGCACCTATCCACTATGCAGTTAACATGGTGTCACAATGGCAAATCAGTGCTGTGAAATCCTGCAAGTTGGAGCAAAGGTTATGAAGGGGCAGATTGGCATCCACTTGTCTGTAGCACAAAGCTACAAGGAAATCCATAGGGATTTCTCAGAAATTAAACCTTCGATTATGATGAAAAGTTCGTCCTGGTTTTGGGTTCGAACCCAGCCCCAATGCCTGCCGCTCTACCAATTGAGTTAACCAGGAGGTTAGCAACTGGCAGCATGAAAGTTATCGAGAACTGGAAGTACATCGGCAATGGATATGGCAAATCAGCTCTGCGGAACCCCGCAAGGTGAAGTAACAATTATGAAAGGGGTTAGCTCAATTGGTAGAGCAACTGCCCCAGAGAGGTGGTAGTCCTGGGTAATGCCGGATTAGGATGAATGTTATGATCGTCGAGGCTTTGTGCTACTAACAGGTGGATGCCAGCTTTCTTTTTCATTGGTCTGGGCAAAGCGTGCATAAATATGCTGCTAAGGAAGGTGTTTGTTGGCCTGATGAAAACAAGCCCACCTTACAGAATGTTGGCTTTAGCACCATTCCCTGTTCAATTATCTTTTCATCCCATCAAGCCTCCATCTTCCCCTGAAATTCCTTTCTCCTCATGTGATGGGGCATGACAGGGGAATCATTCTCCTGTTAGGAGATCGCTTTGATAAAAGCTCCCCTGTAAATGCTACAATATATAATGGATTTTCAACCTCGAGGAGATCCAGGAACTTTTAACAGTTACACAAAGGGTAGGGTCAATACAGACACAAACATGCACACACAGAAAAAGATAGAATAATAACCCAGAGAAAGCACTAGAAACAGAAACTTAAAAGGGTCATGAAAAGAAAATAGAATTGGCTAGTTGTAATTTTCACTGTTTTAATAACCATATGACATGTTAATTCTGGAATATTTCAGCACAATATTTGGTGTGCATTTAACAATGGCCATTTAAAAATCCTAGCATTCCTGTGTTCTCAAAACAACCATGCAACACCACAGGCTAGCATAGGCAATGTTCAATGATGTCAATCAAATGACATTTAAAAATGTAAACAGACTGTAAATATTCGTTTGCACTTATACGAAAGTTAGAAAGCAAGAAAACAGCTGGACCCCTTGTGGTGCTGCGGTACGGAAGCAAGGCTTGAGCATGGTTTATTTTCTCATGGCCTTTGAGGGCACACCAATCTTTGAGGCACAATGATTGTGAGTAAGATGACGTCAGCTGTAGAGTTGAGGGCAACAAGCACTGGGAAATCGAAACCATGTTTTTATTGCTCTAAATCAACCCAGGCGATGTAATGAAACAATGTATTTTATAGATTGGAGGACCAGGATTCTGAATATGCACACCACACAAAATTTTCAGAAAACATTTCATGAATATTTTGATTAAGCTGATAACTTGGTAAACTACTTTACAAGTTTATCACCTGAGAAAATAAAGAATGAATGTATCAGTGAAAAACGAGGGTGAGGCTAGCTTCTGTAGTGCGATATTGCTGAAGCCGATTTGCACACACATCTTTATTAATTTCTTAACTGTGCTTGGGACATTAGTTAAGATCTGCCAGGTACTACTTCGGTTCTTCATGTTCAACAGTTATTGCTATTAACTACTATTAATAACAAAGTTACATGCTTCATTTCTTTCATCACACTGTGTGGTTTTCTTACTATACCCATAAACACACATTCTCTACATTGAGTCGCCAGTCATCATTTCATCATGCAAATAAATGAATCAGCAATATTGTTTACCAAATAATAGAATTATATGAAAAGGGTTAATGAAGTTAAAGAGCTAATTGCAAGGATCACTCCCCATGAAGGATCTCCGAGACCCCGATTTTTTCTTTTTTTCATATTGTGTCACTGATAAAGCTACATCATTATCAAATCATTCACACTATAAACTAAGCGAAGCATCTAGCATGAAGGCGGCTATGGGCATGATCATGTTGCCTACCTCCTTACTGCTGTTCCTCCTCAACTCACTTAACTGCAGAGTGCACACTAGCGACGGCTGCACCTCCCATGTCAGCCACTGTGCGAATACATCAATAGCCACGTGATGCCGCCATGTTGCTACTGAGGCCCACCAGCCTCAATAGTGCTGGCATGGCTAGAATACTATCCTAGCAGTAGTGCACCAGCAAAGCAAATGTGCGCCACCAGGCGCCGCAACGATACCGCTGGCCAGCCCTACAGTGCTCCTGATGTCAGCCGGGAAAGCCAACCATCAATTGCACGGACCATGGGCAGGGGTAGCTGAAAACGCCGTAGGTTGAGTCACACGGACCTTTGACGATGCACACATTTAAAACATTGCAGCATACTACCTACTCAACGCAGAGCGCTTATGTAAGTCTGCTAATGATCAGAATGACTTGAACCATCATGAAACACATACATGGTAGCACAAAATGACGTGGACGGAGAAAAGAACACAGGACTGGGGCAACTGTATTTTCAGAATGCCAAGGAAGGTCTATATGAACACACATCATTTGTGCACGCACAACCAGAAATGATACATAATCAAAGGTGTTTCATGATATCACTATCAAAGCAAAGTGCATTAGAGCTTGTTGCTTGAATCTAAAGCCATGCGTGGAAACAAAGTGGGAACTGAAAACAGAATGACAAATGAACAACACAACAGAGCATAATGAAAGGAACATGTCGAACACCATGAGTCGATTTATTGTGTACTCAAGAAACATCAGAAACAGCATGCACATAACTTCGAAAACAGGTAAGAGGCACTAACAAAGAGTAACAGTGGGTGTGCTTAAACAAAACCATCTAAAAATTGCAGATCCTTAGCAAGCAATGTCAAAGCAGGCATGCTTATGCATTTTTCAGCATTTTTAGCAATAAAGCACGCTTCTACTACTTCCCTTTCCAGTTTACTCTCAGACCTCCATGCAGCAAGAATGTCTCTTTCAATTTTGGTTTACACTTACATTGCCTACAATGAACATCAAGGTGGCCACGTGTTGGAACGAACATCCAGACTATGCTCCCATGCCCTTTCATTAAAGCAGCACCGTCTGGCCTTTGCAGACTCTTCCACAGGACAGGAGCACCGTATTTACTCCGCGTAATGAACACCCTTTTTTTTCCAAAAAAAAACAGTAGCAAAGTTGGGGGGTGCATTTATTGCGCAGGGTAAAATTTTCAAACTTTTTTTTTGGGGGGTGAGCGAAGCAGTTTAACGCACAAAACAAGACAGCGTTACGACCCACGATATTGCCTAGAGCCACGTGTGCGGTGAAATTTTATTTAAAAACATTAAAAAAAGCTATGGCGTCGGTACCACACGACTCGGGACCCGCCGCGACACCTTTTACAGTGACTGCGTTGTGTTCCAATGTGATGGCCTCTTGCTTGCGTTTAACAAGTGCTCTGCGCATCCTTAGCCCACAGTGCAACAAAACTGAAAAAATGACGACGCTGTCAAACAGTCAACAAGGGAAAAAGAAAGAAAAAGGGAAAAAAAAAAAAACGAGCAGCACGCAGCGGTTTTCGCCGTGCATATAGCTTCTATGTCGCCACGGGTCCCGCCTGTGACGATGCCATGACACACGATGCGTAGGCCACTGATCCTCACCGCACTGGCCTGTAGAGAACCAAAAGAGGCCACTACCTCGCCGATGCAATCTTGGAGACGCCCAGCCACATCAGCGTTCGGTAGCGTTCACGGGTGGCCGTAACAAAAGTCCCTCGATAATTTAGGGACTTTAGCCTAACGGAAGAATAGATGTTTCCCGACAACGCACGTAAAACAGCTCACCATTGTATTCCTTCCTCATATCTGTGCTGAGCCTCTCAATCGTACACGTCTAGCACAATGTACGAGACTGCATCATGGCAATCTCCGAGACCACGCCTCGACTATACTTTGGCTTATCCGCAGCAACCTGCACAGCACGCATTGCAGCATACCGCAGCAGGCGGTGTGAGCAAACTGCGATAGCACGGAGGAATGTAGCAGTGCGAGTAAATGACGTTGCCGCTGCTCGCACACGGCTACGTGTGGCAGTTTTATCGGGACACGGGAGTTTTGAACTGCAGCGCCGAACAGCTCCCGAACACCACAGCCGTTCGCGGAACCACAGGGGCTCAAAGTTGGGGGTGCAGCTATTACGCAAAAGAAAAAAAAAAAACGGAATTTGACTGCCAAAGTCGGGGATGCATTTATTATGCGAGTGCGTTCATTACGCCAGTAAATACGGTATTTTGTACACCACACCCTTTACACACTCAGTGGAGGGATTGACATTTTCTTTACAGGTCATGCACCTTGCTTTGTGCCAGTCCTGTGTGCCTTTCTTCGTCCGTGTCTTTTCGCACTACCGTGTTATTTGTTTCAAGCATGCACAAACTTGCCCAAACAAGAGCGTTATTAAACTATCAGCACAATGCATCTGTACAAAATAAAAACAAGACTATTTCAGGGCCCCTTTAGAATAACTCCGTCTGGATTAATTTTGTAAAATTATGTTGCACTAGGAAAGCCACAAACATCTGAAGGTTGCTCTCCAAGCTCTCTCTCTCTCCTTATTGCACTCAGTCACTCTATCAATCAATTAATCAATCAAAGCTTCAATATGCAGCAACACAGGCAATACTCTGTTTTCTTTTTTATGTTTACTGACTTTGTACCTTTTCATTTTTTTTTTCCAGTAGCAAACAAATTACTATGCATAAATTTAATATATATATATATAAGCACTGTTACAATCACAGATTACATCATGTAGGAAGACAATGAGCATGTTTATAGCTATTAATGCCACCGACCGAGCCTACACAAAATTGGCGAAAGTGGCAGAAGCATGTAGAAATGCTCACTAGATAAGCAGAGATATGAACTTACAGCATTTGCACTTAGTACTTAGAATAAGGCCTTATTAAATGCTCATGCTCTCAGAGAATCAATGTGTTTTGTGTAAACCCATTAAAATTGTCTTGGAACCTTTTTAAAAGCAGTCTGGGCATAGTATTTAGCCACGACCTCCTCGGTATCACAACAACAAAGGAAGGATGACAGGAAGCTGTAGCAAAGTCCTAGTTATACCATTTTAATTGAACTTATACAAATTTAATACTGTGAAACTGAAAAGCAGGTCATGATTGATGGACACTGGAGTAGGGCTCCAGATTGACTTTACCCATATGGGGTTCCTCAACGTGTACTTTAAACACAGTTTATGCATTTTTTTTAATTTCCACTGCTATTAGAATGATGACAATGATGGTGATCATCATAATGAGGCTGCTGCAGCTAAGAATCAAACCTGTGACCGTGCATGCTGAGAAGCAGCATGCCGTAACCACAGTGGTGGACGGCACAAGCAATATTGATGGTCCATATTTTAGGTTGCACAACAAACACAAAAACAAAGGCGGCACAGAGGACACCTCCCAGCATTTGTTTCCATCTGGATGTCACAGTAGGAAGACCCACAAGATTTCCTGCTGTCTAAGGCTACAAAAGTGCCCTCAGTGATGATAAGCCAAACTGATGAGTGACACACATACAGCACCGTTGAGGGGCCACTAAACAACCCTGAGGTACAAAATTTGTTTTGAGGAGATAACTGCACACTTGTTGCAAGAATTTTACGAATGTGTGTTGCAATAAGGAAGTTACAGAGGACAGAACAATCTTTTCATAGCTGCAGCAGCTGGTCTCAGTTTCTCGCTCAGCCTCCCTATCCTTCACCACGATGGGGGGCGTCGGCCTAACTCGTCATCAAGGCTACGTCTGCTTCGGGCGATGTGACACAACATCAGCAAATCAGCGCTCCTCACCAGTATGAATCGCACTACTGCAGGGCCAAGGCACAGTTTCGTAGTGCTGGTTTCGACCAATTGACGAGCTCAGTGATACACGTACTTCTCCAATGCATAAAGTGATGTCTATTAGCGGGCAAGGACTGGTGAAGTGCTGGGGAGCAGAACAAGGATTGCTTTTTGAAGAAGTGTCCGTGTGGTGCAGCACTGGGAAGGTGATTGCCAATGCCTTCTCTATGACTGGGCGAGCTTATTTGGAAGATGCAAAAAAAAAAATGTCGGGGCCTGTTTACTGGCCCTTTTAAAAGAGAAGAAGAAAGAACTTACGTACAATCAGACATGGGACAGTGAACTACTGAAGCACTCACCTGCCACTTCATTGAGTGCTGCCTCTTGACACAAGGCCAGCTCTGCATCGGTCTGCGGCCGGGGCTCGCTAGCCTGCAATCGTGCCTCGAGCCGTTTGTACATCTCACCCAGCGCCACCAGTTCCTTCTGCAGGGACTCCACCTGCTGCCTATAGCTGCTGCTCATGGCAGCCCGACTGCGTGCTGTCTCCAGCTCCATGTCTATTTCCATGAGGGTGCCAGCATTGCGGTCTACTTCCTGCCAAACATCAGTGGAAGAAGGCCACCATTGCACAAGCAAGATCCCTCAAGGAGAAATGAAAGCGGCCTGGACACCGTGTCAAATTATACAACGATGGCATTTGCACTTTCAGCCAATTTTGGACAGCCGCAGCAGCACTGGGGGTACCACGAAAAAAGCTATCCATAGGATCAACTTTTTTGGTGTTCCAGTTTAGAGAGGAAGGTGACAGGTGAGAATCTCGGGTGGTGTTGTCCTCCATGACCCCTCCCCTCCACACTGCTGCCCCTGCCCGTGGAGCCATTAGAGTTGACACGGAAGTTGACAATGTCTAGATTACCACCCCTGGTTAACATTTACGTTTAATTGCAGGGCTGCGCCACAAGCTGCACAGTGAGTGAGAGTGGTTAGCCTTTAGACTGAACTGCAGGGCTGCACTGCAAGCTGCACAGTGAGTGTGGGCAATGCAAAAGGGACATTTTTTGTTCCTTTGGCCCACAGTAGTAATGCCCTCCACACACTGGAGCCAGGAAACATATAAAAGATATTTTCACTTGATATTAATATTTTTGTCACCCAGCATCTGCAAGCCAGCCTTAATGCCAATGGGAAATTAGGTGCCGTTTTCAGATACAGATGCCTGCTATGTATTTTATTCAATAAGCCATTTCAAGCTGTGCTTCAAAAGAAAAATGTACACTTACCTTCTGAAGGGCAACTCTCGCCGATTCGGTGTGGCGCACCTGCTCGGCCATAGACCTGTTCTCCCGAGTCAGGAGTTCATTCTTCATCTGCAATTCCCTGCATCAGACACAACAAATGATATGATTTTGCATATGTTTCCGAGGTACTCTTTCTTGTCCTTTTGCCGGTCAACATCCTGTAGGAGCAATTTAATTTCATATGGTTAGTGCAATCACCTTTTTATGCCTAAAACTGGACACTATGACTGCAGAAGTGGGTTTTGCAGCTATTTCTAAAGCTCAGAGCTTTACTACTCAGAACCTATGGTCTGAAACTGTTGTCTTGCTCAGCAGTCTGACCTGATCTCAGCATCTCAAAGAACTATGCTGCACAGGCATTAATTTAATGCCATTCACTTTTTTTAAGAGCACCAATGTGTCAGTTTTGCTAATGATAACATTGGATATGCATATTGTTTAAACAGGACCAAGAACGCACACACATGAACCTGGTTGCTAAGTGGAGTGCCACACAAGCAGGTACAGAGTCTGTCCCAAAACTTCCTGGAACGATTCTTGTAGCTGGCAACGACACCTGGCAAGGCAGGGCTTCAGGTGCAGAACTAAGTGGGGGATGTTAGCGTCAAAACAAGACTAATTTCAGTTGCCTGGGCGTAGTTGTCGAGGCAGGTCACACTCCACACTGAGATATCTAATGCACCTGTGCTGAGAAAAAAAAAATGAACCAGATTTTAGAGGAGTTTTACGAAATCAAGTTTTACGTTAAAGTGGGTAAAAACAGGGCGGAGATGCTCTAAGTGCTTCGGAAGGCATACAGTGATAACACGATGAAACAAAGTCAAACTTCCATGAGGCACACGAGGTTCCAGGAAGGTTGAGAGTGCATCTATGGTGATGACTGCTCGGGATATACGTCAACATCACAAACGGGTGACGTGGTGCAAAGAGTGCGTGAAGTTTTGGACCGGCGATTAAGCGTTCGGATGATCGCACAGGATTTTGAAATACCCGAAACAATCATTCATTACGTTTTGACAGAGGATCTTCAAATGAAGAAAATCTGCGCAGAATTGGTACCAAAAGTCCTGACAAGTGAGATGAAGGAAGAGCGTTTGTTGAAGTGCCAGGAATTACACGAATGCTATGAAACGGACCCAGAATTTTCGGACAGAGCAATAACAGAGGATGGGACAAGGATTTTCGGTTACGATTCTGAATCAAAGCATCACAGCAGCGAGTGGTGCACCATGGACTCTTCTTACCCAAAAAAACCAAGGATGAGTAAACTGAAAATCAAGGCAATGCTCAGTGAGTGTTTTGACAGAAAATGCGTAGTTCACAATGAATTCGTGCCACAGGGACAAAAAAGTCAACAGGGAGTTTTACTGTGGAGCACTCAAAACGTTTGCGCAACAGGGTTAAACGTGTCCAAAAAGAAACTCATGACAACTGGATCTTGCGCCACAACAACGCTTCAAGCCACACCACACTAATTGTCTCCAAGTTGGTGGCCTAGATGAGTGTGGCAACATTGCCAGAGCTGCCATACAGCCCTGATTTGCAAACACCAGACTACTACTTTTTCCCCCAAGGATGAAAATAACCCTGAATGGGACGCTGGAAATAGTAAAAGCAGATGCGATGACCTCACTGCATTATTGAAGGCACCCTCTAATGGTGCCTTCGATAATTGGGTAAAGCATTGGCAACAGTGCACCCAAAGCAGGAGAAGAATACTTCAAAAATCTCTGAAATAACTGTAAGCTGATATCAAATAAGCGATTTATAAAAACAAAAATTCTGGGAACTTTTGGGGCAGACCCTGCGCCCACATGCCGTTTCTGGTCTGCAAAGTAAAATGGCACCAGCCCATTGTCTGAAGTGTAGTGGATGGTCTGACGACAAAGCACAATGGTTTACTTCACTGTCACATTATTACTGATGCGACAAAGGATTACATGACAGGTCAACAACTTGCTTGGTCTGCCACAATCTACAGTCAACAAATAATTTTCCAGATGTCTGATATTTCAGACATCCTCGCAGCACCACCGCAAGCCCCATAGATTCAATGCATAAGAAATTAATAAATTTCAGACACTTGAACCCTCCTCTGTCCAATTTTCCAGACTTTTTCACATAGTAAAAGGTCCAAAACCATTAAAAACTGCACACGACATCAAATTGCGCTACAACAAAACTGATGGGATGCGCAAAAAAATCAGTTGCAGCATTTCATCGCTGCGCAATTTCGTCCATAAGACAACACAAGTTCAGAAAACATGTTTATTATGACTTGTCCTCTGGTCCCCGAAAGCACATGCACTCATTATTGGCATCAAACTCTCGCTAACTCGGACGTACTCAGCCGCACACTGAGCTTTTTCGCATGAACCTCAGACGTGCTGAGCGCAGAGAGCTGTGAATTTGCATCGCATCGTGTGCGCTAAAACCAACTAAAAACGAAGTGCCTAAGTGCGTGCTGCCACAGTCATCAGTAAATGACAGGAAAGCCAGAACGCCCTGTGCCTTTTTTTACTTTATTAGGGGTGTGCGAATATTCGAAATTTTGAATAATTTTCTAATAGTGTTTGCTATTCGATTCGATCCGCACTTAAATTTTGCTATTCGAGCTATTCAAAGTTGCTAATTAAAGGGAAAAAAACACTCTGTGTCACGTGTTAAGTGGCCCATTCCCGCATGTAGTCCGCTTTGCCGCAAAAAGCTCGTGTACTGCGGCAAAGTTAACACTCGCATACTCGGGCGAAGTTAGCTCAGCATTCTGTTGCACAATTCTCTGTTAAGCTGTTCCTTAGGACTTTGGAATGACACTGTGGCAGTACACTAGCCATGTAACAAATCTTTCTGCCCATGTTTAGCAGAACATTTCTCCATAATATGATGTGGTATTAGCAAAGAAATATTCGAAAATTATTTTAAAAATATTCAATTCGATTCACACTTGAACATAAATATTCGAATTTGCTTCGCACTCAAAATTTTGCTATTTGCGCAGGCGTAGATTTTACTGCTTCTGAACTACCACTGTAAGGGCCATATAGTTGCTATCAATGAATGCAATGACAGCGAGTGCATTCTCATCCACAGTGACCTGAAGTCCCTAGATTTTCCCTGTTAAAAAATATCTCGAAACTTTACAGCCAACAGGAACCTGTAGTTCCATAGTTCCCTTTTTACTCCATCTGTGCTGGCTAGGCACGTGCCTTCATAGGCTGCCTTATTGCTATCTGTCTATCATGGTTATCTCCAGAGTGTCACCAGAAAGCAGCACTGCTTCAACTAGGGCGTCCTGCACTTTGGGCATCGGGCACGCATGCAGTTTGGTGGTGGACATACATGATCGCGTCAGTAGCGGCTGCGGTATTGAAAAACCCTTAAGAAGGTAAAACCTTCATTCTAGCATTGTGTGTATAGCCATGTGCATACTTTAAAAGCTGCGTTGCTACCACTCATAATCATGAGAACCGTGATTATGCCTGAAGTGGTTTCAATGCACGTGTACTCTGCGAGTGCGGTAGCCGCCATACGCATGAACGTGTCGGCACAACCCCGATTTTCAGCGGAATGCAGTTTCGCTCAGACGTTGCGGGCATGCCTTCAGGACGCCATAGTTGTCATCCTTGACAGCAAGAACAGGGGCAATGACAGTAATTTTATTTTATGTCAGTGTAACGAGTGCGACGTCAGAAACATGGTGGCAGTTCTTGAGTAGTGATATTACCGCGACCCGCACATGGCAAAACCACCAGCAGCATCACGGTTTTGAAGCATGGCACTTCGACCATGACCCTCCTGATCAAAATATAGTGGTAAAATGACGTGTTTTGTGCATGCATTCATTTTTTTCGACAGCCCAAATTTTCGGAGGTTTTTTACATTCTCAAGACGGTCTGAAAAATCGGTCGTCAACTGTAATCACTTGCTCATTTGATCCTTGCAATAACAGTCTGTTATCTCCTGGAGCATGAAGCACAAAAGGCTGGCACTTTTTTTCCTGTGTGCATGCCTGCTTTCAGTCATAGAGGAGGAGGATGGCAATGGAAGCATGAAACTTTAGGCTTTTTGACGATTTTGTGATAGGACACACATTGGCTAGCAGAAAAGACGTGCTTGGGTGTTTTTGCATGATTTTAAGTCCTTCTTCACAGTCTGCTGTCCTCTGCACTAAAAAAATGTGTTATAGTCAGTTCTAATGCTTTCTCAGTGAAATAGCTTCGGTGTAGGCATTTCATTAGATTAGGCATTTCATTTCTTGAACTGATTTCAGGAAAGGAAATATTTTCCTGAAATACTTTTCCTTTTTTTTTTTCTTTTTGCAGTTTGGTACCTGCATCCCATCTGTAAATGTCGGCAATGTGGGACATCAAACTGCAGTTTTTTGAGCATTTCACTTGGGGCTTAGACGAGGCATGCAGAGAAAAGAAGCGACATCGCCCCAAGACCCATATAGAACCAACATATCAACACATAATAAATTCTGAAGTTTCGGAGGACGCTCGAACCCTCTGTCGTCCAATTACAAATTCGTACGAAATCCAAATTTCCAATCCTTGAAAATTTCTATCATCAAGATTCTGTTGTATTTTACTATGTTACATTTCATATCCATTGAAAAGAGGCTGCTGTAGCTGAAAAATGAACCCATGTCATCGTGCTTGGCAACTTAAGTCATCATGGTCATACAGGTCATACAGGTGATCTGGTAGTCTTCCTGTAGTTTGCTGTTCATGCGTGACAGTAACTGAAGACCCCAGAAGAAAAAAAACAACAACAAACGAAAAAGGAAAGAAAAGGCCACACAGCTGCAGTTTCACGCCTGCCACCTGAACTACAAGAGCTCGTAGTTCTAGTGGCAGGCATAAAACCACACCGGGGACTACTGTACTTGTTGAAAGCGCTTTGTGGATATGCAAAAAAAAAGAAAAGACAGCATGCTCACGCAATTTTGCTCTCCAGCATTTTGATGGCTCCTTCCAGTTCCGCCTTTTCTCTCTTGGCATCTTGCGAGCACTTCTGTAGCTTTTCTCTGTACTGTTTGATCTCCATCTCTAGCAGAAACAATTGGTCCTTCTGCGAGGGGGGGAAAAAAGCTAACAGTTGTCACGGTAGCCAAGAACATCAGAAAAATTTGTTAGGCAAGCCCCCTCATTCATGAAGATTTTAAAGCTCATTGACACTGTTGGAAATGTGGTTACAGTCAAAAGCAATAAAATTTCACACTGGCTAAATTCGTAATGAGTAGTCTGCAGGTAACACTGAAGCAGTGATGATGAAACCGTGCACAAATGTTGGCGGCATAGTTCCCTTGTTAGCAGCCTTCAAACTGCAACGATGAATGGATGGATACATGCCACCCGGTGGTTGTCACTAAAGCGCAGGCTCAGGCGTGCCACCTCCAACATCATTAAATGTGCCGTTTGTTCGGATGTCATGCCGAGGAGCCACACAATTTGGATAATGCCCACGTTACGCCTCACTCCTAGTGAGCAGTGATGGCATTACCTTTCATCAGAGCCAGCATCAAGAACGATGGCCTTTGTGGCCTTTTCGTGAGGCTTTCCAGTAGCATTTCAAATGTTAAATTTTACAAAGAAATTCCTCTACATCTACGCCGCACAGCTTTCGGTAGCGTTCGCGTGTAACCGTAACGGGAGATGTTTCCTATCGCCGCATGCAAAACGGCTCATCATCGCATTTCTCCCTCATATCTGTGCTGAGCCTGAGCCACCTGAGCCTCTCAGTCGTGCGCGCTGCATGACGTGCGAGAATGCATTGCGGCAGCCTCTAAGACCACGCCCCGCTATCTGCGCCAGCTTATCTGAGGGAACTGCGATAGCGTGCGGAGGAATGCAGCACTGCGGCTGCGCCCGTCAACGTTTGGCAGTTTTATCGGGACGCAGGAGTTATGAATCAAAGCGCCGAACGTGTTCGAGACACCGCGGATCGAGTGAAGCGGGTACGCCATAGCGCGGCCGTATGAGGGATTGCGGGGGCTCAAAGTTGGCAGTGCGTTTATTATGCGAGTGCCTTCATTACGCGAGTACGGCATTTATTTTTATAAACGTGAGAAGGTTGATTACTAAGGACCTTTTTTTCCGTGTCACGAAAAAGGAACCATTTGAAACTAGGCAATTGATGGCATCTAAAATTACACTGCGATAGTCTTTAATGTTCAATGGACATACTTCTTGAAACTGATGAACATGCTATACCGGGTGCCATGATTTTCAAAGAGTATTTTCCTGGAAAAATTCCTCAAGAAAAACAGATGTGGACAGCGAAACATGCTATAAAAGGTGCAGTGTAGAAAGCTCACATAAGCAGCAGTTTCCTCTTCAAGAGCCACAATTTTCTTGGCCTTGGATAGAAGACGACGGTTTCGCTCCATGTGAACATCTCTACGGTGTCGCTCATAGAGCAGTACGACATACAGCAAGCAAACTTGTCCTTTGAGACATTCCACTTCTTCAGATTTATCTTCTCCCATACCTATATAAAAAAGTAGAGGGAGAGAAATCAGTTCCTTTTCATTCTCACAAGACAGCTTCATTTTTAGGGTGGTTAGTTTAAGTGTTTTTGCTCTCTAACCAATCACAATGTGCTTGAAGTAATGCATACTGTGATCTGAGCATGTTTTTGTATTCTTGCACAAGATAAAATAAAAAAGTAGGGGCATGCAAATATTTGAATATCATTTGCTATTCGATTCGATGTTTACTTAATTTACTATTCAAATGAGTCAAAGTTGGTAATTAAGGGGAGACACGGGTTGAAAAGTCGCGGTTTTCCAGAAAATTTTCGGTTTTTTTTTCCGGCTGTATTGGCATCCTTGGACTATAATCTTTTATTTCTGAAAATATCAAGCTGAAATTTGCACGAGAAATTGTCTAAAAAGTCTTCCAAGTGAGCAGCGGTGACGCGAGAAATGCGCAAAAGTCGCGAAAAATGGTGTAGTTTGCGTCCCTCTGTCGCGAAAAGGACGCGCCGCCCACCATTTGCAATCGTGCACGCATGCAGCGAAAGCAGTCTTCTCCACAATCTACCAGCGGCCAGTCTCGTATCTCTACGCGGAATAAAAAAAAAACAAGAAAAACAACACGCACGTCGGGCGTTTTGAATATCGCGGCATGCAGTGCGAGGCCGCCATTGGACGGCGGCGCGCTTCACCCTCCCTTCCCCCTCCTATCTCTCCGGCAAAAGAGCGAAGCCTCAAGCGCCGCCATCAAGTTGTTCTGCGTTTCTTCTGAATTTTCGAGCCATGGCAAGCCCTAAAAAGTGCAGTTCTGATGTTCGGAAGTTCAGAACTCGCCACAAGTATTGAGAGAAACGGCACCAGATGCGTCCCAAAGCAACAGCGAAGGACGATGCCGCCCCCGACGCTCCGACACTGGATAGGCCTAATGCCGAGACCGAACTCTGCGACAGTGGTTGTGAAATTGACGCTGCCGTGGAATTTGTCAGTGCATCCCAAAAGAAGATTGGATTCTTCGAGAGTGAGCCTAGACCGGTAGGTGCTCCTACCGTCAACACGGTGCTTCGCGAAATCTGGCACTGACAGCACTTGTGGCGGTTTCGGCATGCCCGACCTGCCGTGAATGGAAGATTGCCGTCCGAGAGGCAGCTGAAAAGCGCAAAGGACTTTCGGCATTTCTCGAACTGTGTTGTGAAAATTCCGATTACCCCGAATCTATGCTTTCATCCACGCACCAAGGGACAAGCGTTCGTTATGACAGCAGCAGCTCGCGCGACAGCTTCGCCGTAAACGTGAAGGCAGTTTTGTCAGCTCGCGCTGTAGGCGCAGGCCATGACCAACTTTCACAATTTGCGCGATTCTCGGACTTCCGCGCTCGATGCACCACAAAACATTCAACGGCATTTCTAAAAAGCTCCATGGTGCAGCGATGAAAGCAGTGAGCCAAAACTTGGAGCTGGCACGAAGTTTGCCTCCAGAACAACTGTGGAGACGGCTACCGCTCTTGCTGTACTCTGGTACAATAAAGGCCACAAGAGCTTTGAACAAGTGCTGGAATAACTTGGACTTCTTCCTTCACAAGATTTGACCACACATGGTGACCAACGCGACGTCATGCGCATAAAAAGAATGAACATGAAGCAAACGGCAGAAGCGAGGGCGCACCGTTGCAGCACAGCAAAGAGAGCTCGCATTGAGGACACCGACCGCACGAGCCGTGAAGGACAAAGTTATGGTGCTGGACGCTTCTAGACACTTGTGCTGCATTTAGTACAAGGCACTTTTCATCGTGGCGAAATTTGATGTAAATGGAATGGTTTTCTAATAAGTGCCGACTTTTCAGACTTTCACACGTGTTTTTCTCCTTTTCATTTTTTTTTTGACAATTTCACATTTTCCGGGCAGCCTTTCATAAACTTATATTTATTGCATAGTAACAAAACTTGGCACAAGTACTCTTCAAGACATGCAGAATGCAAATATCTACTTGAAATCGCAGTATCTACCAGCATTAGGTGTGAAAATGTAAGGTTATTGTTTCAAGGGAGATTGAAAATAATTAGTTACAGAGTACAATTTTTTTTTGTTAGTTCCAATATTTCTGTAAAATATCTGGATAGATATTGGCACTTTACAATCTACGAAGAGTTGAATAACATTCAACACGATGCTTTTACTGAAAGTTTAGTACATAAAAGAGTGCCCGCAAAAAGTGTAACTTTTTGCCATTGTGTATGGCATGACTCAAGAACTGTAGCAGCTACATGAAAAACAATCACATATTTGAAATCTGCACGAAAAACTAGACAAATGAGAGAATTTGCAAGTCTCTATTACGAGAAAATAAAAAAAAAGTTGTTTCGAGGAGCGTCTCCCCTTAAGGGAAAAAAGTATGCTGTTTCATGATGTGGCCATTCCCACATGTCATACACTTTGCCGCATAAGCCCTGCATACTGCAGCAAAACTAACACTCGTGTATGGTGGCAGAGCTTACGCATGTACTGCGGCGACGCCAATGCTCGTGTACGGCGGCGGAGTTAAGGGGGGAAGCGGGTCTTTGAGACAGAAAATCGCGAAAAAAATCGATTTTTTGAAAATGTTATTTTTGGATTCTGCTGCTACTGATGCATAACCTCGCCATCTTTCATACGTCCTGGATCAGTATTTTAGCCGTGACAGCACTTTATGTGCATCAGCGAGCTAAATTTTCTGCGATGGCTGCGTGAAAAATGGGCTTTTTTGGCGCCACGCTGTTGCCATTCTACGTTTCCTACGACAGCCATCTTGGTGTCATTCAAAAGAGCCGCTCTTTTTCTTAACACTCGCGCACTGCTGCAAAGCTAACACCCATATTCTGTGGCGAAGTTAAAGGGACTGTCTACCACTCGGAAAATTTTTTTTTAGATTGTGGTGAAAATGGGCAGGCTGTACGTCACATTTACTGGAACAAGCACACTTGAGCCCCACAAAAAAAAAAAAGAATTATGTTTTTTAATTTTGCTCTGAGAATGGTGTAAAAAACGCCTCTAGCGACACCCAACAGCGTGTTCGTCAATTTCCAAGTGTACGAGAACAAACCCACGCAAGCATACTTATTCTTATGATAAACAATTATGTATGTGTTACAAGCATGAAAGAGTAATTCGTTCTTTTTTTCGCTGCTTCTGTGGTGGCGCAGGTAGCGTAGCCTTCGAATTCATCTGCCTGTACAAGCGCGCAGTACTGCACTTGTCATGCAAGTGGCACTGCATGACTGAGGCACACCCTAGTGTGCCGACTCGCCCTCGCCTCTCCTCCTCGTCACCTCTGGAATGCCGTCCTTGGAACCGGCTCCTGTTGAGAAGAAGCCTCCCGTGCCCATAAAGGTTGCCAGGGAGACGATGACACATTGCACCCAGTACGATTGTTGTCGGCGTCTGTACACGTAGGAACGGAGCGGCTTCATAGATGAAAAAATCCTGTTTTAATAATTTCTACTCAGTTTCTGTAGAAACCACTGCACGCTGGGACACTTCGAAAGGTACGCTTTCTATTAAGCCAAAAAAAAGCTAAGAGCGATGAAGGGCAGGTAGACAGTCCCTTTAACACTTGTGCACTGCAGTGAGCTAACACTCGCACACTGCAGTAAAGCTAACGCTCCTCATCCTACAAAACACCCAACTTTAAGTGGCCCCTGTGCGAGTTGCCTTTCGATAATTTCCACAGCATGGCATCGTTTCACACTCTGCATCAGGCACTGCCACCTGACCCACGCGTAGCACACGTTTGCCTTCCAATGCTCAAACCTGTTGAGGAACACTCAGTGAAACACCTAAAGCAGTGTTCAATGTTTGCTTTTTTATAGCTTTCTTTAAAAAAAATTCTCTCTATATATAAAGTGCTTTCCTTCACAGTTCAGATCAAGCTTTCTGTTTGTACAGCACTGTACCACGTGCAACACACATGGCCTGCGATGGTTCACATGTGCAGAGTTTCTCACCACTATGCTGGTTTCTCTTCTTGACAAGCTGTGCCTGTTGCATGTAGCAGTTGCTGACCAGCTGAAGGTGCTTCTCGAGCAACTCGCTTGGCGACATGTCAGCAAGAGGTAGACTGGAGGCATCCCCGGAGCCCTGTTGGTGGGGCCTGGACACTGAGTACGTGAGCAGCGTACGGAAGGCATCCTCAGGAGGCTGGGCAGTTGCTTTCTCCGCAAGGTGCCCTGCGGCTGGTGTCGTCACTTTTGCTGCCGCTGAGTGCACCTGGTCATTGGTGGGTGCCATGGGTGCCCGGTGAGGGTTACAAGCATCCACAGAGTCACCCTGCAACAAACGGAAAAGCAGATTGATACCTCTTATTTTTTTTCCCTTGCTGCATTACCTCAAATTTCAATTTTGCGGTTCATTGGTCCCTAAACTGAACAAGCAATGTGAATGCTACTTATGAAATGTCAGTCCTACACCATGAACAGGGCATTGGTAAACCAGAAAAGATGAAAGCTTCAAAATCATTTCCGAGGTTTTACGTCCCAAAACCAGCTATGATTATGAGAGACACCATAGTGGACGGCTCCGGAAATTTCGACGACCTGGGGTTCTTTAACGTGCGCTGACATTGCACAGTACATGGGCCTCAACATTTCGCCTCCATAAAAATGCAGCCGCCGTGGCTGGTATTCGATCCTGCGACCCTTGGATCAGCAGCCGAGTACCATAGCCACTAGACCACCGTGGCAGGGCTTGAAAACTTGAAAGGCTGATGTTCCCACATTCTCAGCCTCTCATGTCATGCAACAGCTGTGAGTGACTGCACAGAACTAGGCTATAGTTGCTGCTATATTAGTTAGTGTACCCTATACACGAAGATTTCACAGATATCCAAAAAAATTGTAGCAGCTACATACTAGTGGTGCGAAGACTGATTAAACAACAGAGCTGTGGCGTTCCTTTGCTTAAGGGGGGACGCGGCTTTCAAAAACCGAAAAAATCGCGAAAAAGTCGATTTTTGAAAAACCATATATTTGGGTTGTATGTGTCATAAACTACGTCTGGTGTAAATATCAGCACCTAATTCGCCCTAAAAGTGGTTAAAAAAAATATTTCGCAAGCCGCGGCAGCTCCCGAGCGGCGAGCAATCGCCGAAAATGCCCCAACTTCGCGCGCGCGCCGCTTCTCTGCCCGTTGCCCGAGCGCCGCCATCTTGGTCTTGTTTTGTTCGTCAATTCTAGCTTTTTTTTTTCCCCGCCATCGCCGGTAGGCCTGACGGCGTGGTGAAGGCATAACTCACTCGTGATTGGGGACACCACGGGGTGTTTGAAAGCCGCGCTTCTCAAATGCGGAGCTACGATTGGATGGAGCGCGCGCTCCTCGAGGATGAGGGGCAGCAAGTGGCTGCTGCGCGCGCTCACGTGTCCGGCTCCGGACCATGCCGCCTGCTACCGAGCGTCGGCGCGTCTCCTTATCTGCTTCGACTCCTCCGTTGCAAACGTTCTTTGTGTTCTTCGTATCTCCTTCGTCTCTTGTGAGTTTTTTTTTCGATCGGTATCGGAACTGTTCAAACCGTCTTTACGAGGCGATAATCGTTTGACGCAGCCTACCGATCGTTGCGCAATTGACGAGTTCTGCGCGTTCTGCCGAACACGCGCCTGACGCGGCTCTCCGTGAGGAGGCTTTTCGGAGGACTTGTGCGCCGTTCTGTTGCGATGGATCGCTCCTTCAAGAAGAAACGCAAGACTGAGATCGCTTACGGAAAGCGAAAGCGCCGAACACCTAATCCTCGGCGATCGCGGGTGCGCGCTCCAAGTCGTCAGTCAATCGCCGAAAGTGATGCCACTTTGGACCCTCAGTCATCAAGGGATGAAGTGAACAACGCAGGCGAGGTGCGACGCCGGGGCGAGTCAAGCTCGGAAGACGACGGCGTTGATGCTACCGTACATCGATGTGACGCCGCACACTCTCCTAACGAAGAGGATCGCGCTGTTCAAATTGACGGTGAAACTGGTGACGGTGAAATGACTGATGCGCCGGCAGATGCCGTCAATCAGCGGGGTGATGCCGCGATTGTGCCCAGCGAGCGTCGTACTATTCAGGGACACATTCAACCCAGTTTTGTGTCCGCGGAAGCCGCAGAAGCGCAGTCGACCACCGTTCGCGAGTCACTCGGTGCGATGTCCGCTACTGAGCGGAAGTTTGCACTGACGACGACGACAACGCCGGAACGCACAACTACGCCGATGCCAGGGGAAGAAGAATACGTGATGATGCAGATGGGCGTCCTAAACGCGATTATTGGGAATACCCTCTGCTCAGTTTGTCACGAGAAAAGCTTGGTTGTGGATCGCGACACAAGGCATGGACTTGCCGTGAAGATGCTGGTGACATGTCGCTCTTGTGGCTCAGCAGACACTCATTGGAGCTCGCCACGAAAACCAGGTGCTCGAGTTTTCGACGTGAACGTTCGGTCAATGCAGGCAATAAGGAGCATTGGTAAAGGGCCTACTGCTCTAAATGACTTCTGGGCAGTGATGAACGTCTCGCACAGAGGGCTCCACCAGAAGACTTACCAACGCCATTTGAAGAAGGTGCTGAAGCCAGCTGCTGAAGAAGCTGCAGAAACAATTTTTGCAGATGCTGCGGAGGCTGTGAAGAAGACTTACCGGCAAATGGAAGTGAACTTCACCAAAAACATCACCGTGGTCTATGACGGCACATGGCTGACACGCGGACACAGCTCACACATTGGTGTAGGCTGTGTGATAGAATTTTACACTGGTCTTGTGCTTGACTGCACAGTGCTGTCTAACTTCTGCCTCGGGTGCTCGTTAGGTCCAGCTGAAACCAACCCTGCGCATCAAGAGTGGAAGAAGACGCATGTTTGCCAAAAAAACACAGACGTGGCTGCGGGACGCATGGAGGTGGAAGCTGCACTGCAGCTTTTTGGACGCTCCCTCAGCAGAAATGACCTCCGTTACACAAATATAGTTTGTGACGGTGACAGCCGTACCTACCTGGCCCTGTGCGATGAGGAGACGTATGGATTTGTACCTCTCACGAAGGAGGACTGCATCAACCATGTTCAAAAAAGGATGGGCACGGCACTCCGTTCTCTCGTAAGGAAGGCAAAGAAGGGAGAGGCGCTCGGTGGAAGAGGTGGCTTGACGCAGGACTTGATCAAAAGGCTCACCAGCTATTATGGCCTAGCACTGCGAAGCAACAGTGATGTTGAAGACATGAGGAAAGCAGTGATGGCCACTTTTCATCACATTTCCTCAACAGATTTAGAGCCTAATCACGAGCTGTGTCCTCCCGGTGCCCGCAGCTGGTGCAGGCATCGTGCAGCAGAGGCAGAGGGAAAGCCACAGCCTCCACACAAATATAATCTGCCCAGCAAAGTTGTCGAAGCGTTGCGGCCAGTATACCAACGACTGTCCGACCCTCAACTGCTGGCTCGCTGCAGTGGAAATAAGACTCAAAATGCGGCCGAAAGCCTCCACTCGGTGATTTGGTCGTTAATTTCAAAGCAGCAGCATGCCTCCCTCTTCACTGTAGAAGCAGCAGTGCATGAGGCAGTTGCGAGGTACAATTCAGGCAATTTGAAAGCCTACACCAAGCTTTGTGCTGCAATGGGTGTGCAACCTGGGGACCTTACCCTCCACAGGGCTGCTGAAAAAGACACTCAGCGAGCAAAGAAGTCGTCAAGGAAGCATGAATTGAAAGGGCAGAGACCCAAAAGGTTGCCTCCACATAAAGATACGAAGAACTACAGTGCTGGTGGATTTTAACAAACGCAAATGACTTCAAAAACTTTGAGAGGCGTTTTCTCACAAGTGTGTTTTGGACATTGTGCATCGCTCGTGGAAAGAGTGGCACGGGAATGACTGGACCGATTTTGATGCCGTTTTTTTTTTCCTGAATCCCTGAACACTGCTTGAGGGTCTGACACTCTTTGATTTCTTGTTTATGGCCCAGTTTTTTTTCTAGAAGATGATTTGTAAGTGACACTGTTTCTGACATTGTGTGTAGGGAACCATGATGGTCTCCATAAAAAAAAAGAGAAGGCATAAAAAAATTCTGGGAGTGTCAGTCCCTGTAGTATTCTTTTGGGTAAAGATCAACACCATTTGCAGCTTCCTGGCATGTTTTGTTATAGCGCTAGGCTTTCCACGAGCAGACCATATAATTGGACCATGTAGCATGCTGTAACTTGGGAACTACTCAAGGTATCATGACGAAACTGCATATTTCCCTATTCGAGACACTTACGAGTATGCATGCCAAATTTCATCGCTCTAGGTCAAAAAACAAAAAAGTTTTTTTCGAACGCCACCTCCCCCCTTAACTTAGTTTCTCTTAGCTTATCTTAAAATTTTATTATTCAAATTGCCACATGAAGACACAGCATTCCAGGCTCTCTTGCTTGGAACTCGGGTATGGCATCTCGAAGCCGAGCCAGTCTCGGTCAGCTTCCTGCCGCCTTTCCTGCTGCATTGCTTCTTCTTCAGGAATAAACTGCTTATTCACCCAAGCCATGATTGTAGCAAAACATACGAATGCACCACATTGACAGTGCACACCTTTTATATCACTCAGCATAATTTGTCACGGAACTAGACGGATGCTGTGGTTGCTCTCAATCTTCGTCCTTTTTTGGAACTACAGGCCTATTCGATTCAACCAAGGTTCTCTGCACCTTCTGCACCTTTTCGCAGTGCACTGCACCACTGTTTTTGATACCCCATGGTACAGCAGCAACCACTGCACCCCCGTCCTCCATTGTGGTGGGGTGGTGGTGACAACATCTTCATTTCATGGTCACGGAGGGTGGCCCTCAGGGTGACCCATCTTGGGGGCGACTCCTTCGGCCCAAGTGACTAGTTTAACTTGGTCCCCCAGATCGATGGCTGTCCTTAGTAGAGCCTGCTGGATAAGTTTAGAGGGGGATGGCAAGAGCGTTCGTGGAGGAGGCAAACCTCTACATCCCCAAAGGATGTGGTCCTGTGTTGCCAATTCATTCAAGTGACAATTCTGACATATGGCGTTGTACACCCCATTGGTGATGATTGATAATCTGTGTGGACTCAGAAATGAGTCTGTCTGAAGCTGTCGTAAGACTGTAGCCTGCGCCTCTGGTGAGGTCTCGATGAGGCGCCGGGTAAGGGCGCCGTATTTCTTTATATAGAGTGGTAATTTCGTTTTATGTGGTCACCGCCCCACCCGGAGAATCAGAGTCTGAGTGCAGCTAAGGTGCCACCGCAGTTCTATGCACCTTCCAGCGTGTGGGGGCAGCATTATGGTGCAGCCTCGCCAGCCTGCCAGATGACACCTGCAGACGACGGCATATCAGTCTAATGACAAGGGCGGACATGCATAGCAACGAAATCATTTTTTCAGACATCAACTGTACGTGTAAATGACAATTTTATATTAAATTTGTTTTGATAGTCCTTAGCTCTGACTCAGTCTCTGAAAAACAGCCAGCGTTCTGGTACAACACCAAAAGGACCTAAAGAGTTATTGTCCAAAATTTAATGTTTTTTTGTTTTGTTTTTTCGGGGAACAGATATGTCAGTTCTCGGAATTTCCCGGTGACTGCCTCTTGTGCATCTACAGCTAGAGGCTGGTGACAGTAATACTAGTAAATGGGTGCAGAAGTCCAGGAGCAATAATCACAAAGGAAAATATTCAAGAAATATTTCTCTAGATTAAAATATAACCTCTTTTCATCAAACCAATGCGACAAGACTACACACACGGTAATACATATCCTTGTAGCCATGAGTCTATTGTGGCACTTTTGCTGTACGCTATAAAGACCCTGTAGAACACTGTGAAGTCAGCTTTCCTGCCATGCCGTTTGCCCAACTAACAGCATCATAAACAATTTTGCAAATACCGTATGCAAGTGCAGATTGCATGTGCTTTGACATGAAAAAGGTAGCTTCAGCCCTCGTGATATAAATAAACCTGCACAAAATGCAAGTCCGAGCCTGTTCACCTACAGCACTCTGTATATTTCAACAGGACAGGTGGCCCCATTACTTGGTCTACGGCACAGTACAGGGAAGTGCACTTTATGAATTTTCGAAAGGGTCTATAGCACTACTACAAAGCTGTCTCCTCTCTTTTTCTTTTTTTTGTTATGTTGCTGTAAGCGTGCATTTGTTCTCTTTTCTGCCTGGTGCCTTTCAGACTTGCCATGAAGTTTGCATACATATAAACAAGCGTACCATTAAATTAATTTCGTGTCATTTAAATGGCTATGGCAAGCAGACTACGCAATCCGCGTGGAGCCTCTTGGATTGCTGTACCTGGTTGGACCTGCCAGATGACCTCCGGCGTCGCATAAATGGCTCCTGCAGCCGGGGGCATGAGCGGCTCCGCTCCAGAGTGGCACGAGATGTGCCCCGGCTGCTGCTAATGCAGCACCGCACGGGGCACTGACTGAAGTATCTCAACCGATCCATGCTGTGTGCCATCTGCTGCTGCTCCTGGTACTCTGGAAGCTCGGACACTGAATTGTGAGGCTCCGTGGTCAGGTTGTTGGTTGTTGAAAAGAAAGGGGTCTCGCATCCCACGGCGGCACCACCACCACCAGTGGCGGCCGGCACAGAAACGGGCTTCTCTGCCACGGCTGTCACTGCCACTGGTGCTGCAAATGCAACGGTTCCAACAATACACCAATTTGAAGAATTCCACAAATCAGAGTGCCACCTGCCCCCATCACTTTTTTTTTGCAGTTTCCCAGATCAAAAACGCTCGCATCCACGGAGTGCATTTCTCTTTGTGCATGGGAGAATGCAGTACTAGTGCAGCTTCTACTGTTACCGAAGACACCTATGGCAGTCTCCATCAATCAAGTTTCTATTTTTGCAGCCTTGCGACCAGCAAAACACATGCGCACACACAAGTACAAACTCATTCTCTAAATGAGTCAGCAAATTTCCTTTGCATGTTCTGCTAGGGCTTATGGTGCACTGTCGAAATTGGACTACGAGCTCCATAGCAGCGCCGCCTTAGTTTTCCAACTCAGAAATGTACACACTGGCAGTCCCCGTAATGCACTGTGACTACAGTTGAACCCCTTAATAGACAGTTGGGTATCAGAAACAACATTTCCTCACATGATTGGTAGCCCTATCCTTCCCATTATTTGGACCTCTTTTGTAACTGACATGCCGCTGAGGACAAGTAATTATAAATGACAAGATACCCTTCTCAACAATAGTATTGCTTTTAACAAATATTTTCTCTCTTATATACTGTGCTGATTGATCACTGATGGGGTTTTATATCTCAAAACCACAACATGATTATGAGAGACACCTCTAAATACAGTACTGTTGGCTGCCGACTGCTTTGGATTCATTGTCACAACAAAGGTAAATAATAACCAAGCAACGTGTGCAAGTTGTGGTGGAGAAAACATGAATTCTTCTCCCAGTCACACAGTCCACCAAGCATATCACCTAACGTGGAAGGTGATGGTACACTACAATAAACCCTTTACAACAGGCTGTAGCCTTCTTTGTGGTAAGTTTAGTTGTGTGCTCATATCAAAGGAAGGGTTGATCAGAAGATGAAAACATGGTACCCTGCTTATAAGAGGCTCCTCATGTAATGGACAGAAACTGCAAACTGCTTCCTAGTGCAAGTCTCTTAAAAAAGGGTTCAGCTGCACTTAAAATTAAAAGTGCACATCTAATGGTGTAACTACAGCCAATATTTTTGGTGAATAAAAAGATCATGTGGTTGAGAAAACCAACCCTTTGCCAAGACCACAAATTATATTCAAACAACTTAATTACCGTATTTACTTGCATAATGAAGGCATTTTTTTTTCCCTGAAAAACATAAGCGAAGTTGGGGGATGCATTTATTATGCGGGGTAAATTTTACATGAACTTTTTTAGGTTGGACAACAGATTTCAACACACAAAAAAGATAGTGTTACGACCAGCGGTAATGCTTAGAGCCACACATGCGATGAAATTTTATTTATAAAACAGTAACAAAGAGCTATATGGCATCGGTACCACATGACTCGGCACCCGCTGCGACAGCCTTTATTGTGGCTGCGTTTTGTTTCACTGCGATGGCCTTTTGCTTCCGTTTAATGCGTGGCTCATCTGTAATGCTATGAAACCAGAAAAATGGCGATGCTGTCAAACGGTCAATAGTGAAAAAACAAAAGAGTGGCACATGGCGTGGTCTTCATCACGCACAGAGTTTCTTTAGTTTCTACATAGCCATGGGTCCTGCCCATAATGACGCCACGACACGCACAATGCATAGGCCAATGATCCTCGCCACACCAGCTTGTGACCAATGAAGCTCGCTACGTCGCCGAGGCAATCTCGGAGATGCCCAGGCCGCATCAGCATTTGGTAGTGTTCGTGGGCAGCCGTAACGGGAGAATAGATGTTTCCCATAACAGCATGCAAAACGGCTCAGCATCACATTTCTCCCTGATGTGTGCCGAGCCTCTAAGTCGAGCGCGTTAAACACGACACCTGAGATTGCATCATGGCAACCTCGGAGACCACGCCCTGGCCATGCTTAGCCTTAGCTGCGCTAGCCTGCAAAATAAGCATGATAGCATGCTGCGGCAAGTGGGAGAGAACTGTGATAGCACGGAGAAATGCAGCACTGCGAGCAAATGATGTTACCCCAGCAACGTTCGGCACTTTTATTGGGATGCGGAAGTTGTGGATCGCCACGCCGAAAGGCTCGTCAACACCATGGATCGAGTTATGATGAGGGAAAGATACAGTGCGGCCGTTCAGGGGACTGCAAGGGTTCAAAATAGGTGGGTGCGACTATTACACGGGAGAAAAGTCCGGAATTTGACTGATAAAGTTAGAGGTGCTCCGTTCATTACGCAAGTAAATAGGGTATGTTTGTAAGCTGCAAGGTAAAAAAAAGACCACTTAACAAAGAAATGCGAATATAGGAATATTTTGTATTTCATCTGGAGCAAGGTCGAAGCAAACAGAGCTGATAATTTCAATTTGCTAAATAAAAAGTTCCAATGATGCAATTTACATAAAACCTTGACACAAGCATCAGTTGGCAAAGCTAAAGTCAATCTTGGTGCCAGTTTACTTCCAAAAATTCAGATTCCTTTAGCAAAAAGCTTTTCTTACAACTGTAGGGGCACAGAAATTTGCTTACTTGCTTGATCCTCCTTGTGCTCCTGTTAATACTAGAATTTAAGTTTCGTGGTGGTTGAGGCTTGCAGTCACAGGTGTGTTTCACATTCACCTTTTGTACAACACAAATTAACTGCATGATGCAATCTAATTATGCTGTGTTACAAAGCTTTCAGTCTACATTCAAGCTGAAACCCTTACATTCTGTAAGTGCATATACAAACTTGGTAGGCTTGCCTGCTGCTTTTGTGGCCCCCACACCAGACCACACACAATCCCAAGCCCAATCATCGATACTCAAGACATGCAGTGCAAATCCAGCCATCTACCCTGGTGACTGGTTTTACAGCTACTATACTATGCTTGTGTATCGCTGACAGCCGTGCGCATCGAGAAACCCTTCAGAACATTTTTTAACACGTGTTTGTGTACATGAGCATTTTATTTGCACTGCGCCCAGAATGCAGAGCATTACTTCTGACTGGGCTTTTATTTTTTATTTTTTAAAGACTCGGGCATGATAGCATGCACCTTGTGTCTCACTGCAACACGTGTGGGTGTTCACCTGCTTTTGAAGACGCTAAGGTCCTGTCAGTACACAGACGCAAACTAACACGTGAAGTGATAGAAGCATTTCACGTAAAAAGAATGGGAGACGCATGTGTCAGTCAGCCATTGCTGTCGCTAACTGACAAAGAGTTTGCCTATTTACTCAGCACGTGTACTGTTAAATGATAATCTGTTTTCTGATTAGTTCACACTTTTTCCAGTTGTCATTCGGGTGTTTTGTTTGCTCCTTTTTCCTGTGTGTTCTTTCAAATAAAATTTTTCAGTTGCGAGACAGCGCTCGTCCTGTGTGTTACATGTTTCCTTTGGTCCCAGTCTTTTGCGCTGCTACTATGGACTTATTATTACCCTCGGGGTTTGCACATTATTGAGAGGAGGACACAAATGGTAAATGAGTGCAATACAAAATGTAACAATAGTATGAACGCAGAGAGGATGAGAAGTAAAGCGATAAATTGGTGGTGTAATTATACAGAGTAAAGTTGTTTATATCATGATCACTTATCAGCATGACGATATACTATAGTTATTGCCAACGCCTACGGTCTGTGTAGCCATAGCACTTGTAAGTAATAATTGCAGCAAATACTATTAAACACGAAAACAGAAGTGGAGGCACATGGCTGGAGAAAGTGAGCACAGGAGCTATGTTTTATGTGCAACTGTAAAATGACTACAAAATGGACAACAGCCTGTGGCCACAAAGGGTCAAAAGCTATTCAGAACATGCATCCGAGATATGAGTAGTCTATGAAAAAAGAATTCTCAGTTCTGATAAATAAAAAAAAAAAAAGAACCTATTGACCAGGAACCACTTTATCACTCGTGTTATGCTGTGAAGCATAGCTCAACCTGGTTTCTGAAATATGTGTGAAACATTTACTTTTTACTCAAGGCAGCCTTTTTAGCATCTTCTGACTATGATGCTTCACCACTTTCGGCCTTTGGTTTACTGGGAGAACATCTTCACCAACAAGCTCAAGCAACTGCAGGACAAGCTCCAAATGGAAGGAAATTTGGTCAGTGAAGTTTTTTTTTTGTGAAGTTTGTAGCGACCAAGGCACATTGACTTTACGCAAACATTCACCATTTCTGTTGCCCCTTACCACAACGAGATGCGGCGGCAAGGGTGATCCACCCTTCCATTTCCAGGTTCCCATTTCCAGCAACAGTGCTGTACATGGCCTCGGTAGGCCCAAGCATCTATCAAAGAGACCAGGAACACACGTCGGGAAGCTTTCTCTCTCTCCTCAGACAGGAAACGGTGAATGGGGTTTTCTTTCCCGTCCACCCGCCCTTCAGTTTTGGCCATCGTTGGCCTGAGCTCACCTCTACTGGTTTGCACCTACAGCGAGCTCTTGATTCCCTTCTTTGTGCAGCTCTCCCTGTTGGCTAAGCCGCAGGGCAGGACTCTAGTGCAAGTGCATGGTTTTACTGCACTGAACCACATTTATCAGAGGCCAACGACGACAGATTTTTGCCCCAACTCCCGTGAACAGGCCCAGCGGTCACCGAACGTTCGCAGCACAGCTACAGGGGACCAATTCCCTCATTACTGAGTGATTGGGAGGCATTGCATGCAGCGATGTGCTAGCAGAAACTATTTGTGTTCCACCCTAGGTGCGGAAGCCTCTTCACTTCCCTGACATACTGCAACGGGGGTACCACTTGTAGCAAATAAGGTATTGTTGTTTGAGACAGCAGCACCACTTTAGCCACACTGTGCTCGGTGCCTGTGCTGCATGAGCAGGCACTTGAAGCAGTTCACTAAGTAACACGAGACGATGGCCGACACAGCCATGCACTCATGTAAAATAGCAATGTTCTCTTCATCTTGCACCAAATGTTGAGCTGTTATGTAGCACGTCACATGCGCAAGGTTGTGCAAACGATGACATCGGTCCCCGCTGCCAGCCACTTGTGGCTCCAGTTGTTACAGCCATAACATGCTATAGGCTCCTTACAAGAGACAGTTTCGGTGGTGACGGTGTCCGCACAAGCATCCTTAACTGCTATTGCCTACAATGAGAAAAAAGAAAAACTCCATGCCTGTGCAGATTTGAACACAGCTCAATAGACCTACTCCACCGGCCTACGTCAAGATGCGGTGGCACTGTCGTTGGGTGTTTTGCTTTCGCATGGTAAGCATGCGCTGGCGCACCTATTGTAGCAGCCGCTGTGTTTTCGCTTGTGTGGGTGATACTTACTGCCATGCAATCAAGAACGAAGTGTGCACCGATGAGCTGCACCATGGGTTCATTGCGCAGCAATGAACAAGAAATATGTGATAGGTGTTTGTCGGTTTCCTGCTTATGTCTGTCCCAAGGAATGGGACGAACCTGTAATGCCGGCTCATCGGAATGCACCAAACGTTTTCTTCAAGGCTAAGCTTGTGTGTAATTATGTAGCAGTTAGTGTGGCTTGTTTTATTTGAGAAATATCCTTGTCATAAGTTTGTCAAGTATAATGCTCGACACCAAGTTTCTTGACAAGTGTAGACACAGAGCAATGATGCCTACCGCAAAGCGCGCACTCATTGCAGTCTTCATGTATTACTGAAGCGAGGAAGTTTTAGATGAGTCATACAAATTTTTATTCACTCGAGTGAAGTAAATATATGAGAGGTAATTCACGCAGCAGACGCCGTGTGCGAAAGGCCAATTACAGGGATTTTTGCTTTTGCAGATCATTTGCGGCTGCGATAGCATACATAAGAGAAGTGTCTTGGGCAATGTAGTGGTTGTGATGCATTTTACATTTAGTTTTTTTTTCAGACTCCAACGAACTACAGGCTTGAAATTTGCCACATTGTTTCAGGACTATACGCATTCACGGTCGCATCTGAGCGTATGGGCAGAGCCGCGGTTACGCGTGCCTTGCTGGCAGTTATTCGAGACCCTCGTCCTTGGCACGTGACTGTTTTTTTTTTTTTCTTTTCATGTGTGTTATCACAGCCATATTTGCATAGGTTATAGCATCACCAATATCAGTCTTTTCGTATGCTTGAGCAACTAATCTGATACATTTGTTTGTACGCAAGGATTTAGTGGAGGCTTTATTTCAAAATAGTATTTCTAGACGAGGCAGTTTCCAGTCGTATTTATATACGTCTCGCTGTTCCAGCTGGTTCATCCTTGCGCTACTTACCGAATTAAAACATACACACAAAGCGACGCCGACATGACAGCTCGCGATCATTCACATCCGTGGTGGCAAGATTACTTGTTGTTTCAATTGGTTTCTCACATCTTGTCATAGCTGGGTGTAGATGTATTCTTTCCCACATTCATTTAATACTTCCTACAGAGCTACTGCAACTTCACCTCAAGCGGCTGCCCCTTGAAAACTGTTGTAAACACGCCGTCAGCGCTCCTGCACCCCGTGCTTGAAGGTAGCTTTCGCACACGCTGTGCTGGCAGCGGTGGCGCAACCATGCAGGGCCGCGGCGAGTAGTAGGCGGGGCCTCTGCGCCGCGACGTCACTACAAGCCCCGGTTATATCGCCGGTGCCTACCACTGTTTACCAACATGGAATAGGTCTGTAAGAGCAGTTCCACCCACCTGTGACTCTCACCACACTGGGCAATTTATGTTCTCGGCCACGGCTAGTAGGAATGATGTTTCCACACATATATTTGTCAGCCGTCGGCTGTGATTTCATTGATGAAGATGAAGAAAGCGGAGGTGAAAAAGAAGTGGAAGGAGACAAGGGAGAAAGCAAAGACCACAAAGGAAAAGAGGATAATGATGACGAAGAAGAGAAAGTGACGACAATTAAGAAGAGGAAGAAGCCGATGATGAAGTAGAACAGGAAGAAGAGAAGACAACAACAATGAAGTAAAAAAGGAAGCAGATGAAGAGGATGGGGCAAGAAAGGAAGAATAAAGTGGAAGGGGAAGAAGAAGGGGTGGAAGAGAAGAATGAGACAGTACGCAGCAAAGTCTAGCTTGTGCTGTGACTGTGCTGTATCCTCCACGGATGCCTAGGAGCCTTATTTGCATGCGAGTTACTCTAATAAGTGCTTTTCCGGTTATTACATCATAGAACAAGCATGTTACTTATAAATACTTTAGTACGCTTTTATAACAGTTGCATATAAAGAGCATCAGATGAATGCATAGACATGCAATCTAGTTGCAGGGGTGAGACGGCAGAAACAATTTGGGAGCAGTTTTTGGAGCAGTGAATTTTTCATTTTGGAGCAGGAGAACCTTGATTTGGAGCAGCTCACCACATTTAGTGTGATGTCTTAAGAGCTCAAAAAGTCCGAATTTGGAGCAGCCCAGGCAGTACCTTTTTCACAACCAAGGGTCAGTACACTTCTCAAAATTAAAAAAAAAAGTTCTCATTGCACCAAATTTGTCGACACACAATAGTTAAGACCACTGACATGATTTTGCCAATTACTGCTTTGACATATTGTAGATTTTCTTATTTAGCTTCTAAAGGATCCCCAGCACATCTTGCTCTTTGTCATGCGAGTCTGGTCAGTTTGGATTTTCTCATGATTTTCCTGCTTCACACCATTACAAAGAAGCTCATCTGAACTTTTCACCAGCGCATTGCCCTCTATTGTAACACTGCAATATGCAATACTGTGGTGGCAACTAATCGTGGAAGATACTCCAATTTCGTGTAGATAATGGCATTCCACGTGTCTTGGTACCACATGTCATTTTCAAAGCGCCTGCAGCAAACATCGGACACCCAAGATTCAATCACATGACGCACGTTGCGCGACTCCGCTTTTTTTTGTCCTTACTGAAACTGACGTGAGCACCAAAATACTTGCTTTTCAGGCTGTTTTGGAGCAGTTTGGAGCAATTTTCACAATTTTCATGCTTTTGGAGCAGCTCGGAGCAGGAAAATAGAATGGTATCAAAACTGTGCAATATGGGCAGCTGTCTCACCCCTGTAGTTGTCACACGGTGCACTTTTCATCACAACTGAGCCCAGTCTGGATTGAATTTATCAGTTCTGATTTATTCCTTTGTGCAAATTGTAGAAAATAGCCAGTCATGGTCGAAAAACTCAATCCATATCAGGCTTGATCATGATAGAGAATAGCATCATGACACTGCTAGGGAGAATGTGGTATTCCAAAATGAAGCCTCTGTTGATGCCACCTCTGTCAGTTTATGCTGTGCTGTGCAAAGTACAGTAAACCCTTATTAACTCGAACGCTGATATCTCAAATTAACAGATAAGTTGAACTTCTTCCCTGGCATGGTGTGAACTACATGGGTTTTTCACTCCTTATCTCGAAAAGCCACTGGGCGAAACTCTAGCTTCTCAAAGCCTATGCTGCCCAAATACCCCCCCCCCAAAAAAAAGACTGCACTAAAACGTTCTTTATAGTTTTATGCCCAGCTGTGGTATCGTCAAAAAAGTTGAAATAGGGCCAGTATTTAGTGGTGATATCTTTTCAGATGTTAATGCATTTTTGCACTTTTCACGCTCGGTCAACAGTAGGAGGATTAGCCTAGATCGTGTTATCAATGGGATCAGGCAGCTGTGAGCAGTGGATGATAAGACCAGCACAGAATACAGCCTAACACATTGCTGCCTAAATACCAGCCCAGGCCTGCAATTTTGTTCCAGAGCCCTTTGCTTGATTCTACTTCACCCTCATATACAATTCTCGGTAGGCTGATCCCCACTGATTACAGCAGGCAGGGCGCCGCTACGACCACTGACGTACAAGAACAGTAGCGTCGGAAAATGCATGGTTAAAATATTGCAGCCACGGCAACGCTGCACCCCAGCCACAGCGATTTCCCATCAATGCGGCAACGAAGTTTGGTGCATGCCTATGTGTGCGAGGCGAGCGTGCCGCAACTTGTGAACACACCAGCCACACATGGCAGCGCCTCGATGCCCAGTGCTTCGAGGCAGCTGCTGAGCGTGGCTGCGCTGGCGGTGGTAGCGAGTGCTTTGCCCGCATTTGCTCACAGTGCGCAGCATGGAGCTTTTGAGAGATACAGATCTTGAGGCCATTGTTAAGCTCACTGCAAATGGTGAAAACGATTTTGAAAGCTGGAAATACGTTGTAGACACCAAACTTTGGACAGTGCATGAGCCAGCCTGAGGTGAGCCAATCCAAAAAATTCAATATGGTGTAGCTTGGTCGGCTGCTCACTTTCGTGGTGGTGCCGGTGGCCCGGCGGCCACTGTTGTATTGTCCACCTGTTGAGCGATGGCTTATCTAGTACAGTTTCTGTTCATGCTTTCTCAGTGGTTGGAACAACATGGTGGTTGCTGGGTCGCATGTAATATTACAAAGATGGTGTGCTAAACGTACTGCTCCTGGTAAATTGAGTTTTTGTGAGGAAGTCAACAGTTACCAGTGCCGTATTGGAAAGGCATAATACTGATTTCACGCAGCGGTTAATATTTTCATGAATTTTTTTTAATACTTGTTAATGGGGTATTACTATAACGTTGTCTTTACGTTCACACACAAGCCTTCTAAACACACACAAGGACACTTGACATTTTATATGTCGGGTGGCTAAACGTCTGTGGAATCCGACTCTATTTCCTGCACTTGGTCGTCAGTCCAGCCTGTGCGCACCTTACAACTGATCTATGGGGTAGTTTACAATATGAGCGTTACCATGTGCAATAATGTGATATTCCCATGATAAGTACCCTTCACCGTACCCATCAGCTAGGCCTAATTAATGTTTCATTCAAGAGTATGTTATCAGTGTTGTAGCCTAGCGCCATATCTGCACAAAGTGCTTGCAGCCTCCGGGGCACATGGAATTAGAAAAGCTGATGAACTGCCCGCAGAATACAAGTGGGGGCACAGGTGACAAAATTAATGGTGGCAGCACTGTTCATGGCATTGAGTTATTGCACATGTGGACCCCAGCTTTAAAAACATTAAGCAAATCATTCAGGACGAAAAAATAAAAACGGCAAAAAGCACAATACACATAAACAAGAAGACAATGGGATGAGCCTCCTCGTCTTGCCTACGTTGTGTTTTCACCAACTTTTCTGCCTTTAATCATGTACCGATTGGCTCAGCTTCCAACCCCACTGCAATTATATGATGTTTTTGCCATACCATCGCCAACATGTGGCAGTGCCTTGTTCCCAAGTTCCCTGAGAGGTACATCATCCTTCACAGGAGGCGCAGTGATCCTGGCAACTTCACTTTTTGAGCCCACAGTTATCTGCTTCGACGGCTGTAGAGGAATGAACCAGAAGAATGAAAGCAGAGAAACCAGTGGTCAGTAATGCTTCAAAAAACATGGCAACAAAACGTGAAACAAAAGCAGAGACTGGGTACCATGTAGACAATTACGCATACAATTAAATAACACCAAAAGAAATGTGCCAGTGCTACCGTACCTCTGTGCAGCCTGTTTCCTCTGGAGTGGCCTCTACAGCAAGGTCAAGAGGCAAACCAGCCTCAGTGCTCTCATAGGGTTTTTCTTCCAAGCAAAAATATATGAAGAGGGGGGAGAGAGAAAGATGAACAGATTCCTTATTAAACAACTTAGTTTAAGAACTTAGCCCCTTAGGCCTAAGAAATGAAATCTTGAGTACAGACTGCTACACAACAAGCAATCAAAGCAACATATATGGACAGAATCCAAAAAATTCTCTTGCATTTTCACTGCACAGGGTCATCCATTCTTAGAGTGAACACAACATGTAAAAGCAAGCATCCTAGCATTGGCTGATCAGGAATGTAATACAGAATGCGATGCAAATGCAGCGTACGATAGTGAGTGAATTTTACCCGTTTATCCATTCTGAACACAAGTACTAATGATAAGTTTGCTTAAAGAGACACTAAAGGCAAGAAACTTTTTAGAATGATGGGTGAGTGCTTGAGAATATCTGAAACATCAACATTATCTACTCCGGCGTTTTGTTCACCGAGAAACTATCTAAACACACGACAAAGCTTGTGCCACCTGCAGGACATTCTGCGCCCTTGGCACGGTGACATAGTCGAGGTGTCTGTATGCAGCAGGGGAGTAGAAACAGGTTTCTCCACGACTGCTGACAGCGGGGTAGGCTCGCAACAGCTAGAGTAGAGTGGCTCGCCTGGCGAGGACCATCAACGCACCCTATCAATAGCTTAACCATCCTGCCTGCTCCTGCCTTTCGCACAGCTGGCTGGGCTGTCGGCCAGTAGAGAGAAAATGGCAAATCTAAGTCAATAAATCTGCTTAGGCGGGATGTTTAAATAGTTCTAATGGCTTGCTGAGCTCTTAAGAATTTCGTTCAAACTAGCCGTTTTCTTGGCACAAAACAAGCACTGCGATGTTTCTTGAATAGAATTTCAACAGTGCATGTCGACTTAATATTTGCCTTTAGTGTCCCTTTAAAGGGTGCAAAGGATTCACACATACGCACGAAAAAAAAAAAGGGCATTTGACAAAGAAACACCACAAAAACAGGAACAGCTCCCTCTGGCAATTTCTGGTACATCACCACGCGTCCACAAATGACACAAGTACAAGTCAGATCAGTCAAGATGTACTATGAAAATGACACTACATTGCTCTCACTTTCACGGGACCTGAAACCAGCATACAAACTGTGCGTTTTATCCAGAAACAGATACACATTCCCATACACACTAGCTGATATGTCTGTGGCCGCCAGATATGACTATGCTGTAACTTCACCAAAGAATCAAGGCTGCTCTCATGCTTGCTTTTATTCAGATTGAGAAAATTGTTGAGCTCAGGCCATACAGCTTTATTAACATTCTTTCCTTTGAGGTGCTATTACAAAAAACTACCAATTCGTGAAATAAATGCAGAAGTTGGTGCCAGCTACAAACCTCAACAAAACGAAGTAAAATAAGCAATTCACTTCATTACATTGAAACCTTGTTAAATTGAAATGAAATTGAAATTGAATTTTTTTAACAAAGAAATGCCACAAGAACGATAGAACACTATTGTAACACATAAAAGAAAACCTATTTCAAGAATGATCACAAAATACTCCGTTTTCTTGAACCAAAGAACCAGAGACCGCTTGACAACATGTTGTTGTAGCCCCTGTCAACAGAGACAACAGCTGAAACAGCACTGCATTTGAAGAGAGCGGACCTTGATAGTTTATTAAAAAAGTTTGCTAACCTAAACAATCAAAATATAGGAAGGCACTACTTAGAACTCCATGGCATCACAGACATAAAGGCACCGCACACACAGAGCTATTTCAGTGCAACATTTGAGAAATGCAACCATGACCTTTATTTTCACTCCTAATAATAAACACAATGCCATAGAATAGATGACCCTGCAACTCTGAGAGAATACTTACACCCACACTGACAGTGTTAAACATTGTAATGCCAAACAGAAATTCAAGTGGATATAACAAGCAAGGCCTTGACCAAGTACGACATCATTCATAAAGCGAAATTAACGCCGAAGTCCCAAGTGGCAGCAATCAGTACACCAGGGTGATACCCCAACTTTGCACTCACCACATGACAATGACCTAGAGAACCCTACAGTTGTTCTCCATGTGGGAGCAAGGCCACAGGTTTCCACAGGACTCCAGCAAGGCGTTGAAGCTACTGATGATGCGACAATAGGCTCCCCTGTGAACAGGAATGGACATGAGGCAAAAGCAAAGTGAGTAATGCCATTCTGATGCTAAAACTCCACATTACTGCCTCAAATAAGAAATCCAGCGTTATAGCTGCAGCCGTGTTCCACCTGCTACTTACAACCTTAAAGGGGCCCGACCCCCTGACACTATTCAAGCCCCTGCTTTTTATCAGCACGTTTCATAAGACAAATGCTGCGAGAATGACAGCGATAGGAGCCCGCAGTCAAATGTGATGAAGCTGACAAAATTAAAGAAAAAGAAACAGTATTCACAAGATTGTAAGTCAGTCCAGTTTGCTGAAATTTGAAATATAAAGTTAAGAGGCCGACGTACAGTCGAAACCACAACTATTCTGTCAATATATATATATATATATATATATATATATATATATATATATATATATATATATATATATATATAGTGTGATTTTTTTTGGAGGGTCAACCTACAATCGAGCCGACTTACAATCATGTAAATATGGTATAAGCAAAATAATGCAGACCTTCAACTCGAATGTCATGGGATCAGGCGAGTGAATTTCACTCACTACATAAGACACAATGCGCAGCCAATAAAATTGGCATGATGTGCCTAATTAGGGGAAGTCACACACTGTTGTTGCCTGCTAAGCAGTGATGCCATTGCCATAGCAGCATGTAACATGGAGTCTGACCATGCGATACTGTAAATTATGAACTTCTCTGATATTCTGGCATTCAATGAAAAAACAAAACCAAATATTTTTCAATGTAACCCCCGACCACTTCTAACTGCTTTTGTGCAATTATAGTTCTGCGCATTATATCATCACTTCCACCACAAGTAGTTCTGGTGAATGCCACTATGGGTTGATGCGGTTGGCAGCGATGTGGTGATTTCACTGGACAATTAAAATATTGAATAAATTGATATGGGTGGTTTCACCCGCGTCGAGGAACTACAACCATCCATCTGTCTAGACGACCTGGAAATAAGAAACGGGTGCAAGAAAAGTGTTAAGAGGGCCCCTTTAATACAGAAAAACCACATTAATGGTATTTACCCCCCACAAATGTTGCATAACTAGGCACTAAACGGTAGTATGCAGTCAAGCATAAATATGTATCTCCTGATACATGTTACCTCTACCAAAAATGATATAGATGTAATGTCACAATAAACACTGTTCAAAGTGACAACTATTAGGACATTTCTCAGTTTTCATCAATACAATTAAAGTACCCGCTCACTCAAATGACTGCAACTGCGTGTAGTGGGGATTGCGAACAGCATCTTAGAACTGTGACAGGAAACACACACAGTGGCTGACATGGTGGCAAAGCAGCTGGAGGATCCGTGTTTCCCCCATACATGTGTGCATGTCTGCGTTGCGATCTGCTACCTAGCAAAAACTGGTACTGCTTCTTTTAGGGCCGCAAACTTCCCGATGATGAGACAGTGAGAGCCAACTGTACCGAAGCATTGCAGCAACTCCACTTGTAGTCGCCTTGCATAGGCTTTCTATATCATAGCTTAAAACATCACCATCCACAGGAACCCAAGCCCACAATGCAGCCAGTGCAATCCATAGTATTGGAGGAAAGGCATCTCAAGATCAACACACCTTGCAGCTAACTAACATACAGCACGTAACACAGGCACATAACACACAGTGTCCGCTGAAAGTTCCCAATTGTAGTAGTAAAGCAGGACTGTGTGCCCCGTTTTCTGTTAACAGTTCCTTAATCAAAACAAACCATAAAATATGCAAACCATAAAAACATTTGTTCACAATTAACACGGAGAAATTACTCTCATCAGTTGCCAGCCTGATGTTGCTTGCCCATACAGCATCCCATGGGCAGGGGTGGCTGAAAACTCTTTTGGCTGAGTCATTTGAACTTATAGTGATATGAACATTTAAAACCTTGTAGTAAATTATAAACTTAATACAGAAAGGGGAAAGGACAAGTGCTTGTTTTATTGTCAGGCACAATCTCATGTAGCTAACAGACAAAGAGGTCAAGGAAGGCATAGGGGAGTTTATCTGTAGTTTTTATCTGTAGTTTAGTAGTTATGGCATAAATGGAAAGGGATTAAAGTGGATGAAAAAAACCCACCAGCCGTAAGTAGCGTCCAAACCCACTACTACGTCCAATGTGTCCCTTGCTCTACCAAATGACCACTTACAGTATAGTCTGTTAATTATTAGGAGACTCAACCTACTCAATATACTTGTACAAAACTGCCACAACCGCTTCAGAGTCCTTTCAAAATGGAAACATAAATCATTTCCCACCACCCCCTCCCCACCCTCCCCTGGCCCCGTCAGAAAAGGCCAAACTTCACTGTTCAGTTGAAACACAAAAGGTGCATGCAAAACATTCATGCATTATGCCAGTGCAAAATAAACATGGGACACATGCAGACTGAACAGCATGTGCATCCTGCATTTCTTTTGCACTGTCATAATGTATCAATGTTCTGATGACCAAATGGCCTTTATTTCTTCACTAAATGGATGCAGGATTAACAAACAAGCACTGCCTGTTAATACTGCCAGTGCCCATCCTTTTGTGCGTGCTGTAGTTGTCAGCAATAAATCCTAACAACTCGCCCAACTTGCCCAAAGAGTTTCGAAAGCACCCTGAATAATTTACTAAGGCACACAATACGCTGGCTTGCTTCATTTACGTGATCATTGTGATAGTCCCATGCAAGTGCAACTAGCAGAGACAAATCTGGCACTCTAGCTCTTTCGTTTTTCTTAACAGGTACATTTCCATGCCTAGTCGTATTGCTACAAAATGGAAACACTCATGTGCCAACTTGTGAGCATATCCGCAACTTTGTAGCAGCCAAATGTCATCTTTTTTGCAGACGAGAGGCTTGTTGTAAAGTTTCTGTACAACTTTGGAATTATTAAGTAAAAGTCTTTCAGTGAACAGTGAATAAAAGTCTGAAGTGAGGAAACCACGGCTATCACATTCCCATGTTCAGTCACAGTTGTTATTTCACAAATTTCTGTGTGAGTGGCAGTATTCTTTTTCTTGACACGATGCAGAGTTGCTTCCCCACTTGTGCCTAGCCCATCAGCTATGACATGCCGCCTTCTATAAGCCCGGTGGACAGGAGAACTGTAGTAGTGAGACTCAATCTTGGGGCGGAAATAAACATGCTAATTAATGTACACTAGCACCCTTGCTACACTTGTACATGTTACTGACAACCAAATCTTGACCCAACGAACATAGATTAGGTGCAACGAAGTACCAGAATACAAGCTGTCAAGAATACATGCTTGCAATTAATTCCAGATGTAATGAAGGCACATTCTTAATAGGACACATCTAGTTGTTATCCTGTCCACTTTCCCCCTGTACAATATGCGGTGCTTTTTACGCGCCTCACTCTCGTATCACACCATTGCCAAGAATGAAACAGAGCTGCACAGGCAGTAACCTCACAGATCAGCGTTCCACATGTGCCGCGGTGACCTTATGCAATGCATAGGATAGTTATAGCAGCACGGCATTTCGTAGGGGGCTTAAGCAAAAGAAAATAACATCAAGCCCTGCATGTATGCGAAAAAAATGACAGGACTGCTATTTTTAAGAATAAATAGTGCGACAAACACAACGACAAGGAAGGAGACACATAGATACAGCGCTGCATCTGTGTCTCCTCCCTTGTCGTTGTTTCTGTCGCGCTGTTTATTCTTAAATTATGAACCAACTCGCCCAAGCTACCGCCGCTATTTTGTAACAATGCTTCTTAGTGCTTCATCACTGGTCAGACTAATGACCTGCACACATAACTACAGTCGAACCTCGTTAATTCAAAGTCGCACAATTCGAACCAATGGATAATTCGAACTGGCCTGTTGGTCCCGGCAAAGTTACACGTGTTTGAATGGGGAAAAACTCTCTTTAATTCAAACCTGAAACATGCAGCACGGTTAATTCGAACAAGATTGCCTGTCCGCTAAAACTACATTTCGTGAAATCCCAAACCAATTGCCAAAGATTGATGCATCAGCCGCCGTAGCGTCGCAAACCCGCACCCATGTGCTTGCTCCGCAGGCATTAGAAGGTGCCATCAGCTGGCAGAAATCATGTCTCGCGCGCTTGCAAGGGCGCCCGGAGCCGTCCTCCTTCTGCAACGCGCCTGAGGAAAGAGGGTATATAGCTCAGTGGCTACGGGCCACCAGCGAGCGAAGCCGTTGCGGCCACTGAGCTATGCCACAAATGCACAGTGGCATCTCCGCTGGCCTGCAAGCATGCTGCAAGATGAGACTGGTGGTGGCAGTGCGGGAGTCCCAGTCAATAGCGCGCATAGTACTTCTAATGTTTGTATTTTGCGCTAGTACCGCCAATCAAAGGAACCCTCGCTAGTTCGAACTCTCGTTAATTCAAACAGATTTCCTGTCCCCTCGGAGTTCGAATTAACGAGGTTCAACTGTAGTATAATCTGGATAAAAAAATACTAGCCACAGGCAGTAATGACAAGAACAGCACAGAATCCAGCAGAAGGCAGTGATATAAAATAGCAGATTAAGTGGCACTTATGTTCCAAGGTTTCTTGCAACCATGCTTGAAAAGCAGTAGTATCATGCTTATTTCTCCTATAAATATTGAAGGCTTATTTCTATAGAACTACTCCACTGGGGCCTATGTTACGAGTGCGGTGGCGCTGTCGTCAGGTGTTTTAGTTTCGCATGGTAGGCATACACCGCCACGCCTACCGTAGCTTCCGCTGTGTTTTCACTGGTGCGCATGTTACTCACCGCCGTGCAATGCAGAAAAAAAACAATACACCAATGGACTGCACCATGGTTCGTTGCACAGCAATGAATAAGAAATGTGCACTAGGTTTCTATAGGTTCCTATAGGTTTCTTGCTGATGGCCGTCTTAAGAAATGGGATGAGGCTGTAATGCTGGCTCATCGGTTATGCACCAAACCTTTAATCACTGTTAAGCATGTGTTATTTAGACCATAAGCATGGCCTGTTTCATCTGAGATAAATATCCTTGTCAGAAGTTTATCAACTGTTATAATGTTCAGCACCACATTTTTTTATATAAACAAAATGTGGAGACATAGCGACAACGCTTACTGTTGATAGCAAACATGATGTGTACAGAAATATTCGCTGCTGTCATTTTTTAGTGAGGGAGTTCAAGATGAGTCAGATAGACTTTTATCTACTCGAGTGAAATAAAGATGCTACAGGTTCACTCACGTGGCGGGAGTGAAAGGCCGATTTCAGAGATGCCTTTGCAAACTGCATGTGCCTGTGAAGGCACGCCTAACACTAGTGCACTCAACAATGGTGTAGTGGCTGTGATTCACTTTACATATTCACAATTTTCAGACTCCATGAATGAACCACACGCTTGAAAACTTGACAAGTCTGTTTCTGAGCTTTACGCCTTCATAGCCGCAACTTGAGCCTACACAGAAGGCTGTGGTTAGGCGTGCCTTGCTGGTGGATATTCAAAAGCTTTGTCCCTGGCATGAAACAGTTTACTGTGTTATTGTAGCCATATTTACACAGAGGATACCGTCGGCTTCATGTGCTTTAAACAAAGCACATGAAACACTGGCTATCACATATTGTAGTAGAAAAATAATCACATAATTGACACCAGCACAACAAGATATACTTAAGCTCAGTATATCAATCAAGAATTAATGAAATCAAGCATTAAAGTGGGACATCTCCCCATGGAAGTATAGTATAATGGGATAACGAGTAGAATGGTAGTAGTCAGCTTAATACAAAGAGCATTCCGAATAAAAACGACAAGGCGTTGATGCACAGGGCACATCTGCTGCCTCTCCGCACCTTTGGCAAACATTCCCTCAGGAGGCGGCAGCATAGGCATAGGCGACGGCACATTGCTTCCACCTAGGACAGCAGGAGAGGGCGAAGCAGCTTCGTTGTTATCACATATGTGTTCCTTTGGGTCCAGTGTGTGCTGACCGCATTCCACCATGATGTCATATGGCTGCATTTCCTTCCACCTACAGGAAATGCACTGTGCCATTATTCACAACACCATCATGCAGAGATCTCTCTACAAATGCTCTTCAGCCACACTAAATTAGATACCCGGCATCCCTGTGCTTCAGTGAACAGGGTACTCCATGGCAATGTAAAATATTAAGGCCCTTTGTAGCTGAAGTGTTCAGAATTTTACAGCTACAGTGGACGCATTCAGCAAATGCTAACATGACTCCATCATCATAAACTATAAATGCAAAGTTGCATTAAGTCAATGCTCACATTTCTTTCTTCCTTTGCATTATAAATTGTGAGCAAAACTTTTAAGAACATTGCAGCAGTGATAAATATCTATCTAGCACAACTTTGGAATGTAGAACTGCTTTGCATGTTGCATTGGTATAACATGCAACTAGGCTGTGCCATTTGACTTGAAGTGGTCCTTCAACGGTTTTTTTGCAACCGATCACGTAGACAGGTGGCCGGGTATAGTTCTGGCACAGGTCGAACCATCCATATCAACTGATTTAATATTTTAATCACGCAATGAATTGGCCACATCGCTGCCAACCGCACCAAGGAGTAGTAGCATTCGCCAGAACAATTTGCGGCAGGAGTGGCAGCATACTGAACAAGGCTGTGATTGGACAAAAGTAAAACTAGAAGTGGTTGTAGCATTACATTGGAAAACACAGTAATATTTGGTTTTGTTTCCCCCTTATGTGATTTTTCATTGAACATCAGAACATCAAAGAAGCCGATAATTTACAGCTAGTTCAAAGTTCACATTGTTGCTGTGGTGACGGCGTCACCAGTACAGTCGAAAGAACAGGTAATTATGTTGTGTGAACTTACCCTACTTAGGGGCTTTGAGCCAATTCCATTGGCTGCGCGTTATGTTGGACGTGACGAGTGTACCATCACCCGACCCCGCAAAACTCGAGTTGGGGGTCAGCACATTTAGGCTTGTATTTTGAATGTTGTTGGCATAATAACTTCAGACTACAGGCTCCTATCGTCGTTTTTGCAACATATGCCTGTCCATCTTTCACTCTACACAACATTCTAATATAAATAGGCACCTGAAAGATGTTAGAGGACCCCTTTAAGATGGCTCAAAGTTTTGCTTTTCTTACAACAGTTAGTCTCCAAAGTTTTGCCAATACGTTTAATGCACCAACTACATTTATGCAAAACATATTATCAGTATTCAACAGCTCACTGCAGCTGACATTTAGCATAAGCTTAACTCACCATATGATTGTTTATCATTAAAGGGACACTAAAGTGAAGCAATAAAACAATTAACACTTCTAAATTATTCATTGTGATTGCTACCAATGTTAACTTTACAGTCATAAGGTCATTAATAAATGAGAAAATGAAGGATGAAGTTTAAATTTTAAGTTTCACACTAAAACTTCTGCACATGAATACCATGTATGCTTTCATGCAATGAATGAAGACATATATGTATTTCTGTACATGCAGTTTAGGGCAATAAACTACAAGAAGCAACAGACTGAGGAGTCAGAACCGCTTCAAGGTTTTCAACTACTAAATCACCTCCTGTGTCAGTGCTGCAAGAATGCTTAGTCAACATTACGAAAATTTCGTCGAAAAGAATCTTCGGCTAGGTCGTCTGAATAATTAATGAACCCTTGGTACCAAGGAAGACCATGTGGATAGAACATTTTGTTGCACACTTCACCTTACATATATAAAATGTGAAATTTGACAAAGGAAACTGCAAACTAAGCTAGTATCATCACACATGCCATATTAGAAGAAAGACAAATGCTTGACCTTTATATGAAAAGTCAGGTATTAAGAGGCAAAGGGAAAGAGAAGGCTGCTCAGTTTCCGATACCTCTCCTGCATTTCTAATTTAAACATAATAGCTTCCTTTCAAGAAATGAACATGTGTCCTGCCTGAGGTTAGACAAACTTGTTTTCAAGCACTGAAATGCATGACAGCAGCTTTTGTAGGACTTTTCACAAAAGATGCTGCCTTTTGCGGCCGAATATTTGTCATTGCGGAAACAGGATGTTGTTCTGAACGGTATATCTTCACAATATGCACCAGTTACGTCGGGAGTTCCACAAGGCTCAGTGCTGGGGCCACTACTGTTTTTGTTGTACATTAATGATATTTCAATTGGTATACAGTCTTCATTCAGGATGTTTGCCGATTATTGCATTGTTTATAGAGTCATACATTCCATTTCAGATTCACAAATCCTCCAAGATGACTTAAACACTATAGCAGACTGGTGTGTGCGCTGGGATATGTCATTAAATATAAATAAGACTGTTCACATCACCTTCACAAGAAAACGAGCTAATCATCCTTATAGGTATAGAATTCATGATTTTACTCTAAACATAAGCAAGGAGTTTAAATATCTAGGCATCTTTTTTACTTCTGATTTACGATGGAACAAGCATGTTATCTACATTGGAAATAAGGCAGCATCAGCCTTGGGATTCTTGCGGCGCAACGTTAGTCATTTACCGTGTAACTTAAAAACACAGCTGTATTTTAGTCATGTACGTTCAATACTTGAATATGGATGTGTTTGTTGGGACCCACACACATCTGAGCTTATAAATAAATTAGAAAAAATTCAGAATAGGGCAGTTAGATTTGTTCTTGGTAACTATAGCCGGCAGCTTAGCATGACAGAAAGCAAACAAAATTAAATGGCAAGAGCTGAAGGATCGTAGAAGGCATATTAGATTAAACTTTTTCCATGATATTTTTTATTCCAAAACAGGCATAAACCGCGAACAATATATCCAGGCACCACACTACATATCTAAGCGACTGGACCACTGTTTGAAGGTCAGGGAATTTTCTTGTAGGGGTGGCGTTTTCCGTTACTCTTTTTTTTTGTTAGGACTGTTCGAGATTGGAACAGTTTGCCATCGCGCATTGTATACATTACAGAAAATGATGCCATTTACCACGCATTGCAATAACTTCTTGTATTTTGTACAGCCTGTAACCTCCCTGCTGTAATGCCCTACGGGGCGATGCAGGTAACTAATAAATAAATAAAGCTACCTGCTACCTCCTCCTCTTTTTCTCGCCCCGGCTGCACTCACAAATAACTGCGCTAACGAACTTCAGCATAGTCTGACATTGCACACTATGCAGATACAACAAGCCCAACAATACCAATAAGGAATTTAAGGCATTCATTGTTTCACTCAGAGATCATGCAAACGATCGCACATAATAGATAACTGGTACAAACCTTGTTGAACTGAGCTCTGCATCCTTAGAAGCAGTGACTAGCAGGGGATGAACACGAGTTCTTTGTAGCAGTGGCTGAAATAAAGCACGAACAAAGTTGCTGGATCAGCTCAGCACTTGTAAAGTGCAAAGGGAACACCAGAAATACAAAATACAGTGTTCACAGCACAGCACAGCACACCAGAGTCCGCTAATAAATACAACAGAGCGAGTCTGGGAAGGTCGAGAGAACCCAGGCCAAATAAACCAGAGGTCAGACACGCATGCGTCGTCTCGGCCTTCCACCACTGAAAATATGAAGGTGATTGTATAATTGCAATTCTACTATATTTGTTCCCCACTAGATACATAATGCATCAGCGCCTTTCTTCTTTTAGCCAGTGCCAGACACAACCATCTTGGAGGGACAGTCACGCACAAAAACAAAGTGGTTGTTCATACCAGTGCTTGCAGGCCATACGTGCTTCAGCACGACTGCTCACAACATGAAAGCCATAATAATTTACTAATTAAATATCACTTCTAATGAAGGCCTGGTAATTCTGCAGCATGTTGCTGTGGTGGTATGAGAACTTCACCTGGATTGTCATGGTGTACACGGCAAGCCTTTCGCGACTGTTGTCCTGGCTGCCATAGTACCCACGCAGGTAGGCGAGAAAATTGCACGGGTACATGCCGTACAGGTATTGGAATAGAATCTGCAGACTCAGCTTCAAGTACATCATGTGGCTTTCATGTATGTGACCTGAAAGCAGAAGGCTTACATTTTACAAGGCACATGCACATCGAAGTTCAAAAGAAAGCTTGCACGGCATAGGCAATATTTTATAGGAAAGACAATCACATCAATGGTCCTGCTCCAGGTTAATGCAGAAAAATGTAAAGTGTATTGCAGAGGGGCTTTGCGACCTACTCGATACCCATTTAGCAAGACGAAAGGCAAAAGTAAAAGCACGGGAAAGTCCACAACCCAAAGGCCTGTCATGGGCTTGAACAAGTGAAAAATAAAGATTATCGTGCACACAATTTAGTAAAATAATGAAAAAGCACACTGAAAGAATTCGCAGGAATTGGCTTACTAGGTCTTCTTGTACACTGTGCAGCCAGGGCGGAGAAAGCCTCAAAAGTATCTGCAAGGGCAGAGGTTCCAAAGTGCATAGGCAGCATTGGCATGAGACTAAAAATGATCATGCTGGCCTGCACAATATGCTTCGGGTCTGGATCACTCTGAAAAGGCATAAATACAAATTAAAGAAAAAAAGTGAGCAAGAAACACTCCAGCCCTTGTATTGAAAAGGAACCGATGGGTATGCCATTCATGAGCAGCGACCTCATTAACCCTTTCCCTAACAATCGCGAGATAACTCAGGAGATCATACATGCACAAGCCCCGCCAATGAGTGTACTTGTTTTACCTCCTCAAGTCACTCCCTGTCACTCACGCGACAACTCTTAAGAAAGTAGCATAGGCAAATAAACAAGTATAACTTGTAGCAAGATTTTTTTAGAACAGATGGAGCGCAAGTTTCTACATACACTTGAGTTCACCTTCTATTTGCCAATGTCTCAGCAGTGCAGTGATTGCAGTGCATGTACCATGTGCATGGACTATTTGACGGACGAAGAAATTCAGCAGCTTGAATACCCTGTTAAAAGCACTCTCCAAACAGTTTGATACCCAAATTAGTGGCTAATTATTTTCTTAATTATTTGATTTTGTTTTAATTACTGTAATCTTTATTTCATGAGACCGTCCCTGATAAAAAAATTATTACATGTCCTGAAGAGTACCCTACCTCATTGCTAGCACACAATTTCCACGTAACATGCAAAAACTGGCAGGGAGTTAGGTGAAGCACCAAGAAAAGCCTGGCAGTTGAAAAAGTTAACAATCCGATGCAACACAAGAAAGACAGTAAGGAAAACTACATGCTCAGAAATTCTGACGCCCTACTTTTCATTACTGAATAAAAGCCCCATAACACTATTGAAATTTCATAATCTTGAGAACGACATCAAGTTCCCCACCAAGAGAGGGTTTGAAGTGCTAAAGTGAGCTATGATTGCTCAGATGTACTAGCAGAAATGCCTGACAACTTGCAATGAATAGTGTTATTGTCACTGCCTAAACAACAATGATGCTTGGGTTCTAAAACTTGCAATGCATGAAATGATCTATACCACAATAGAAGGTGCCCTATGTGTGTGTATGTATACATAAGTGCACAGTGACAGCACTTGCCTTGATGACCGTGAGGATGTGACTTAGAATCTTGTGACTTGTGATGTGATGAAGCCAAGGTGGCTGCCTGTGCACAATATTGGTGATTAACTTAAGTGTGCTGCACCTCATCTTTCCTTTGAGACAGTCATTAAGCTTGTCAAAAAGGTCCTGAAAGAACAGAAGTGCATATGAGATTGTGTCCACCACTTGTACGGCACCTGAAGACACCTGTACACAGAGTGGTCGAAGTTTCATTACAGCAATATTCAATACCTGCTTAACATCAGTGGGACATTGAACTCGGTAGATCAGGCACAAGTTGCTCAGAGACCAAGATTGGCAGCTGAAATTTTTTTTGCAATTTAATTCTGGCAATCTTCAGGAAGGAATTACATAAAAGTTATCTGCAAATTACACCATGGCCAGCCAGAGACCAAGATTAGCACCTGATTTTTTTTTTTTTTTTTTGCAGTTTAATTCTGGCAATCTTCACAATAGCATACAAAGTTTATCTGCAAATTACATCATGGCCAGCCCTTAGAAACAGAGAAGAATCAGACCAGATAGACAACAGGCCTGATATGACATTGAGGACATCCTAATACAGAAAAATTTGAAGACTGTGCAATGCAGTGCTAAATGAACCACTGTAAATAGGTTTAGTCACTAAAGCCAGCACGAACATTAGCGAGTTGCAGAGACTGTGCAGTCAAGTAAGGTGATAATGGTCGCACTTATCTAAAAGCTACCGTTATGAGTCAGTCACTCACTGCTTAATTTTTTTTTAGCCCTGCAGATGGAGCCACGACACTGGTGAAGCAATGGGTAGTGATGGAGCACTTTGTCAGGATATGCAGGCATTTATACTGGGTGGCAATGGCGCAAGCAAAAGAAGAGCACCAATCATGAGACACTTCGGTGTAGTGACTGTTGTCGCTACACCGAAAGTCCCAATAAGCAGGACCTTATACACTAGTTGCAGTCACGGCAAGAAATTTTGATCAATTTCAAGCACAAATTTGTCCTAAGGTTGACAAAAGTATAAGAATGCAGGGACAAGAATAGAGCTGTCCAACAAAACAACAACAACAACAACAAAAAAAAGAAGAGTGTGTGAAGATGCAGAGTGTACCAGTTACACTGGCTGCTTTCAGCGACACCACAGAGAGGTGAACTCCTTTCAATAAAGCCGTCTGTTGAGAACTGCTTTGAAGTGCTGAGAAAAAATGTCCTGCAGTTAAGTGCCAGAGGGTACTGACTGAGCTAAGCAGGATGCTAGCAGATAGCAGTGCAAGGTTGAAGTGCAATAAACAAGTTATGCCAAAGACCACAAAGGTAGGCAGTATAATGTAAAGATGTTTATCATCGACATGATTTTTGCTGAATGCTGCAAAGAGGAATTACGTACGACTTCCTCAGAAACCAAGCTTTAGAACCGCATTGAAACCAGCAAAATTCTTGCTGGTTTGAAGACAAGCGACAGGACTCCTTTTAATCTGGAGCAGTTGTTCTATTGATGGGAATGACCAAGACACGAGCAGATGAGAAGGAGACGCAGACTTAACTATACAAAGGTGGAACAACATTAGCGTACGGTCAATTAATTTGTCCTAGTACCGACATCTGTTAACTTGGTGGGCAAAGCGACTGCTCAAGTGGCAATGGAAATTTCCCCATGGTGCAACAATTCGTTTCACAAGGAACCTGTATCATTATGTGTTCCAGTAGACGAATGACATTTTCGTTTTCACAAGCAACACTAAGCAGTCCTCCACTGCTGCAGTGATAATGAATAAAAAAAAGAAACTTTTTTTTTCATAAAGACAGAACTGTTTTAGAGGCACACGTGAGCATGATATGGGTGCACAAGTGCAATTTGGGTACTTGGACGCCAGAAGTAAACAGTAAAGTGTTGCTGGCGCTTCAAATAAAGCATAAAATCACAGACCTTGGCACTGGTTTCTCTGATGGCGACCAAAATATCCAAATACCGCTGAGATCGTGATGTCAAGTAGTATTCAACAAGGGTGGATAGAATTGATGCATCTTTGTCTAAGAAAACAAGAGAAACGCAACGGAACGCATTATGCACAATTAGGAATACCAACGGGCCATGTCGATAAACACACAGTCAAACAAAAGTGTCATCACCCTATACAAGTAAATACTATTCCTTCTCTCGAACTACTACGTGCACGTGAGCCAGGAAAAACAGACCATAACAATAAATAAACCCAGAGAGTAAATATTGCGTGCCCTCATCAAGGCGAAGTAGCAGCGCTCACAACTACACACTAGAACATGACAAGAATTGTAACCGGCACTACAGTGCGTAACAAGCATAAAATAAACATAGCCTACTGTTGGCGAGGCTCTCATTCACAAGTTGTTTGATTTCTTCCACGTCGCGTCCATCGCACGATTCCAAGCTCGCAAACACCTCTGCTGGAAGAGCCATGACTTAGCTGCAGTTCACGCTGCAGGTGAAAAAAAGTATGGTCCCATCAGAAAGAGAAAGTCCACATGCAATGCACCACACGATCGGTGAGGCGTGCCAACAACTGTCGGCGCCGTCGTGTCCGAAAACGAAAAAGTCAAAATAACCTTTTTACATATCGTGACAGCTGGCGAAGTAGTCAAGTGCCGTTGTTGTGGGTGTCTTCTGAGGCGATCGAAGTGCCTCGGGACATGCTAGCAGAGTAGTCGGTACTTAAGCGACAGCGAATACACAGGACACTCTCTGAAAAACATTTTTTTTTTTTTTTTCAAGCAAGCGAATAAGCCAAGCAGTTACATCTAATGCGCGCCCCTTCTTGTTGTTGTGGCAGCGGGCGTATAACGTATAACCCACCAGAGTCCCGTTGATCCAGATGTTACTTGTATTTTTCCGCACAATGATTGACTCCTCAGAATTACTTCGTAATAACTTGCTTAAAAATGATAGCATAGCAACTTGCTGAATAGCGTAAAAATATACTTTTCTGCGAGCTACGTGTTCATCAAAAAAAATAACACCAAAAACTTCTCTGTAGAACTACATCTTATTGCGCACGCAAAACGTCGATGAGAAGTGCTAAGCGACCACATAGATATATACCATAACCTGTAGGTAGAGTCCAAGTATGCACACCTCTACTACGGCTGATTACCCGTATTATGCTCGTTTTAGTGAGGGGCTTTCCTTTTAACCAATTTGAAGAGCTAATAACCGATGCATTGTAGCAACCGCGGTGAACGTTCATTGGCCTTGTATGTCGTAACTTGAAGAGCATAGATAGGCAAGAAGCGTAGCACTTTCGTACGTCTCGGAAGCAGTGTAAATACTTCACTGAAGAACCGACAAAGTAAGAATCCTTTCGAACATCTTAACATATACGATGTTGCCCCCACGAAAGCTAGGAAAAGAAGGAAACACATATTTATAAAAGCAATGAGAAGCCGGAATAGTAAAGACGCGAAACTGGAACTAAGTAAAGTGGGCGTGTATTTGGCGCGTACATTCAAAGTGATAGTTGAGACTTGTGCCTCATTAGTTCTGAACTTTGTCGCAGCAACCTGATTTTATGGCATTCAGCATCACCTTCCACACGCACACGTGGGCGCGCGAGCGTGCAGGTTTTTTATTCTATTTTTTTTTCGATATTCGATAACGAGCTCATCGTAGAAAGTATTATCTGAGATGGTAGTTAGAGCCACTGAGCGCATACTTATGAATAATAATAATATAATAATAATAATAATAATATAATGGTTTTATTCCCTTCCCTGTTAGAATTTGTGTAATTAACACACATAATAAGCTCGCCCGAAAGCGTGCGTGCGTGCGCGTGTGTTCATGCGCACGCATGTGCCGTAAGTGCCGACGCGTGCGGATGCGAAAACGTGCACGGTGAAGGAGTGTCAAAAACAGCTAACGATCGTGTGAACGACGTGCAAAAATGTGATAACTCGACAATTACATGAAGCAAGGAAGCTGTAGCTTAGTAATGGCGCGGGAGCCAATACGACGTACCATGCAACAAGGAAAGCGCGCATGATTCCATTTGGCTTAATTATTTCCAGAAAAACAGCCCGCCGTCATGAGGCGCACAGGACATACGCGGAAATGACATACCCAAAACCGATCTCCTAAAAAAAGATAACTTGTCGCGTGTACCGCCACATATGGTTTTACTTCTCAGTATTACAACCTTCCTGCACTGTGATCGCGATTCCGTAGGGATCAGCGCCGTCAAACATGCTCTGAACGAATCGATAATGCACGCGCAGACCGTGAGTTACCCAGAAATTCATTTTGGGGAGGGGGTTAATGTTACCAGAATGCAGGGGGGAGGGGGGGAGGGAGTTGAGGCCACGACGGGGAGTTGGTCTAGCTGGAATAAATTTTAGGAAGTGTGGGTATGGTTGGGATTCCCGATCTTGGTAGGGGCAAAAGAGAGAGAGAGAGAGAGGGGGGGGGGGTTGGGGGGCGGCTCTGATGCCGACACCCAGGGACATGAACAGCAGGCCGAAAGGACGATAGGTGTGTGGTCACCCCACCCTTAGGCAGTGCTGGCAATGTCAGGGAACCACCCCTTTTTATTTTCTTTTATACCGTCTGTGTGCGCGCACTCGTGGCCTCCGCAATGCCACGTGCTCCGCGTGGCCTCCCGGTGCACTATCGATCGTTTGTTCGTAGCACGTTTGAGGGCGTTAACGTCGCTGTACATGGACATAATGCCCACAACGGTCAAGTGGTACATAAAAAAAAACAACAAAAAAGAAATCGCGTGTACTTTCTAAGAAGGCCGAAGAATTAAAAACCATTGCACCTATTAGCACGAAACTACATTATATGCCCAATATATCATTAACATGCTGTACGACTTCTCTGCTGAGCATTTCGCGTTTAAAGCAACAGTTTAAATGTTGCCTAATTAATGAATATTACCTTAGACGTGCCTTTTGAAAAAGATAGCCTGAGGTGGTCAAGACGACAGTTGCACCTTCGTAACTCGCACGTGTTTCCCATGGAGCGCTGTATTCCTATGAAATGAAAGAACATATTATTCATTACTTTTTAATTAAAGGACTGCTTACACGCTGCACATCCATATATCTTATTTCTCAACTTTACAATGTCACAAACCGTCGAATAACTGAATTCATCTTTCTTTCTTTCTTTCTTCTTCTTTTCTTTTTTTGTAATGTCAACTGAAGTTCGGAATAGGATGGTTGGGAAACAGACTTTCCTGCGAGGGTTCAGTGCCGATATCAACTTTTAGAAACTGCATTATACTGGAACATTAAACGTGCTTTGCAGCGCGCGCAGGATATCCCGAAAGTGCTGGGATTCCTGCTAACAAGCAGTGGCGCACCGACGGGGGGGGGGGGGGGGGGGGGTTCGGGGGTTGTAACCCCCTGAGGCCGACCTAACCCCCCTCCCACTCCGTAACTGCTCCTATGTCCTAGAAGAATGTGGCGCTAATGTCTCTGCAAAACGCCGAAAAAATAATAAAAATAGTCATCATCATTGATGTTACTATTATTTGGCATTTTATTTACTTTTTTACACACGCAACAACTGTGTAATCGCATGCCTGGCCGTTCGTGAAAAATTGAACCCCCCCCTGGCAGAGATCCTGGGTGCGCTACTGCTAACAAGACATGCTTTCACTATACCGGTCTGCTTCAACTACGAAAGGCACATACATTTTCCATTGGCCAAGAAGACAATACGATTTCTAACGTGTAGGTCATATACATGTCTGTCTCAGAGGTGCACATCAAAAAAAAAAAAAAAAATACTTACGTAATGCTGTCTCATACTGAAAAAAATCTTCACACTTGCGTCAAGGATGATTGTGAAGAGTTTTTAATCAGAGCTGGTTTTGGGACGTTAAACCCCACAAATCAATTATTGTGAAGAGTTTGGCTGCGAACATTGAATCCAGAACATTGATTGATTTCTGGGGTTTTACGTCCCAAAGCCAGCTATGATTATGAGAGACGCCGTAGTGGCCGGAGGACTCCTGAAATCGCGTAACTTTACACAATGATGATTTATTTCGTATCAGAAGCAAAATGTGGTCAATGTTTGCCGCGCCGTGGTCAGCGGTGGTACGGCAAATGGATCGGGGGCAAACGAACCGGAGGTCAGCGGCATGATGTTACAGGTCGCACGTCGCCAGCGCTGCCGTTGGCTGTGGCTAACTTACGCTTCGAACCGACGACAAAAATCTGCCCAGGAGAACGTCGTCGACTCTGACTAAAGGCTCCTAGATTTTGCCGACGAGGTGATGCAAAGCGCGTGCGGAGAGCGCGAGCGCCAGCCCAGTCTGCTCGCCGCACTCGCTTTGCATCACCTCGTGATGCAAACAGACTGGGCTGGCGCTCGCGCTCTCACCGTCACCGAATCTTGAGCTCAAAAAGTGATCAGTGTCGACGCTCAGTTCCGACAGCCGCCGCGCTGCCCCGTGGCGCTAGTTTCTTGCTGTTTTTGGCGCGCGTTTCGAAGCTTCAATAAGACTGAACAAAATTAACGATGTGACGATTAATTAGACCTCACGTTGGAGAATTTGCGGCTTCATGCCGTGATTACAAGACACTGCTCTACTCATTAAAACATAAATGTCGCCAACAAAAAAATGGCTGTCATGGGCCCTTTAACATGCACTGACATCGCACAGTACACGGGCCTCAACATTTCGCCTCCATCGAAATGCAGCCGCCGCGGCCGGGATCCGAATGACGATGATGATGATGCTCCTTCACATTTGGCATCTACCCACTTGGGGGATCCGAATCCAGAACAGGTTCCTTCTTTTTCTTTCAGAAAGAAATAGGCATTTCGACTTTGCTGCGAATATAGCACATAGTCGAAATGTTCACGAAAAAAAAAGTGTTTCATATACGTCGCGATGTCAAATATTTGCAGATGCCCGAGAAAGCATGAAATATTACGTGATTAATTAACTGAAAAACGTCGTGAAAGAAAAATGTTTTCCGCGCGTTTCCTCCGAGTCGTGCAACAGAACTTAAAAACACAAGTATATCAGGCGTCCTCTCAGCCTATACAAGTAGCCTTTTTTTTACATAGCCCAGGAACCGATACTCTTAAATCAACATTAAAAACACCAAATGTCAAATCCTCGAACCAGTGGGACAGAGGTCATATTAAGAAGCTGTAGCCGGTATTAAAACGAGTCATCAGTATTCTTTTTGTCCGCTGAGTTATACACCCCTCTGTTTCTCTCCTTTTGTTTTCTTATTTTTTTTCCATAATCACACACAATGTTCCTAATTAATTTGACTAATCAACCTGTTACCACTGCGTTGGGCCGCAATCCATCATCTTCACTATCATTTCGGATATGGCGCCTTCTGCGGTTATTGACAAGCAACGTGCCAGTGGCAGTAACTGAGCATGCAAAAATATGAAAAAGGAACTTGAGGGAGAGGGAGGGCCGGGGGAGAAAGCGCATATTTTCAGTCGGCGAACGCGTTGCTGGATGCTGGGGTAAGCATATATCTAGGTTTTTTTTTTCTCTCTTTCTCTCTGCGTCTCAATTTCCTATCCCTCCAGCAAAAGGCAGTATAGTTTGCTTCGTCCGGCTTTCGAGCATGAAGCTTTCCGCCGAGAAAGCTTTTTTTCCTTTACTTTCCTTTCTAGTTCCATGTCGCATTTCGCTGACTTTGACCCCAAAGCATGCGCGCACGTTATTATTATTATTATTATTATTATTATTATTATTATTATTATTATTATTATTATTATTATTATTATTATTCACATGCTGTTCATCGGGGCAAGGCCCAGCTCCGCAGCAAGCGCATGCCAGTGTGAGAGTGATAGGATTTAAATCGGATACAGTATGGTTAGCTTTATAAAGGCCTCTAAAGAAGAAAAGACAAACATATAAGTCAGTTCCACGTGCAGTGAAAAGCTGTGAGAAGTGCAGAGCGGTGAGTCGCCCGCGTTTCCCTTGTGTTTATCGTCGGAATTTTCGAATTACTTTCGCTTAATTTGATTTTATTCTGCGATTATTCACCCATAATGTGTATATCCTTTATCTTATTATACTAATCTGGTTTATTTCAACTATTCTTAATCTGGATCCATTTTAACCGGTTTCGGTCAGCACATGTTTTGGCTCTGTTTTCAACTGCTTTATTCTGAGCATGAGCACGAAGACATGAGTTCTCAGGAGACGCCTACAGCCCGTGCCCCTAAAGTGCTCCGAACGTTTACGAAACCTCCACTGCAGGATTTGTGTATAACGGCATAGCGTCGGTCGCGGGCGCGATCACGTGGGCCCTACGACACCCCTGCTCCCTGAACCCCATCTTGGACAAAAAAAGTTCATTAATAATTGTAGAAAGCAGAGTTATTGCTTCCAGGCCAATGCCGACCAAGCCCTCTCTTCGCTTATCTTCGCCGTTGTGGAGGGCTTCGAAATTTCCGGAGTCCTCCACTACAACGTCTCTCATATAATCACAGCCTGTATTTGAGACGTAGAGCCCCAGAAATCAATCAATCAACAATCGAAGGCAAATGGCATATCTTTCTTTGTAATGAGGCGTACAGCATAGAGCTCATTGTTCGTTTCAATAAAGAAAACTACAAAGCAAGCATCAAAACCGCATGATGGATGATAAGGCGCGCCTGTGAACAATTGGAACATCCCCCACCACGCGTTCTCAGTAGAGATTAGGTGCAGGTGCTTTCGAAAGGGCCGTTTGACGTCATTCGAAGCCCTCGTGTGAAGTGCAAACCACGTAATGGATGATAACGGTGCCTGCGAAAAATGCGAAGCACATTAATTCCTTCTCCCCACGTGTGTTTCCCGATTGCATAAGCTACTCCGAGTGGAAAAGTATCCACATAGAAATCACTAAATGACGTCATCACGCTTTCATATATAAAAGGGAGACACGTCTAGGAACTCGTTCAGTTCATTCTAAGACTGCCGTGGGTAGACCACGTAAATTAAAGACACCAGAAGAACAGCCACATTCTTATTTATTTATTTATTAGAGACTTTTGCTCGAAAGTACTGCCATGTGTTTGAACTTATGTACGTATACCTTGTGAGTGTGTTTCTTCGTTACTGTTCTGACGTAACCACTGTTCTTGTGATTATGCCAGATTGCTTCGCATACTGCTTCGTAACCACGCATGTTGAACGGACCAACCCAGGAGCCAAGGAGTAGCCGCGGCGCCTTATTTGTGCGCCAACATCTCCTAATATCATATCAATAAAAGAAAAACCAGAAGAACAGCATATATACGGAACGAAACGTACCCCCCCCCCCCCTCCTGCCCCCATTCATCCGAATGTGTAGTGTTTGTTACAACCTCGCTGGACATTCACGTTCGCGGGAGGGAAGGCTGCCTTTTTTTTTTCGCAAACTACTTGGGGAATGACGTCACTGCAGGTATATGTGCAAAACAAGAACCCGCCTAGCAACTGATTTCATGTCGATATAAAGCTACGGGAAGGCTACGCATAGTTACGACTCCCAAAGATTATCACGGATACCATTTAATCACTTTGCTGTGTATAATTCACGTACCGTGCATTGCCAAATCGACCAAACCTCTACGTCGAGTCAAATTGGTCTATAGGATCTGGTAGCACCGTTGCCTAACTACTTTCCCATCATGGTTTGGAGCCTATTATTATTATTATTATTATTATTATTATTATTATTATTATTATTATTATTATTATTATTATTATTATTATTATTTATAAGGTTTTACATACCAAAACCACCAAATCATTGTGATGCACGTCACGTAATGGAGGGCTCCGCAACTTTGGCTACCTGGGGTTCTGCACCGCAGCCTGCTGCCACTGCGGCAATGATCGACCATATTTTGTGCTAGTGCCTACAGTACGGTGCGCAGAGGCAATCACTGTAAAACACGTTAATCAGCTGGACGACCGACCTCCTTCGGAAGATACTTCTGAGCCATAGACCAGACCAGCGTACGTGCCGGACCTAACGTCGCAGAAGTCTGTGCAAGCACTACTATACTATCATTGCGAGCGACCGGCCTATAGCTGAACTTCTATAACCAGGAAGGTCTTGCCGTACGTGTGCGTTTTTTTCCCCCCTCTGTTTTTCACACGGGTGTTCTTTTGCATTTCGCCTCCATCGAAATGCGCTGCGCTGCCACTGTGGCCATTACTCTATCCAGCATTCGATACTTAGCTGCTAGGCTACAACGGCGTGTTTTTATTATTATTATTATTATTATTATTATTATTATTATTATTATTATTATTATTATTATTATTATTATTATTATTATTATTATTATTATTATTATTATTGTCGTCGTGCAGCTGCGTGCGTATACAACCAACACCACCTATAGAACTAGGTGGTGTTGATACGACATGTCCGTAGTGGCCTTCACAGAAGCAGCGGCTTAGCCAATATTTTGTCATGTTCATGTGATCGTGTGTTTGTATGTGCGCCTTTATACATATACAGACTGGAAAACTTAGTGGATCGGCTAATCCACCCCCCCCCCTCCCACTCGCCCCCTTTACGACAGTGCACCAAATCCCCCTCCCCCGGCCCTTATTTACGTTAATGCACCGAACCCCCGAGAAACGGTTGTAGAACCAACTGGTACCAACCTGCAAAAGTTTAGGCCGAAGCACAGCGTGCGTGGGCCCTGCAGCAGACGACAATGTGTGATGGAATCAGCGACGAAGTTACGTGCTATAAGGTACTGCTGCTGGCTAGCACGTCCGGATATCGGTGCACGAAGAAGCGAACACACCGACACGACAGATCTTCTTAGGCGACTAAATTTAGGATCCTCGGTGTTTTCCCGCAACGGAGGAAGTCTCCGGTCACGAAACATTACCTTCTCCATGTCGCGACGCAGGAGCGACGGACAATGCGGTACAGTGGCGACACGTCACCTAGGTCCAAGTAACTGCATAACGGTTCGCTCCCCTTGAGAGGGTCCTCCTCCTCTAGACACACGCAGTTCCTGGTTGCAACAACGCGGCGTTGGTAAGACGCTCGCTGCATCGTCGCAGTGTTTTTCTGCGTTGCAGAGCAAATCACAGGACCCGAGTACCGAGCAGACGCTGACGATGATCCATCCATTCAGCGAGCGCGCGATGATGCGATTTTCGTTCCCGGTCAGGTCGAGCATTCTCTTTAGGAATATCCCGGCCCTTACACGCGATTTCCTCAACAAGCCAGCTTTCTATTGAACGGCGCTGGGTCGGGGATTTTCCTCTTCGGGCAGGGCCTCCGAAGCACACGGGCACTGCTCTGTCTTCGCCAGTCGTGCGGAACTGTGGGACTCTGAACGTGGCAGCGAAGACTCGATGGCAGCAGCAGCGACGGCGGCGATGTGTAGCTCGGGTTTCAGTCACGGCGTTCCCAGCGGACGCGGCCACCTGACACCATTGTAGTATGCCGGAGGCATCAGGGAGCCGAGGCGTGCACGTAGGTGGCCAAACGCACAATGAGCGCATTTATTTGTCGACGCGAAGGAGAACCGAGTGCTGCGCGTGCACATTCCTACGCGCCGACGCGCATAAGGCGTCAGCTATGCACAGGCGCCGTTGCGCCAAAATTTTTTTAGTACGCAGGGCAGGCAGGTAACACCGGTAACGCGGAGTGGCAGCAGTTCACGCGTCGCGGCTAGCAAACATGGCCCCTTGGAATGTACGCCTTTGCTTGCTAAATTCTATGTCCAAGGGAATCAGATAGACAGGAAAGAACTATATGGGACAAAGAAAGAAAATTTCGAACTCGAGATGTCTGTGGGATATATACTTCGCTTTATACGATTACAGCGTGTCCCGACACCTATGTATGTGTGTATCTAAATCTCGATTAACCTAATCATTTATGTGTGTCCATTCTTTAATAAATGTTTTTCCACAGCCAGTTCAGGTAAAAATCAAATAGTAACAGAAGATACTGAGTGTCTGTAATATAAGTGCGCAGGAGAAGTCGTGGTGTTCGGAGTTCCAAGTTTAGCTCGTACATCAGTGGAGAGTATGAACAACCTAACAGAGCTCTAGAAGTCGATGGATGGATGGATGCTATGAGCGTCCCCTTTGTAACGGGGCGGTGACATGTGCGCCACCAGGCTCGTAAGAAAATTTAAGAACTTTTCTTTTTTTTCCTTCTCTCTTTAAATTGTCCTCGTGCCTTTTAAATCTACTTCAATCAAATCGATCATACTATAGCAAAAACGGAAATTCATAGCCCAGTTCCCTGCCCCTTATGGCAGAAAGTCCATATTTTTCCCTATAATTATTTTTGTCCGTTCTCTCTAGTTTTCTGCCACCAGTATTCTAACCGTCTCTTACTTATTTCAATCGCGGCTATGTTCAGCTTCCCGTTGTTCTCCCTAAAACCCAAGGCTTCATGTAGGGTGGTGCCCAAACGTACACCTGGGCGGATATCTCCGCATTCAATCAGAACATGATCCGTCGTTTCCCTATCTTCCCCACAGCATGTGCATTTTTCTTCTTCTTTACTGAATTTCGCTTTATAAATACGCGTTCTAAGGCAGCCCGATCTCGCTTCAAACTGTAAAGCACTTCCTCTTGAATTATCATAAAATGCCTCCCTCTTTGTTTCGTTTTTGCCCTTTCGGTAGTTATTCAGAGTCGGTTTTTTTTTTAAATAAATCTCCGCCTCTCTGACTTTTCCCTTTGCGCTCTTTGTTGTCAGTTCTCTTAGAGCCGTATATTTACTGGTGAGCCTCCTAGTTCTTTTTCTGCACTGCGTGTCAACGCTCTTTCTATATAAATAACGGAACACCTTCACTGCCCACCTACTCTCTTTCATATTCCTAAGCCTCTCTTCAAACCTTATTTTGCTATGGGCTTCCCTTGCCTCAAAACTAGCCCATCCCGTATCGCCCTTTACAGCCTCGTTTGTCGTTTTCCCGTGAGCACCCAACGCGAGGCGTCCCACAGTTCTTTGATTCACATCCACTCCTGATTGTATCTCTGGCCTCATGCACACCACTGAGTTCCCAAATGTAAGCCCCGTCTGTTTCGAATACCACCTAGCGAGGGGTGAGCGACACTTTTCTGTTACTTAAAGGGAAACTCATCTGAAAAGATGAAGTGTTTAAAATGATCGCTTATATTTGAAGAACTCGATTGTCGTTAATATCAACACCTGATGATGATGCTGATAAGCCTCTTTTACGGCGCACACCCACTGAGGGGGATAGGCCAAGAATCGGGCGGCAGCAGTCAGTAAATCTGTTGTTTCAAGAGGGACTGAGCCAATAAGAACAAGAACAAGCAAAAGGAAACAGAAAAAGAACTACAGAAAGAAAGAAGGAAAGAAAGAAAGAACAAAACTGAACAATCCAGTAGTCAGACTAACAGATGGAATGGGAGGGATGCAAGAGTAATGACATTTTTCGATATTAAAAGGGAAAATCAATGTCTAAGTTTTAGTTTAGAAATTTCGTGCCGGAACTTCGGAACCTAACGACGTCAGAAGCACCCCCCCCCCCCTTTTTTTTGTCTTCTCGGCAAATTCGCTCCACGAAATACTCTGAATCCTTGTGTTAAGTATTTGTCTTTCTTGGAACACAATGTTGGCCTTTCTTACCAATAAATACCGATCGGTGATGTGAAAAGCTAACCAAGAAAAAATGCTTGTTACTTTAGTGTCCCGCATAACGATCGGCGGTTTGGAATCGCAAAACATAGACTTGGGTTGCACTGTCACACCGCAGGGCTCCGCCATCTCGCCCATGCTGTTTAACCTCGTGCTCCTCGGATTACCTCGGAAACTGGAAGAAATAGAAGGCTTGCACCACAGCTTGTATGCCGACGACATCACCCTACGGGTTACTTTGCAGCATACTTTGCAGGCGGCCGTTGACGCGATGCAGGAGTACATCCGCGACACGGACCTCGAATGCTCCGCGGCCAAGTCGGAGCTCCTGCTCTACAGACCCACGCGCCAGGGCCGTAAGCCCAAGACCACCGCTTCTGTAACCGATCGCACGGACAAGGACATTACAGGTGTGACATCAGACGGCGCCATCATCCCGCACGTTCACGACATTAGGGTACTGGGCTTGCACCTGTCAGCGAATGGCCATAACGGCCAAACCATACGCAGGCTGGAGCGCGCGGTTGATGAAACCATCCGGCTGCTGAAGCGCATCACCAATAGACACAGCGGAATGAAGGAACACAATACGATACGACTGGTACAGGCGTTCACAATCAGCCACATCATGTACGTGGCCTCCTATACCTCAAGTGGCAAGCGACCGAACGAACGAAACTAGACTGCATTATTCGCATGGCATACAAACGCGCCATCGGACTACCTATCAACACGAGTACGGACAAACTTTTCGAACTGGGGTTACACAACACCTTAGACGAGTTAATCGAAGTGCACAACGTCGCGCAGTATGAGCGGCTGGCAAAGAGCCGCACTGGCCGACACATCCTCGAAACTCTTGGCATCACCTACCACACGCAGCACGGCAAAAAGGTTGCGATATCCAAACAGATTCACGAGCGCATCGTCGTTCCGCCGTTGCCCAAGAACATGCACCCGACGCATCACGTTGGCCGGCGAAACAGGCGCGCGAGAGATCTTGAAAAGAAATTTGGCAATAGTCAGGAAATGGTGTACGTATAGACGCGGTCCGTTACGAACGCAACGCGGATTCGTGGTCGCTATAACAAACTATACTGGAACTTGCATTGCGAGCGCCACAACACGCACTGTAGAGACGGAGGCGGCCGAAGAAGCGGCGATAGCCCTCGCGATAGCCGCTATACGGACGCCACAGTTATAATAAGCGACTCGCAGGCCGCGATACGTAGCTACGCCAGCGGCCGGATCTCCTGGGAAGCGGCCCGCATCCTCCAAAATCACGAAGGCAACATTTGCTGCAAAAATGACGGTTTCCTCCTATGGACCCCCTCCCACACGGACCCACCGCTTGCAAGCAATTAGGCAGCCGACGCCGCGGCTCTAGAACTTACACGCCGAGCCGCGACAACAGCGGACAGTCAGGACTCCCCGCCCAACACGCGGGCGATGCGGGAGTGGACGTGGGGGGCTCGCATGACCACTTTCAGAGACATCACACAACACTACAGATTGAACAAATGTAAGTACCCCCCACCACACGCCAAACTAAACAAGAAACAGGCGGTTGCCTGGAGACAGCTACAGACACACACATATCCAAACCCGGTGATCCTTCACCTCTGCTACCCAGACATTTATACGTCTGACACGTGTGCGGAGCCAGAGCGACGTTGCAGCCCATGCTGTGGGCATGCACAGGTAGCGCACAGCAGGATCCCCAGCGGGGTAGACATGGCAGTCTGTGGCGGCGGGGCGCGATGGGAGGCGCGCATGCTCAGCCACAACCTCACCGATCAACTCTGGGCCGTCCGGCACGCCGAGGAAGCCGCCCGTGTCCAAGGGCTCGAGGCCGTCACCTAGGCTGGGGGCATGTGACCCTACCCCGACCAAATCGCCGGACCTACTTGTTAAATAAAGTTTTCTCTCTCCCTCTCTTTAGTGTCCCTTTAATACCATACATACCTGCTGAGTCCCCCCTTCTCTCTCTCTCTCTCGCTTTAGTGTTATAATCTGTTGTACTTTTATCCTGATGTCGATACCTAGCTCCTTCAGTCCTTATCGCGATAGATGAATAATGCATGGTTGTGTATAGCATAACGTTTCGGGAGGCTTCAAAAACGGGCATGGCCGGTGCTCTTCAGTTGTACTCCGTTTTTTAGGGGCGACGCTCCTTAAGGTTTGGGTCTGTCCGTCCGTTGTAGTAGCGCGTTACCTACTAGGAACGCGCTACTAGGAGGGCGCGTGTGGGAGGCGCGCCCTCGGCGCGTGCCTCCCGGCGCGCGAGCTCTCTCACTCTTCCATCTGCTGTCTTGTGATAGAGAGAGACAGAGAGAGCGAAAGGCGCGCGTTGACTATGGAAACGCTCTTTCTTCGATGAACTCGCTACCAGCTCGCAAAGAAGGAGAACGCGCCTGTCACAAAATAACTGCCTATTTTGAAGTAAAACCCCGCGTCGAAAAGCCCAAAACAACAACAACAAAAGCGGCGCTCGGAGTAGGCACCGAAAGTCACGCCGCGCCTACAAAAGGCCAGAATGTTGTAGAAGCTTTCTTATCGCGGCGAGCGCGCGCGCGGGACAGACGTAAGGAGAGAGGGGAGGCGGAGAGTACACACCGACGCTCCCCGCGCAGTGAGATAAAGAGGCGCCGCCCCAACCAAGAAGGTTCGAGAGTGGGCGAGAAGGTTCCCAACTGTGTGGGTGCTTTGGGTCACGTGGCCCTACGGAACCTTCTAGTTCCCTTTCCCAAGACTATATAAGCGGTCGGACACGGGCCGCGCAAGGAGGGGGCGAAGAAGAGACGAAGAGAGAGAGAGAGAGAGAGATAAAACTTTATTGTCGTCAGTTACGGAGGTAGGTGATCCGCCAGGTCGAGCCTGGTGGCCACCTCCTCAGCTCTTTGTATGGCCTGGAGCTGGACGCTAAGGCTGGTGGAGGTCAGAACCTCCTCCCACCCCTGAGGTGAGGGAGTGGCCAGGAGATCGGGAGAGGGTGGGTCTTCTCTGCAGTCCCAGAGGATATGGTTAAGTGTGGCTGTTGAGCCGCACTGCGGGCAATGTGGGTCGAATATGTCAGGGTGTATGCGCGCGTAGACGTACGGGTTCGGAAAAGGATGTGTTTGTAGTCGGCGCCAGATCACCTCCTGGCGCTTGGTCAATTTATGGTGCGGAGGTGGTGTCAGCTGCCTCGACAAGCGATAATAGTGGGTAATGTCGTGATATGAAGTAAGGGCTTCTTGATGGTCGCCCGGATCCGACGTAGGCTCCACCGCTCGGCTGACGAATCCTCGAGCACATTGGTGGGCCGCCTCGTTTCCCGGGTTCCCCGCGTGAGCCGGAACCCATATCAGTTCAATGGGGCATGGTGTGTCATCTTCGTCTGGAAGTAGAGGGGGGCGGAGTAATCGCAGCGTTGTGGGTGCTACGATGCCACGTGCAAAGTTCGAAATGGCGGCTTTTGAGTCGCTGAGTATAGTAGAGAGAGTTGAAGAGTTGCAAGTAAAAAGAAGAAGCAAGAAGTCGTGCGCGACTCAGACGCCGAGCCAGCTGACAGGCCACCTGCAAGAAGACGCCGAGTGTCTTGGTGAATAGGACTCTGTGTTTTGTTCATTGTTGCAGTGCATGAACTTGTTCGTGTTGGTTGGCTTTGTATAACTTTGCGACCCATCTGTTTTTGAGTTGTGAAAGCCGTGTTGTGTAAGTTTGTGTGACTGCCTATTTGATGAAAATATATTTGTTTTGTTTGACCACCCTTGGCTCTGACTCGGTCTTTGAACCACTGCTGGCGTTTTGCTAGTGTGCTAAAGGGGACCAAAAATCTTATTGTCCCAGCTTTCGTGGGATCTTTTTCGGGGAACCAAGACGTTGGTTCTTGGAATTATTTCCGGCGATCGCGCCCCGTACATCATTGCACGGGTTTGGTGACAATATTTCTGGCGTCCGCGACAGGACTTCTTTGGCGCTTGAGTGTGTTTCGAAGTACGGAGGACGAGCCTTGGGTTGTGTACGTGCTGGCGTATACGATTTTGTGTGTTGCACCACGTTCTCGCTAACCTGTGTGCGGAGATTACTTTGACAGTTGATGTATAGGCAGTTATTTGTTTGTGCACGCGGCTAGATTTTGTGGGAGGGCACCATGGATCTTGAGAAATTGATTGCCCTTGGTGAAAAGATGGGTCTAACCGGAGCTGAGTTACGGAAATAGGTGAACCAAGAGAAAAAAGAAGCTGCGGAAAGAGAAAGACAAGCTGCTGAAAGGGCGGAACGAGAAATGCAAGCAGAGATTGAAAAGGAGCGGCTCGCAGCTGAAAGAGCTAAAGAAGAGAGAGAAGCGAAAGAAAGAGAAAGGGAAGCGATGGAGAGACAAATGAAAGAAGAAAGAGAGGCGAAGGAACGTCAGATCGCAGCTGAAATGGCTGAGAGGGAAAGGCAGAGAGAAGCGGAGATGGCTGAGAGAGAAAGGCAAAGGCAGCATGAGTTGGAGCTTGAACGTCTCCGTTTGCAACAGCGCGTTGACACGCCCGTTCGAGTCGACAGCACGGAAAGAGAAGAGTGCTCGTTCCGACTGAATCCAAGCAAGCTGCTTGTGGCGTTCGATGAGAGGAAGGATGATTTAGATGCCTACTTGCACAGATTCGAAACCGTTGCTAGAAGTTAGAATTGGCCGGAAGAACAATGGGCAACGGCATTGAGTACTTGTTTGAGCGGCGAAGCACTCAGTGTGTATGGCAGGTTGACGCCTGCGGATGCCTCGAACTATGCAAGGGTTAAAGCCGCTTTGCTGAAACGATTCAGATTTACTGTAGAAGGCTTCCGAGACAAGTTCAGGACGGGAAAGCCCGCCGATGGAGAGACTGCTACGCAGTACGCTGCGCGACTCAGCCACTATTTTGATCGGTGGACTGAACTTTCAGGAATTGAACAGGAGTACGGTGCGCTTAGAGAGCTTCTCATTAAGGAGCAATTTCTCGTCAGTTGCCACCCGAGCCTGTCTCTTTACCTGAAAGAAAAGCCCAGTCTCTCAGTGACATGCTGGAATTAGCAGACCAATTCTTGGAAGCGCAAGGAGGCACCAATCTTGGCAAGATCAGAAAAGAGGGAATGGAAGATGTGAAACAATCGGCACCTGATGAGAGAAGAAGCCCTCCGAAACCTGTTACGAGGTGTTTCCTATGTAATCGGCTGGGACATCGTGCTAGTGATTGCCGAACAAATTTTTCTCGCCCGAGTGTGAAGTGCTTCAAATGCGGGCAGACCGGTCACAAAGCTGACGCGTGTCGGAATGAAGTGAAAAGTTCAGCAGGTATCCTGTGTATATGCCCCGCCGAAACAGGAAGAGGATGAGAAAGTTCAGGGCTTCTTGGAACTTAAGGACGGAAAGAAAGTTCCAATCGTCGGTGCCATAACGACTACACGCCCCGGAACACTGGATAAGAATATGCCAGTACTTTTTGGCAAAGTAGCAGGAAAGCGTGTAAGCGTGTTACGGGACACTGGCAGCAGCACAGTAATTGTGCGAAGGAATTTGGTCCGGAACCACGAGCTCACAGGCGCGAAAAGTATCGTTTGCCTAATTGATGGTACAGCGAGGAGGCTCCCTGAAGCGAGGATCAAAGTGGAAACCCCCTACTACAGTGGGATGGTTACGGCTCTGTGTATGGAGAACCCACTTTATGATCTGATCGTGGGAAATATCAAAGGTGCACGAGGCCCTAACGATCCGAAGCCTCGATGTGAAGAGCCGAAGAATGAACCTCATCGGGAACTACCAGCAGCTGCAGCTCGAACTCAATTCCAAGAGAAGCCTGTTGAGCGTTCTAGAATGCCGGACTCCGACAAGAATTCGGTACGAGCTTCATTCGAAGCCAAGGAGCCTCGCGAACGGCGAGAGGTTGCTGTACCCGTGACACCGCGCATTGAAGTACGGTCAGCTGGGGTGTGCACTATCAGCGCAACTTTTGATGCAAGTGCGGAGAATGAGAATAAAGCACCGAGCAAGGAGACTCCGAAGATCGACAGAGACGAGAAAGAACTGCAAATCGCATCGGAGCCAGCACAGCGTTGCGAAGAAGTGGATAAGGTGCGTTCACCACAACAGCTAACGCCAAGATTCACCCGGAAGAAAAAGAAAAAGTACAAACAGCGACGTAAGAGAAAGGCAGTCTCGAGATCCTGAATTTAACTGTCCTTTCGCAGGGTGAAACTCCATGTGTTGTGATTGTTCATGTTGAGTGAAACAAAATTCACATGTATCGATGTGCGTGTGTTACATCTGAATGTTTTGTAACCTTTGAGAAAACGAATGTATTGAGTGTTTTGTGTGCGCGCGGTGCATTGTGAAGCTTTCAAGCGATGTATTTTTATGGGACTTGTGTGTGCGTGATTCATTGTGAAGGTGTAGCGACGTTCCGAGTGTGGACTCATGTGTTTGAACTCTCAAGTGGACTTATGTGCTACTGATTGTGAGAAGACTTGTGGAACTTTGTGTGGTTAATTTTGTGTGTGCACTATTTTGTGTGTTTTGAATATTATTTCATAATATTCTTAAAGTGAGGGGCAGTGTCACAAAATAGTGCCTATTTTGAAGTAAAACCCCGCGTCGAAAAGCCGAAACAACAACAACAAAAGCGGCGCTCGGAGAAGGCACCGAAAGTCACGCCGCGCCTACAAAAGGCCAGAATGTTGTAGAAGCTTTCTTATCGCGGCGAGCGCGCGCGCGGGACAGACGTAAGGAGAGAGGGGAGGCGGAGAGTACACACCGACGCTCCCCGCGCAGTGAGATAAAGAGGCGCCGCCCCAACCAAGAAGGTTCGAGAGTGGGCGAGAAGGTTCCCAACTGTGTGGGTGCTTTGGGTCACGTGGCCCTACGGAACCTTCTAGTTCCCTTTCCCAAGACTATATAAGCGGTCGGACACGGGCCGCGCAAGGAGGGGGCGAAGAAGAGACGAAGAGAGAGTTGAAGAGTTGCAAGTAAAAAGAAGAAGCAAGAAGTCGTGCGCGACTCAGACGCCGAGCCAGCTGACAGGCCACCTGCAAGAAGACGCCGAGTGTCTTGGTGAATAGGACTCTTTGCGTTTTGTTCATTGGTGCAGTGCATGAACTTGTTCGTGTTGGTTGGCTTTGTATAACTTTGCGACCCATCTGTTTTTGAGTTTGTGAAAGCCGTGTTGTGTACGTTTGTGTGACTGCCTATTTGATGAAAATATATTTGTTTTGTTTGACCACCCTTGGCTCTGACTCGGTCTTTGAACCACTGCTGGCGTTTTGCTAGTGTGCTAAAGGTGACCAAAAATCTTATTGTCCAAGCTTTCGTGGGATCTTTTTCGGGGAACCAAGACGTTGGTTCTTGGAATTATTTCCGGCGATCGCGCCCCGTACATCATTGCACGGGTTTCGTGACAGCGCCCTCACCCGCGAGAGACAAGCTTGACGCAGGCAGCGTCTTCTAGCGAGTTTCTTGATTGAAAAAGACCGACTGCTCGCGCTGGAGAACCGTTCACCGGCCACCCATATATATATATATATATATATATATATATATATATATATATATATATATATATATATATATATATATATATATATATATATATATACAGGGTGTCCCAGCTATCTTTAGCCAGGGTTTAAAACTATGCCGATGCACCCTAAGACAACGCGACCAAATGCATTTTTCTTGCTATCGTATGGAGTGAGTCAGACTATTTTTCGTGTTCCACATAATTGGTTAATTAGGCGAGATTAATTCATTAACTTCGGACGCAACAAAGTTAGGCAAATAATTCCTATGGAAAACTTGTAGAGTGGTCTGTCAAATGCCCAGTTAAAAAGTTTCCAACTTTCTATCTATTCATAATTAGTGTTTTCCAGCTTGCTGCAGATGCCCGCGAAATACAAAAAATACCACGTGACATCGCGGCTTGCGCGCCGCGATTGCAGTGCTCTCAAACTTTCCGCGTACGAACTAACACCGCATTTAGCCGGGCGTACCGCCGATTAAAAGCGACAGGGCTGTGAAAAAGGCGGTGGTCGTGCGATCGAAATCAGCAACCGTCATCGCTAGCGCTGCATAAAGCGATTTACGGGACGCGTGCAGCGCTAGCGATGACGGTTGCTGATTTAGATCGGACGACCACCGCCTTTTTCACAGCCCTGTCGCTTTTAATCGGCGGTACGCCCGGCTAAATGCGCCCCGCCACGGTGGTCTAGTGGCTAAGGTACTCGGCTGCTGATCCCGAGGGTCGCGGGATCGAATCCCGGCCGCGGCGGCTGCATTTCGATGGAGGCGAAATGTTGAGGCCCGTGTGCTGTGCGATGTCAGTGCACGTTAAAGAACCCCAGGTGGTCGAAATTTCCGGAGCCCTCCACTACGGCGTCTCTCATAATCAGAACTGGTTTTGGGACGTAAAACCCCACAAAACAACAACAACAACCCGGCTAAATGCGGTGTTAGTTCGTACGCGGAAAGTTTGAGAGCACTGCAATCGCGGCGCCGAAGCCGCGATGTCACGTGGTATTTTTTGTATTTCGCGGGCATCTGCAGCAAGCTGGAAAACACTAACTATGAATAGATAGAAAGTTGGAAACTTTTTAACTGGGCATTTGACAGACCACTCTACAAGTTTTCCATAGGAATTATTTGCCTAACTTTGTTGCGTCCGAAGTTAATGAATTAATCTCGCCTAATTAACCAATTAAGTGGAACACGAAAAATAGTCTGACTCACTCCATACGATAGCAAGAAAAATGCATTTGGTCGCGTTGTCTTAGGGTGCATCGGCATATTTTGAAACCCTGGCTAAAGATAGCTGGGACACCCTGTATATATATATATATATATATATATATATATGCACTGGATCTTGACTTGCAATGAAGTGCCGGTGGGAGATTTCACTTGTGCGTATAGTTGAACCATAAGGATTCGTAGCGTGCGCGTTAACTAAATTAATCCGGAACTCGGCACGATCTACGATGAACATCCGGAGCTTCGCCCACTCATCATCATTCACTCCGTGGATATGCTGTGATTTTTTTTTCTCCCTCCAATTCCAAACATCTATTTTATCGTCGCGATAGATAATGACACTCTCTATCATGTCAGGTTCGGGAGGCTTGAATACCGATATACCATATTCTTCCAACTGCTATAGGCAACGTACGTACGTCAGACAAGGAAGCGCTCGTTACATGATCGGTAGTTCATCGGTCTCCTGCAAGACATGGAGGACTGCATCTCGATACTTCGTCAGCTGAAACTGTTTATTCGCACGCACCCTACCTGTCTGTTTCTTACCCACCCGCTTCGATTGTTATACAAGCCACCTTTTGGGAGCTGATGCACTTAAAAACGAACGACGATCCCACAACTCCTCTCTATCTCGTTCTCAATCTGATGTAATAATCACTCTTTAGCGGCAATCTGGAGAATCGAGGGGCGGAAGATGGGTCGGATACTCTGGAGATGTGAACCCGTTGCATGTACACATCAGCGGCACCTCGACACTGCACAGAGATTCTCGACAGTTGCACACAAGCGAGAGTTCTCGAACGACTCACATTTCTCCGGAGACACTGCAGTGAACGCGCCAGAGCTTTGCGAAAACCTGCCATAAACCAGGAGCGTCCGAAAACGGTGAAACCTTGCTAGCGAAGCCGAACTCTTTGTCAACGGATCGTTTTGCGAAAGCACACTTCGCTGCGCGAAAGGCGCATCATTTGCTTGTCGACGGCCGTCTTTCCGTTCTTGAAGTATAGCGCGCGTCGCAACACAGCAGGCTGTCATATACGTCACACAAGACAAATTAGGCAGCGGCCGTGCTTAAAGTACATCGCCAAAGTAACGCGCCGACAAAGCCGAAACCTGCGCGGCGATAGAGGCATCGCAACTACTGAAGCCCTAACTGCTGGCGCGCATTAACACAATTTACGACTTCGCTCCATCATTCCTATAGATTGCGGTGCCACTCAGTGGCGCGCCGACAAGGGGAGGGGGTTTCGGAGGTTGTAACTCCACCCCCCTGAGGCCGACCTAACCGCCCCTCCTCCTCCGTAAGTGCTCCTATGTCCTAGATGAATGTGGCGCTAATGTCTCTGCAAAACGCCGAAAAAATAATAAAGATCATCATCATCATAGATACTATTATTTCGCATTTTACTTGCTTTACGTTTGCTCCAGCTGAGCAAGGAAACGACGTATTGCACATGGTGCCAGCCCTCCCCCCCCCCCCCCCTGGCCCGCCCATTTTTCAGACACACGCAACTACATGTAATCGCATGCCCTTCGTGAAAAATTGAACCCCCCCCCCCCCCCCTGCAGCAGAAATCCTGGGTGCGCTGGTGCCACCGCTGAGAACCAATAGTGCAGTGAAAGGGAGTCGATGTTCATTTAAGAGGAATTTTGCTTGCTAATATCTTAAAGTGTCCCTGAAATGTTTTTTTTTTTGACATTGCGTCACTGATTAGGCAACACAATTGTGAAATCATTCACGACATAAACAAAGCGAAGCACCATGCGCTAAGGCAGCTATGAGCTTATTTCTGTCGCCTTCCTCCTTACCACTGCTGTTCCTCCTCAACTCGATCAGCTGCGGAGTGCACGCTAGCGACGACTGTTCCTCCCTCGTCAGCCGCCCTGCGGAGCCCTCCGCAGGGACATAGCGCCCCGATATCTTTACTGAGGTCGCCGGCCTCGGCAGTGGTAGCCGCTGTAACAGGGCGCCGGCGACTAGTGTGTACGCCGCCAGATGCCGCGACGATACCGTTGGCTTAAATGAAGGAGCACGTTGTAGCAGTACGTTGTTCGCAGTTGGGAAAATTACGTACACGTCACTTGTTAGGGGGCCAATCAGCGGCCTCCCATTCCATCGTTCGATAGGCGGGGGCGTTTGAAAACGCATTTCGACGAGCCACTGCGATCTTTTGCGATGCGCGTGTTCAAAGCCTTCTTGTAAATTACACACTTTACTCAGAGCGCTGAAATCTGTCCTCTAATGATCCTAATGACTCGCTCTACCGGATCACCATGTTTTCACAATATCCTCAAAACCGTTTCAGGGTCCCTTTAAGCTCTAACCGGACATTAGATGAAAATTGTAAGGCGGTGTAATAAAGATATAAGGCCCGTTTTTTTTTTCCGTCGTATTGCAAGTCTTTCGATCATGTGGTCCTTAGCGTTTCCACCTTTTGTAGTCACACACTGGCAGGTTGTGCGTTCGAATAATAGCGTGTGGTACCCTTGCAATGCCAAAAATGTGTGTTTATTTTTCAGACGTACATCCACTTCCGTTACGCAAGTACGTCAATGATTCGTTGTGGACCCCGGCATAAAATACTGTCGTGTGAAAACGTCCGTTCTGCCCAAGGATAGGTGGTGGTGCACGCGCGGGTTGTATTTGTGTCGCACAATTGCAAGCATGCCAGGAAAGCCATCGAGTCCACGTGCATGGTTTAACCATGCATCCTTCCATAGGCGGAGACTTCTTCATTTTCCGGAGGGGGCGGGGGCGCCGGGATCTTCCCTGCGGTCTTCTATCCTCATTCTCCAACTACCCTTCCTCATCCTTCTTTCTCTAATTTTCCTCCTCACCCTCTCCCATATTTTTCAAAAACGCGGGGGAACTCAGGCAATTTTAATTTTTTTTTTTCTGATGATGAAAACCGGCAAACTGCCACACGGCCGGACTGGAGGAGCGATGCGCGCGCATTTGCGCGCATCGCTTTCCCAGTCCGGCCGTGAACGCATCAACATCGCTGTAAATTAACATCTGACATTATTTTTTCCAAGAAATATTTATTTTACAATAAATTGAGCAATGTATTCCCAAATGACACAGAAAGCACAAGAGAAGAAAAAACGTCACAGCAAGTCACTTTCGCGAAAATAATTTTGAACTTTACACGATTATTTGCACTTCACATTTGTAACATTGTCATGCAATCGTAACCCAGTGAATTAAACACCAGTTAAAGGAGTACTGACGCAAAATTTAAGGCGATTGAGATAACTTGCGGGACAGATTTGTGTCGACACACACGCATCATCTACAAAATATCAACGGCTGATATAGCTTAGAACATATTACAGCGTAAGCTGTTATGAGATCACAACAATGGCGCCGTAGTTGTCTGCCGCCGCCGCCCGTGTCCGTAACCAACATCGCTCCTCGTGAAGAACAGGACAACTGCTGCCATCTATTGGCGCTGATTTTCTCCGCGTAGCTTTCGATATGTGTTTTTACGAAGCGCCGCCTCGTGAAGCAGTTTTGTCTTATCGTTCCGTGCGTCACGCGACAGGCAAAGTGCGCAGCCCCGACAGCAACCTTTCGTGGCTCTTCGATATATCTGATGGCGCCTACTCGCAAGATGCGGACCGCTGCTGAAGTGAATCGCAGAGTTACGCGCGCAGCTGCGGCTGGGCAGCGTCGGGCACAGCAGACCGCTGTGCAGAGAGGAGCCCAAACCGCAGGTTATGGCGCAGCGGATACCCACCGCCTGTACTTGCACTAGTTTCCCCAAGCGTTTACAATGGCCTCTAGGAAGGTCGCTCCTTCAGCTTATGCTGTCACTGTCCTGCGATTCCGCGCAGGCCTGGCTCTTTTTTAATATCAATTTTAACGTGCGTGTTGCGCCACTGCATGCGAAACGCGCTTTTCTGTCTCATGTAAACAACCAGTCCCCACCTGCGTGACGAGTTTGTGTTGCTGTCATGATTCTTGGGAGGGCGCTGATCCTAGCAGACGTTTCCGACGGAAAGAGGGGGCAGAATTGCACCGGAGTACAAAATGACGTCCTCGCCTCGGCAGCGCGTTGTTGAGGGATCACGCATGTCTGAAACTTCCCAGAGGGCATTACAGCAGCACCCAGGGAGCCTTCACTCAAAAGAGTTGTCCGCGCGGTACTCATGTGAACGCGGTTTTGTGTGCACATGTAGTCATCTGTGTTTACATGAATGCCATCCTGGGTGCCGCCTCATTCATCGCTCTTTCAAACGGAAAATGCGTCTGGGCTCCACAAAACCGTACACAAAATATTAATAATCACGCGCTCGAGCCCTCGAGGTTTACAGCCGGAGTAAGTGAGTCATTAGCTACTTATTGATGCAGAATTTTTGCGTCAGTACTCATGCAACGTATCAACGTAATTGAAAAATGATTTACAAAACACCGGCTGCCAAAAGAAAGATCCCCGGGCTAGTGTACGAGGTTCCGTGCGCCGATTGCCACGCCACTTACATCGGTGAGACAAAAAGCTTTCCAGAAAGGATACGCAACACAAAAATGACGTACGCAGCTTCAGCGCTACGCGGAACGCGCTCGCAGAACACAGCGAAAAGAAAGACCATCACATCAACTTCGACGACGCCCGGGTACTCGATACGGAAGGTAACCGCACCAAAAGGCAGTTCTTAGAGCCGTGGCGCGTCCAAACAACACCTGGAAATATCAACGGCTCAACTGGGACCCAATGGAGAAAACAACACCGACACAAGAAAGGCGGAGGAACGACGGTGGAGAGAGGGACAATCACTAAGAAAAGTCGCTAGCTTCGGAGCCGGCCGGACAGTCAACCCTGATGAAGAGACCGAATGGGCCTCGAAACGTTGGGCCAGTTTTTAATTCAAATATTAAAAACTTAGATTAAGAAAAGTGGCTATAGAGTTTGTTTTTTCGTATAGGCCAATTATTGGACTTCCGCCGCCGCTGTAGCGGACCTGCACGATCCTCCTCTCCGGGCTCCGGCGGGGGCTATGCCCCCCCTTGGAAAGTTCGGGGGGGGGGGGGGGCTCGAGCCCCCGAGCCCCCCCCGTACTCTCCGCCTATGCATCCTTCGTGAACGATAACCTCGCAGTTTCGCCGATGGCCCAGGGGGTTCACTATAAGCAATCATGGTCGAATCCCCTGAGTATGCATCGTCAGTGAAAAGGAATCCGGCGTCACTATAGTGAACGGCAGCTGGAAGGCCTATAGGCGCAACGACCTGAATACTGCACCCTGGAAGCTCCATCGCTGGTTGCGAAAGGAACCGGGCTTGAAAATGTTGGTAATGTCTTGCTCCAGGAGCCACCAGCACCTCTTCAGGTCCAACCAGTCGACGAAGATGCGAGCTCCGTATGTCAGCTGTGGTAGCACGCTTGCAAGGAACCTCTCCTTGTCCTTAAGTACAATGCTACCGTGTGCACAAACTCGAAGTAGCCCCGGCCTTCTTTTGGCGGGTGAGGACTTCAACCATACCACCACACACGTTCCGGACAACTATAGGCTGCTGGGTACTTTGGCAACAAGCTGAGCTATAGATTATCCGCAGTGTTTTCGATGCAAAGACGCCGATGGACCGATGTAGGCAGGCCGGAAAGTGCCAGCGCGAAATGTGCAATCTCTCTGCTTGCCATGCAGCCCAGCTTGTGGCTAACGTGAAGGTCGCGGCTGAACGTGAGTGCCTGTCGTGTATCAGCCTTGAGACCCAGGAGTTAGACGGCATTACCAGCATTCTCGACTTGTACGATGTCCCCAACACAGGAGCGGCGTTCCCAGATGAAGTGCTCTTTAAAGAGTTGGAACAGCCGGCCTGCAGAAGTGCCGGGAGTCACTGTATCTGCTAAGGCCTCTGCAGTACACTGAATAAAGTTTGCACCAACCAACCAACTGTATCTGCGAAGTGTCGAACGTCATCCACAGAATTTTCGTATCCTCTTCGGTCATGACCGGGCCCAGATCCTGCAGCGTGAGTCGACCCACCACACATCGATCTTGGCGGTGACCTATCCCTTCACCACTTCTGAAACATCGAAAAAATTTGAGCAGATTGCACTATAGTGGTGCAAGGCTGGACTGAAATCGGAGCTTGTGGCTGACCTTGCTTCCTCCGGCGTCTACAAACTCAACTATAAGTCGCGTAGTTTGTCACATGTCTTGCTGTTACATGGTTTTGGCGGGAACATGTCACGCCGCTACTTATTGTTACATGGTCTTGGTTGGATGATGTCGCATATGACTATAGCTGTTATATGATTTTTGCGCGATCATGTCACGTGACAAGATTTTGACGTAATGCATTTGATTTGGGTCACGTGTATAGGTTTAGAGTGGCCTGGAGGACAATGTCTGGTTGTGACGTCCTCCTCCTTCCCCTCACCCCCCTTTCGCACTCTTTGTGATACAATACTGTGCAAGCTGGTGCTGTGCTTTAGTCTATCCCCTCCTCCTCACCCTTACTTCCCTTTCCTACCCACTTGCTATACTCTGCCAATCTACGCTACACGTATATGCTTTCTACGAAACGCATCCGCCTTTACGTAGTAGTGGGTTATAAGGCCATGAGCGCAAGAGAAGAAAGAAGTACGCACGCACATATTTTATGATGATGATCATATTTTCTGCTTGAACGTGACACCCTAACGCTTAAAGAGCTCCGCTCTAAGTACCACTGGTAGCGGAGCGAAGTTACCGTCCCCGCCAGCTGCGTTAAAAGAGTTGTGTCAAATAAACTTCCCTTTGTGACCAGCGAAAACGCATATATGATGGCTATTCAGGCGTCCAGGGCAGCGCTGTGGCCAATCCTTATCGTAGGCTGGCCGGTGTCACAGTGAAAGGAGCCAGTTCAGTGCCGACGTAGAACCACAAAAGTACGTTCAGCTTTGCAAGAGATATTCCGGCAGGATGTCTTTGGCCAAGGGAGATGGCGCTTGGCCATGAATTTATTCAGAACGGGTAAGCTTTTATCTGTGCAAGCTCCAACTTGTCAGAGCTAGCTACCTTATTTGCGGTGCTAAATGCCGATGGCGTTGAGAATCACTGGCCGCTGCCGTCTCTGAAGGTTCATAATCATCATCAGCTCCACTAGATGGTGTCGAGCATGCAACCATACGTGGCGTTGTTTGCAGCGTCTACGATGGAGAACATATATAAGGTCTTGGTAGTTCCGCCAGTCACATGCAGGCGAAGCGATAGAAATTTCGGCACGCGTCTTGAGACCACTTAATCTAAAGAGTGTTGGGACTGGGGTGTCGATTGTGTGTGGGTGCCTAGGCCACCACGGAGGCGGTGGAGTCAGGAGTGAGGCTGATGTTCAGGACGTTAAGACAAAGGAACAACCAAACTGTATTTACATATATTTACAGGATCGGTGTCTCCCTCGTTGAGCTCTGTGGCCCCCAACGAAAAGTTGCCTCGCCTGCCATTGGCTGAGGAAAGGCAGGAGGAAGGGAAGGAGGCCCGCAGTCAGCTGACGCCTGTCAGCGAATCGATGCCTGTCCGAACTGCACCACCACGACACGTGCGATGGCCGGGCTCCATCTGGTCGCCTCCGTTCCGTTTCCCGCAACGCTGGTAGAGTGTACTAGAAGCTTTTGAGTGGCGCGACCGCAGCGCTCTTCCCTTGCTTGCCCCTTGCCGAACTTGTGGCGAAAGTAGCGGCGGCGCTGCCATCGCCCAATCTACCCAGGTTTGCTCGGCGGCATGGTAGCCTCTGTAGTCGGCATCTCTGTTTCATTTCATTTCATTTCATTTATTTACCTTAAAGACCCCTGTTGCGACTGGCCTGCTTAATTAGCCGGCCAGCGGGTAGCGTGTCGCGGGGCGGCGGAGACGACTTGCAGGCACTTGGGATTCGGGAGCCGAGAACCGAGGCAGAGGTTGAGGAAAACTTAAAAGACGTTTATTTACATATTTACAAGTGCGTTCTCTTCAGAGAGTTCTTTTCTCTCTGTCTATCTCGCTCTCCAGTCCTTCTCTGGGTCCCGCGCTTTTTGTTGCCCGGACTTCTCCACCATTGGCTCCTGGGCGAGGGAGGAGGGAGAGGATGGGAGGTCTCCATACTTGACCCGCCCATGGCCGTAATTACCAAAAGTCCGGGAAACGACGCCGGAGACGATCACATCACACGGCCACGTGCACGTGCGGAGACACACACCGGCAAACAGTTTGTGTGGCCCGACGCTGATAAGATGGGCCCTCGCTGGACGAATCACTTCCAGATGTGCCGGACGGGGTCGACTCCTCAGCTCGGGACCAGACGTTCTTCTCGGCTGGCCTTCCTTCTGTGCTAACTAAAAGCGTTCGCACACACGAAGCACACCCGCACGTGCGGCACAGAAACTCGATCATGTCCCCTGGCGGCGCCACACCGTCGCAGGCACACCTGCAGCAGCTTTGTAACAGCTTCCCCGGCGGCGGGCTGAGACCTCGACGTACAAGGGTCAACACCCTTGTGGGGAGAGGTCGTTGAAGAAGACGCTGATGCGCTGATTCCCAGCAGCCTTGCTCGGCCATCTCCGGTACCAGGCCTCTCGTCCAAGGAGCGGTCTCTGCTCTGCATATCAATTTCTCCGGAACACAGCATCAAACCAACTACGCCAGAACCACAACCGCAAAGCAGGCAAGCGCCCGGACCCCTCTCCTGAGACCCACCAGGCTTTTATCCAAAACAGAATCATTTTCCGCCATACTTATTACAGCAGCAGCACTTCCAACAACCTGAAATAGGCTCCCTAAATACACAAATGCGAGTTGTGACACCGCACAACCCCAACAAAAAAGGACAATGGTAAACCTAAGCTACACCCATAAAAACAAAGGCAATATACAAAAGCAAGAGTACCCGACGCTATCGAGTCTCTATGCAGCAGCGACGTAAGCCGTCAGCATTGCCATCCAGTTTACCCTTTCTTTTTTGAAGAAATTATAATCAGTACAGCAACAGTAGCAAGCTCCAGCGCAGTAGTCGGCCGTTCCCAAATGACATTGCAACCACCCGAGAGGACAATGGTATGCTTAAATTAAGAACTCCGAACCCGCGAGCTACCATGCAAACTTTTCGTGCTGCCTTTTACCATACTGACGTATTCTTTCTGTGAAGCGCTGTACGCTTCCTACAATATCGTCAGTTTACGTCTAGCACATCATATTGGGTGTTTCTCTCCTGACTCGCGTCTCACATGAATCTGAGGCTCTTATTCTCCAAATTCTGTGCCGACAAAACGAATCATCTTCCCGTGCGTAGACAAAACAAAGCTGTCGTGCTGCCTTAGAGCTACGGCTGAGTACGCAAATGCACTCTAGATAAACAATTGCAAACATATACGGTAAAACATCCTAAACACTTCACACTTGACATCCGCCGTCGCACTTATTAGCTAAACAAGCTCCTACTCCGCGGATGCCAACTCGCTCTAGCCGTTGCGGTCACAAACCCCTATAGTTCACATCGGTTACTTCCGCAGTACAACTCTCCTCGATAACGTCCACACAGGACATCTGCGAAGCAACCAACAAATAACTTCCGCAGGCATTACGCGCTCAAGCTCACTAAGAATGCATCACTATGTATCATATGCTCACAGATGCACAGAGGCCAGCTCCTAAACATCCGCTATTTACAAACTCGCTGGATACTCCCTGGCATGCAAACTACTTCCATTAAATCTTACTGACACGCCTATCAAACTGTGGAGACTCAAAACTCTTGCGGTCATACTGTCGCGAGGACCGCGTCTCGTAGAATGTTTTCTTGTTATTTTCTTCTTTTCCGACTGCTTTTGTACAAGGGTGCTCTAGTAAACGAGCTCGCACACCGCAGGGAGCCTTCCAGGAGACGGGACACCGAGAACGAAGAGCATTTGTGCGCGCCGCGGCCAGTTTCTGGAAAGCGTTGTTTGTGTTGGTTTTGTGGCGAGGCCGGATGCACGCGATCGTAGAAGCTCGTATAACATCGTTACCGTCGACCTGCCTGACTTGTCCGTGTAAGGCGGTTTCCTATTGGTGGGAGGCGGTGGTGGTTCGAGCCGTCCGCGTCGCCGTGGATGCTGAAAAAGTGTTATTTAAGCGGCGACACTGGCCTTTTTTGGAGAGAGCGAACTCGGGGACCATGACGCTCGGCATCACCAGGGAGCAGTCCGGCAGGCCGACGGGGTATGATACCATTTTCTGTGTTTTATAATTTTTGCCCTGTGTGTTTTACAACTTCAAGATGTCTTAGCTAAATAAACCCCCCAATGAGTGCTTTCCCAATTCACCGTGTCGACTCCTCATCCCTTGCCTGCGCGGAGTGGCTCCCACGCCTCTTCGTCTTCCTGACCTTCCGATGCGTCTAACATTCACGGCCCCGACGTTTCGCTACAAAGTGGTGGAGGTTGCTCGGTAGCGATATTCCCGCTCTGAAATTATGCCCCGAGTCAATAAGCATCAGGAAACTACTTCGGACTGCTCCACTATGACGGAACCCCCTTCCTTTCTCTCTGCTATGGCTACCCCCCAAGCAAAACCTTTCGTCGGACCGCCAGTCTTCAGAGGCGCGCCAGAGGAATCTGTTTCCGAGTGGCTACTTTGCTACGAACATGTCGCGTCGCTGAACAACTGGGACCAAGCCACGAAAGTTAAATTTTTATATCTGGCTCTAGACGGTGATGCAAAAAAATGGCACACCACTCAAATTCTCACGGGTGCACCTAATTCATGGGAACAATGGGCGACGTCATTGAAAACGTCATTTACTAGCCGTCACTCAGTCGAGATCGCCAATTTACGACTACAAAACAGAACCCAACTGCCGTCCGAAAGCCCGGAGCAGTATTACTATGACGTCGTACAGCTTTGTGCAAGAGCCAACCCGTCTATGTCAGAAGATGACCGGTTGCGGCACCTTATGCGCGGTCTGCGTCCGGATGTGCAAGAAAAAGTGATAATCGCAAACCCGGAAACTTGCGCCGAATTCCTCCGAATTTTACAGCGCATAAATTACGCAGTCTTGATGAGCCGTATGTCGGGGTCGCGGCCGATTGACTACCACTATCCTACTGGATTGCAGTCGTGGATGCAAAACACCGCGCCTCCGGTAGGGATGGCATCCGCCGCCGCGGCAGTGCAGCCTACTCCTACATGTGTCGCCACGTGCGCCGCAGCTGAACTGCGTTGCCCGCGGGAGACTGCCGACCGCGAGGGAGACTTGAAGACGATTGCAGACTCCATCGTCTTACTGTCTGACCGGCTAAAAAGCATAGAAGACGAGATGCGTCGCCCCCCAGTGCCTTGGCCACCGAGAACGTCCCGTGCCAACGACGGGCGTCCCCGATGCCAGATTTGCCGCCGCATCGGCCACGTAGCACGGCAGTGCCGGCAACGGTTCCGGGATGGCAGAAATGATCATGCGGAGCCCCTTGGCAATCAGAACGGGCAGCATAACCCTTCGGGAAACGAGAACGGCCGGGCCTAAGGGGCCAGCCCGGCCGCCCCATCGGCACATTGTCCGAAAGTCAGCTTCTCGTAGTCCCCACACGAGCCAATGGTAGCGAGACAAAACTCGTAATTGATACCGGTTCATCCGTAAATGTCATCTCAGAAGAATTAGCCAACAAAATTTGCGCTGCATCCAAATCGAGAAAAGACATTTTCATCAGAGGAATTGGCGGAGGCTTGCTCACCCCTCATGCTGAAGTTGAAATAAATATTGAATTTGGCACCACCGAAGTTCAAGAAAAGTTTTTAGTGGTCAAGAATTGCCCGTACGAGCTGCTCGGTGGTCTCCCTTTTTGTCGAACAGTGCGACTTCTTATTGATTTTCACAAGAAAGAGCTCCAACTCAATGGCGAGGTTTTTCGACTACGGGTAGACTCAAGTGCCCCCGAACACAATGATGTGCTTACAGTGCGGTGCCACGAGCACATTCGCATTGAACCTCGCACAGAGGTCGCCATTGAAGTAAAAGTTGCAAGGGACGGAATACACCTCGTCGAGCCGAACAGCACGCTGAGAAGTGGACTCCAAGTTGCACGCACAGTGACGAGGATCGAGCATGGGAGAGGCCTGCTTCGTATTGCTAATCCCACCATGTCGCCAGTAAATTTGCTCAGCGGAACAAAGCTTGGATGGGCTTCATCTATTCACGACGCACAGCTGGCAATAGCGGCTCCCGAAAACGATCGAGTGCCTCATGAGCTTGACATACAGACTGGGGATAACCTGCAGCAATCTGAACGGGATGAGCTGCTGTCGCTCATTGAGAAATACCGTCATCTATTTACAAGCAATGATAACCCCATCCGGCAAACTCACGTCGCTGAACACGTGATCGACACAGGTGATTCTCGACCAGTTCATCAGCACCCATATCGCCATTCCCCGTTTGAAAGGCAAAAGATTGAGCAACAGGTCGAAGAGATGCTGCGCGATGGGATAATTAGAGAATCTCACAGTCCTTGGTCATCACCTGTCGTCCTCGTTAAAAAGCCAAATGGGACTTGGCGTTTCTGCGTCGATTTCCGAAGAGTCAATGAAGTGACTAAGAAAGACGTGCACCCACTGCCGCGAATTGATGACATTCTCGACGTGCTTCAGGGGTCAAAATATTTCACCACACTCGATCTAACATCAGGCTACTGGCAAGTGAGCATCAAAGAGGAAGATAAGCCAAAGACCGCGTTTGCCTGTGGACCCGGCCTGTACGAATTCAACGTTGTCCCTTTTGGCCTGTGCAACGCCCCTGCCACATTCCAGAGAATGATTAACAAAGTCCTCAGCGGTCTCCTCTGGAGGGTTTGTTTGGCGTACTTGGACGACATCGTAATTTTCTCCAAGACCATGGCAACCCATTTGCAAGATTTGGAAAGTGTGTTTTCGGCTTTGGACGCGGCAAATTTGCGACTGAAGCCCGAGAAATGCAGCTTCGCCCGCCAGGAAATAAAATATTTAGGACACATTCTCACAGGTGAAAGCATCCGGCCAGATCCAGACAAAGTAGCAGCGATCGAGAGATTCTCCCAGCCGCGAAACAAAAAAGGTGTACAGAGTTTTCTCGGAATCTGTAACTACTATCGGCGATTCATCAAAGACTTCTCTCACATTTCTCGGCCTCTAACCAACTTAACTAAAAAGGATGTTCCTTTCGTGTGGGATGCAGCCTGCGAAGCGGCGATGCAGTCCCTCAAAGAAAAGCTGATCACAGCCCCAGTTCTAGGTCAGTTTGAGCCGGGAAAGCCGATAGAGGTGCACACCGATGCCTGCGATTACGGCATTGGCGCCGTGTTGGTCCAGAAAACTGAAGGTCAAGAAAGAGTCATTGCCTATGCGAGCCGCCACCTCAACAAGGCTGAGATGAATTACAGCACAACTGAAAAGGAATGCCTCGCAGTCGTGTACGCCTGCGGACAGTTTCGGCCATACCTCTTTGGCGCTAATTTCACGGTCGTGACTGACCAAGCTAGCCTAGCTTGGCTTATGAGAGTGAGAAATCCGAACGGTCGCCTTATGCGATGGTCGCTGTTACTTCAGGAGTTCGACATAACGTTGCGACACCGCCCTGGCCTCAAGAATGGAAATGCCGACACGCTTTCCCGCCTTCCTCACGATCCCGCACCAGTAAGCGAAGAAAACCCCTTACCGTTGCTGGTTTTGGATCAGGTGGATGTTGGAAAAAAGCAGAGGGCAGAACCATGGATTAGAGACATTGTACAGCACCTCGAGCACCCGAGTGCTCCCGTTGTCAGGAAGACCAAAAGAACGGCACGGAGTTTTCGGTTGATCGACGGTGTACTGTATCGGAGGGCGAAAGGCTTTGAGGAGGATCGCGCGGCCCTCGTTGTTCCCAAGTGCTTGAGGTCTGAGATATTAAGGCACTGCCATGACGACTGTACGGCAGGCCACTTGGGTGTCAAGCGTACCTGGGAGAGGGTGCGTTGCCGATATTTCTGGCCGAAGATGTTCTCATACGTCAGCAAGTACGTTCTCTCCTGCCCTGACTGCCAGACGCGAAAGCAACCGCCAGGGAAGCCGGCCGGTTACCTACAACCAATCCCACCTGTGGGTCGACCGTTTCAACAAGTGGGCATGGACTTTCTTGGACCTTTCACCAAATCCAAAGCAGGGAACCGCTACATCGTCGTGATTACCGACTACCATACAAAATGGGTCGAAGCTGTCGCGTGTCCGGCAGCCACTGCCGCAGAGGCGGCGAGGGCTTTTGTCGAGCAAATCGTCCTGCGTCATGGTGCCCCGGAGAGAGTGATAAGCGATCGAGGACAGCATTTTGTTGCCAACTTGACCGAGGAAATATTCCGGCTCGTGGGTAGCGAACATGCCACCACAACAGCATACCACCCACAGGCCAACGGGCTGTGCGAGCGTTTTAACCGCACGTTGGCTGACATGCTCAGCATGTACGTTTCCTCGCACCACCGCGACTGGGATGAATTTCTGCCGTACGTTCTTTTTGCGTACAATTCTTCCACCCACGAGACGACCGGATTCACTCCCTTCTTTCTTCTTCACGGGCATGAGCCGACGCTACCGGTAGATGTCGGGTCGGGCGCACAACGTGGATTCGACTACACCCTGGATGCGATGAAAGTGGCTCACCGGCTGCGGCAGGCTCGAAAATTAGTGAATGAACGGGAAAGGCACCAGCAAGAAAAGAACAAGCGCAGCTACGATGCTAAACGACGCAGTGCTGTTTATCGTCAGGGGGACTTGGTGTACGTATGGACTCCCTCGCGAGCAAAAGGAAAGACCACGAAGCTTCTTCACAGATACCACGGACCATTCCGTCTAGTGCGCCGGGTAGCCGAAAATGACTGGGAGGTGGTAGACCAAACTGGAAAAAAACGTGACGTTGTGAATGTTGCGCGATTAAAGCCCTGCCACGTTCGATCATGTTCCGATGCCGACGACGCAGACGATGAGTCCGGTGCCGATCACGAGGTGCGAGATCCGAGTGGTGATGTGCGCGAGTGCAGTGATGACCGCGAGTTCCGTCAAAGTGAAGTGCGCGAGCGCAGTGCCGGGAGTGATGTCCACGAATTACACCCCAGTGTTGTGCGCGAGTGCGACGTCAATGGTGATGTGCGCGAGTGTGGTTCGCGAGCGGACCGAGAACTTCGTTTGCATCATGGTGTGCGTGAGTCAGGGACCAGTGATGTAGTGCAGCAGCGCGAGAGCTCTGACTCTGAAACTGAACTTTACAGCGATTGGAAGACATTGTCAAACGGCAACAACGGACAACGAAATGTCGCTGCTTACGATACTGATACTGACTTGTATTACAGTGCCAGCGAGTGAACTTGAGTGATTTTCAGTCTCGCGATTTTCCATTTGGTGTTCTTAAGTTTCCCACCTTTTAGATGTATAACTTTTCTGAAACGAGTACCTCACATAACTGTTGTATGTAAAATTGTTTTTTTTTGTACTTCTTTTTTCCTGGGTTGCAAGTAAAACGAGTGGGTCACTCTTTTTCGTAGGGGGGAGGTGTCGCGAGGACCGCGTCTCGTAGAATGTTTTCTTGTTATTTTCTTCTTTTCCGACTGCTTTTGTACAAGGGTGCTCTAGTAAACGAGCTCGCACACCGCAGGGAGCCTTCCAGGAGACGGGACACCGAGAACGAAGAGCATTTGTGCGCGCCGCGGCCAGTTTCTGGAAAGCGTTGTTTGTGTTGGTTTTGTGGCGAGGCCGGATGCACGCGATCGTAGAAGCTCGTATAACATCGTTACCGTCGACCTGCCTGACTTGTCCGTGTAAGGCGGTTTCCTATTGGTGGGAGGCGGTGGTGGTTCGAGCCGTCCGCGTCGCCGTGGATGCTGAAAAAGTGTTATTTAAGCGGCGACACTGGCCTTTTTTGGAGAGAGCGAACTCGGGGACCATGACGCTCGGCATCACCAGGGAGCAGTCCGGCAGGCCGACGGGGTATGATACCATTTTCTGTGTTTTATAATTTTTGCCCTGTGTGTTTTACAACTTCAAGATGTCTTAGCTAAATAAACCCCCCAATGAGTGCTTTCCCAATTCACCGTGTCGACTCCTCATCCCTTGCCTGCGCGGAGTGGCTCCCACGCCTCTTCGTCTTCCTGACCTTCCGATGCGTCTACCATTCACGGCCCCGACGTTTCGCTACAATACGATCCTCCTTCAAACGTAGCCTTTTCTATTTTGAGGATCGTATCGCGAACATTTGAGACGATCTTCACACGTGTCTCCAAGCTTTCAACAGAAACACACTTTGCACTACTTCTTCACAATGATTATGAACTCAGCAAAACCACTGTTCGAGAAACAAATCGATCACCTAGGAAAAAGCTACAAAAAGTCGCAGCAAGTTACAATAACAAACACTAATCGCGGAGATCACGAGACACCATTCTCACAACTAAGAAAATCAAAACAAGTGTCCCAAGTTTCTCCATTGGTCATTTGACCACCTGTGCCTGTCTCGACCTTTTTAGCCGTACTCACGGGGGACGCGCACTGAAGGTTTTTCTCAGACAGGAAGCACGACGGATGACACATATGTTCGCCTCCCTGCGGAGCGCCACAACCGTCGCCAGCGTCTTCCCTCCGTGGCATTGTTCGACGGCTTCGCGGAGGGGCCTTACCCTGAACTCACGCGACAATTTACCGTGAAGAAAGCGGCGGCAGGATAACGGCACGTGTTCACGGCTGCTGACATGCCCCTCTGACCGTGTTCGATCATAGTGCGGTTTGCTTTCCTTTCTCGCTCGCCGGCTCGGACGTCTCTTAGTCCAATTTGCCACGCGTGAAAAGCACACCTTTCTCGCTCTCTTGCTTCCCCGCTCGAAATCTGATGTCAACCGCCCCGCGCTCCCGGCGGCATTCCTCTCTCTATGACGCTTTTTACGTCTACTCCGCCTTTTTCTGCTCCTTTTCGGGCGTTTCACTCGCATTTCCTCTTCCTGAGCGATCTCACTGTTCTCGCTAGCCGATCGACTCACGCAGTCCAAGTTATTTACCGGCAGCTGATCTTTTCTATTGCCTTCCTGACTAGCGGACAGCCTAGCACACTTAGGAACAATGCAGTTGGGTGAATCTGAGCTCCGCAGATCACATACCTGAGCGCTAACCGCACCTGCATCGCACTCCCTACAACGTGCTTCAGCGCACTCTCCTAAGCATGCACTGGCTTTGTCGTCTAGCGAGCCGACATAATCTCGAACTTCGCAGGCAAGATCCACTTTCGCGACGCACTCCCTGTGTATACGCGCCAAATCGTCTGGTGACTGCCTAGACGCTTCCCTCTCATCCGATTGGCGCTATACCTCGTCGCGTTCACTTTGGCCATGAACGGCCTCAACTACGACTTCGGCACCGTCAGCAGCTGACACCTTCCTTTCACTCGTGAGCGTGCTCTTACCCTCACACGTATCTGCACGAGCTTCCGCGACACTCCCTAGTGATGCATGTGCCAAATCGACTGCAGATGGCCTATCTGATTCACAAACATTCCATTGGCACATCACCTTGCCGCATTCACTTTGGCCCTGAACGGCCTCCACTACCACTCTGGCATTGTTAACAGCAGATAAACCTCTCACACTCGCGAGCGTGCTCTTACCCTCACACACTCGGGGATTGTTAACCGCTGATAACCTAATTTCACTCGCTAGCACACTGTTACCATCGCCCGCATCGGCACGAGCTTCCGCGACACTCCCTAGTGATGCATGTGCCAACTCATCCACACCCCATTGGCACATCACCCCGTCGCGCTCCATTTGGCCTTGAACGGCCTCAACCGCAAGCGCGTCATGTTCACTCGCTGATGAGCTTTCCTCCCGCATGAACACGCTGCTGCTCCTACGTGCGCTGGCCTTTTCTGCGGCCCTGAACGGCACCGCACTCGCCACTACTCCGCACGTTTCGTGCGCTACGTCTATCGATGCACTACCGCTTTGCTGCTTTGCCTCGAACTGACGAACATCCAACTTCGTTAGCAAGCTCGACCTAACCTGCTCGTAGTCGTCTGCTTCCTCCTCTGTCAAACAGGCAATTATATCGGCAGCCTCGCACGGTAATAAAGTCTGCAAGCATCGCGGCCACATTCTTTTGGCAACACCCGCCTTCTCGCATGTTTGCTCGAAGTTTACCAAGTACCGACCTATGTCCTCTCCGGAGCGGTAGGGTTGCATAAGGTCCACAACTTTGAACGGAATTCGTTCTACTCCGCTAGATGCTTTGCTACGCCCTCTAATTCGAGCCTTGAGCAGCTCGAGTTCACGAAGCTTCATCTGAAGCTCCATTTCAAAACGCTTGTCCTCCCTTTCTTTCTCTTCAGCAATGCGTTTCTCATTTTCTTCCTGTGCAATGCGTCTCTGATTTTTTTCTTCCTCAATGAGCTCCAGACACTCTGACAGCTCGTCATCGTCTGCCCCAGGGTTCTCGATAGCCTCGATGATCTTTGGCTTTCTAATTAGCTCCCGAACCTCCAAACCCATCCTTTTTGCTAACTCTAGCAAAAGCGGTCTTTTGAATACCTTTAAGTTCATGGTTGCTGCAAGTGCTGCTAATTCTTCACTAACACACAAATACTACTACGTTCCCGTTCTCAGATTAACGTGGCACAATAGCTACCGAAATTACCATCTTTTCTAACACAAATCAAAACAAAGCCTGGTAAAATCTCAGTGAAGAAAAGCCAAGCACTCACCACCCTACAGCCATGATCCCGGCGGAGTCGATTCCGACGCTTGCACCATCCGTTGCGGACCGCAAGGATCTCCCATGCCGACGTCGGACCTCCGGGTAACGAATCTCACCGCTGTCATCCAGTTGTTGCGACTGGCCTGCTTAATTAGCCGGCCAGCGGGTAGCGTGTCGCGGGGCGGCGGAGACGACTTGCAGGCACTTGGGATTCGGGAGCCGAGAACCGAGGCAGAGGTTGAGGAAAACTTAAAAGACGTTTATTTACATATTTACAAGTGCGTTCTCTTCAGAGAGTTCTTTTCTCTCTGTCTATCTCGCTCTCCAGTCCTTCTCTGGGTCCCGCGCTTTTTGTTGCCCGGACTTCTCCACCATTGGCTCTTGGGCGAGGGAGGAGGGAGAGGATGGGAGGTCTCCATACTTGACCCGCACATGGCCGTAATTACCAAAAGTCCGGGAAACGACGCCGGAGACGATCACATCACACGGCCACGTGCACGTGCGGAGACACACACCGGCAAACAGTTTGTGTGGCCCGACGCTGATAAGATGGGCCCTCGCTGGACGAATCACTTCCAGATGTGCCGGACGGGGTCGACTCCTCAGCTCGGGACCAGACGTTCTTCTCGGCTGGCCTTCCTTCTGTGCTAACTAAAAGCGTTCGCACACACGAAGCACACCCGCACGTGCGGCACAGAAACTCATGTCCCCTGGCGGCGCCACACCGTCGCAGGCACACCTGCAGCAGCTTTGTAACACCCCAGAGGGGTATTACATAAGGGGTGGTATACAAATAATGGCAAAAAAACACCGTCGCGAAATGGCAAAAAAACAACGTTTAACCATTGTTACGCGCCAAGTTGCACAACTGGATATCCGTGTGTGCAACAAAGTCGCAAGTTATCCCTTTTTAAGGCCCCGAAAGACGTAAAATGTTGTGATTTCGGTGGTCTTCTGTACCCTCCTCTGAAACTTTTTGTCTTTATTAGTGAACTTGAAGACATTTTCACTGGTTGCTTTCGTAAGAGTGACTTACACAAAGATAGCATCTTGGACGTCCTGGCAGTGATCAACAGGAGAAGCATTGGGGGTGTTGGTTGCAAGTCATTAACTGCTAAATTGATCAGCTTTTACGTGGTCACACGTATGTATTTCTATATAAAGGGTCTTAACAAGTGGCGGGATGAGAAACGAAGAAGCGCACAGCAGCAGCTGAAACTTAGGCTATAAATTGCTGCATTGGCGTAAAAAAGATGTCAGTTTTCATGCATATTTTATTGCCCTCTTAATTTTTTAAAGGGGCACCAAGAAGAGAGATGATTTTTCCGAGAAGAGGTTTGTAAGCAAGAAAACGTGCAAATTCTGACGCGCAATCTGAAAATAAAATTTAATCTTCAATCTTCTTGTATTAATAAACCTGTGATGGTTAATTTAGCAGCTTTAGGGTTCTCAGAGCACAATTACTCGAACTAAGCCGATTCATTGTTCCGCTTTAGAGTGTGCATTTTTCGTTTCCATCGCCATGTATAATTAACGCCCTCCAAACAAGGAAGCCAGGAAACACGTAGAAAATATTTTAGTTTGGTTTTAAAGTTTTCTTCGCCAAGCACTACAAGCCAGCCCCGGAGCAATGGACACTACGATGACGTATGAGCACAGTCTATTAAAAATAGCCGAAATCGCTGTCAGAATCACTGGACGACCGTGAAATCGTCGTTGTTTGCGTGCCCCACGTGTAATTGACCACAGGCGGCAGAGCTGCAGCGACGCTATAACGAATTTCTATCACTACGTGACTCAGACGTCGTCCGACTATGTTGGTACGTCACTAGGAAACCGCCACCTCGAAATCGAAACCGAAAGTGGGCTTTTAAGGAAGCGATCGATATTAAAAATATATTCATTGCCTTGCAAGGCACCATTATACACTTTTTGGGGTTCTACATGTCAGTGCTTTCATTTACAGCAATAATACGAGGATGCAAAAAATTGTGTCAGTACTCCTTTAAACGATTTTGCAACGATAATAACATCTTTTTTATTTAAATGAATTTGAGAAAGACAACCTAAGCTCTGCCATTCTGTTTTGTTTTATGTTATATTGTGTATCCTGGCTCTATAATCTTGTTTTTTATAATTTTAATTGCAAATGTATTGTTTGTATAAGTATGCGAACCTTGTATTTTTACGTTATCAATTGTTAATACGACTTTGCTTTGCAGTGCTGTTGCTTATTTAAACTCTCGAAATGTTGCACTGCTGTGTTTCACTGAAGGCATTTTTCTGCAGTATTACGTATGTGCATTTTTGTGCGTCCTACAACAATAAACGCATTCCCATATTAAAATGAAAGGGAGCTTTGGAAAAATTCTGCTGTTCTTCAAACAGTGACAATGTCAATAAAGCCCGCTTTTGTTGTGAGTGAACGCAACCACAAGCAACGCGCCCTTTATTTGATTTCAACATTGGTGTTTTATATACGTGGAACGGGCGAGGAGTTCTTCGTCTTAAGTGCAACACATTCCTTTTTTTTTTCGAGGGGGAAGGGGGATGAGGGAGGCTTCCGATGTGTACCGGCTAGCTGGTTTCTCGTGTAAGTGTACACTGTAAAAAAAAGGGGGTGGGGGAGGGGGGGAAGGCGCTCGGGGAGGGGGGGGAATGCGGTACGATGTGCTACGCTATTTCAAGCTGCAATACAGTCGGCGGCAACTTCAATAACAATAATCTCAAATAACATTCATTTGCACTAAAATTTTTGAAAAGGGGGTATAACAAGGAATGAAAAAGATCATCCTGGGCGCGACGAAGAGGTACCAACGCGTACGCGGAACGCCAGCCAGCCATCCGCCCGGGAAGATTGGTCGACGCCAGCGCCACCGCATCATTCCACGCTGAAACGGCCGCGCACAGGCAGGCGCTCGCGCCACTCAAAAGTTCTAGTACACTCTAACGCTGGCCTGCCCCGAGGTCAGCAACAGCAGCTGACAGGGGACGGACAATGGCCAGCAGCGCCGCGGGGGGTCTTCTACAATGGCAGGCCGAGGCGCCACAGCCCAGAGAAACAGAGTGCCGCTGGCGTACAGGTCGAACTAATGGCGCAGGCGAGGCTACGCGGCTGCTTGCAACGCCGTGCGTAAGGGTGGTCGCTCCCGCTGTCCCTCGACGGACGGCTGCATCGGATGAAGGGACGTCGTTTGCGGAACCACGATCACAACAAGAGTGATAGTAGTCGTGTAATTGTGAAATGTCCGTTCCATTCGTCACAGCCAGAAAACAAAAAGTGGAGTGTTTGTAAATACGGCTGTGATAACGCACACACACGCAAAAAAGCAATAACGTGCCAAGGACAAGGCTCTCAAATAACCGCCAGCAAGGCGCATAACCGCGGCTTGCGGCTCTGCCCATACGCTCAGTTCCGATCGTGAAGGCGGGAAGGCCTGTAAACATGTGGCAAATTTCAAGCGTGTAGTTCATTCAAGCAGTCTGAAAATCGAAAAAAAAAGTAAAGCGCATCACAACCACTACAGCATTGCAAAAGGCACTTTTCGTGTGTATGCTATCGCAGCCGCAAGCGATTTGCAAAAAGCTGTAATCGGCCTTTCGCTCGGCTACGTGAATTAAGCTCTTATATATTTGTTTCACTTGAGTGAATGAAATTCGCAAGACGTATCTATAACTTCCCCACTTCAATAATACACGGCGACCGCGATTACTTCTGCACATCGAGCTAAGCTAATGTCGTGCGCGCTTTGCGGTAAGCGTCATCGCTCTGTGTCCGCACTTTGTTTATGCTAAGAAACTTGGTGTCGAGCATTACACTTGACAAACTTGTCACAAAACTATTTCTCTCAAATGAAACAAGCCGCACTAGCGCTAAATAATTATATATATGCTTATTCATTACGAAAATGTCTGGCGCATAACCGATGAGCCGGCATTACAGCTTCGTCTTAAGACAGACATAAGCAGGAAACCGATAAAAACCTATCGCACATATTTTGTGCGTTGCTGGGCAACCAACCCACGGCGTAGGTCATCGGTGAACACTTTTTTGTCATTGCAATGCGGTGAGAAGCGCCCGCACCAGCGAAAACGCAGCGGCTGCTACGGTAGGCGCGCCGGCGGATGCCTACCATGCGAAACCAAAACTCCCGACGGCAGCGCCACCGCATCTTCGTGACGTAGGCCGGTGGAATAGGTCTATAGAGCTCCAAAGATTATTATTCATCAATATCCACTTACCGCACGTGCTTCACCACGCAGTCATGCGCTTTCTTTCTCTTCGCGCGACGGAAATGCAGTCGTGGCATTGGGCATCGAACTCAACTTCGAACTAAACATTTACTGCAGTTCCTAGGATATTTTCCTTTGCACAATCACTATTATATAGCAGTAGACGGACGGCAACAGCGGGTCTGCTTTTCGCTTCTCCGTGGCAAACATGCGACACATGACAGCGTCAACTTTGAACAGATTCTCTGTTAAAGAAAAACGTAAAGCAGGAAAGAGACAGAGCAAGGTGCTACGAGGCTGTTTGAGTTTCAGACCAGAGAAACTGAACACACGGGTGTGAAAAAAAAAAGAAAAAAACGAGCCTCACAACTCCGCGAAAGGATCTCTGCACTCGAAAGCTGCCGTAAAGCAGGAAAGAGACAGAGCAAGGTGCTACGAGGCTGTTTGAGTTTCAGACCAGAGAAACTGAACACACGGGTGTGAAAACAAAAAAGAAAAAAACGAGCCTCACAACTCCGCGAAAGGATCTCTGCACTCGAAAGCTGCCGCAAACTCTGGAAGCTGCTTGACGGGTTCGTTGCAGCGACGTCTCGCGTCCCCGTACAACGGGTCCACATGGTTGCCGCTAGAGCACAGCACATAGCACGAGGCCACGAAGAAAAGCCGGTCCTTAGCAAGGCTCGACATTCTGGCGTATACACTGCTCGTGTCCTGCATGACGGCGAGCCTGTATGCGGATAGGGCGGCCAGAAGAGCCTTGGTGTCCACGTGGTACGGTGGCCAGTCCAACGGCACGTTGTCGTTCAAATGATGCCCCACGTGACTATCGTTGTTTTGATAGCGGCTTTGGTTGTAAATGAGCTCATGAAACAGGCCCCTGAGCACTTCGTCTGCAATTAGGCGGCCAGCGCCTCCGTAGTTCACGGGTGGTGGCAGGTCCGGGTGGTACAAGGGAAACACAAGGTAGTCCTCCGCAACAGTCAGCGCTCCACGGAAGCTCCATCTATGGCTGAGCGAGGAGCCCGGCTTGAGAACGTTGGTGATGTCTTGCTCCTGCAGCCGCCAACGCTCAGCCATCAGATTTAGCCAGTTGACGAAGAAGTGTACTCCCTGTGACGGTTCTGGCAACACACTATCCAGTAAGCTGTCGCTGTTCCGTGACAAACCGGAGCCGTGGACACGGAGCTGGACGAATTTCTTACCTCGACGCACCACGGCATCATTGAGTGCATCTCTCATGTCTCGAATGAAGGGCTCAGAACCTTGACGCATGGGGAATAAACTGAGCCATCCGACACCCACGGTTCTCTCAATCTCGACTAGGCAGCGCCGCGTATGAGCCGACGGAGGTAGGCCTGCGAGCTCTAGTGTGATGTCTGCGATCTCTCTGTCGGCCATCCAGCCAAGCTCGTGGGCGACACGCAGTCCTAGGCTCAGTGTGAGCGCTCGCTGTGTCTCGACACCAAGCTCAGAAATGTAGGCGACAGACCTCAACAGACCCACGTTTTCGACTTGCACAATGTCGCCGGGTGAGAAGCGTCGAGCCCACATCAGGACTTCGTTGAAGAGAAGGACCAGGCGACCGGCAGGAATGCGGAGAGCGGCCGACTCAGTTAGGTTGCGGATCGACATCCGCACTATTTTCGGCTCAGGCACTGTCATGGCTGGCCCTAGTATTTTCAGTGTGAGCTCGTTCATCGCCATGATGGTGGAGACGATTTCGCCAGAGCTTGAATCTGGTACGTCGAACAGGTGCAGCATTTTTCGGATGTACCTCTGATAGTGCAGCGATGGTGCCGTCTCTGTTGGTTGGCCGACGAATGCCCGCATAATAGCAACCCATGAACGAAAAGCGGCGCTTGGAGCAATTTTCAAGACAGGCTCGGTACTCCCGACGCGGAACGGCGACAGTCTAACATTGACTTGGAACCACAGGTGAATGTTCCAGTTTCCCGACAGGTCGACAAGGATGGCCAGTGGGTGCCAGCGGGATTTTTGCGGCCATGGCAGGTGACGTTCGGACATGAACCTTTTCAGATCTGGCAGGCTGCTCTCTGAGAGTTCCATACAAGACCTTGCCAGGGCGGTTACCTTCTTTTCGACGCCACCCGTAGATGACGTGACTTCTGCCTGGTAGCTGCCGTTCTGTGAAGCACGCTTGATGACGCTGAGCGCGCGTTTGTACATTGTATCTTCAGCTGCATCGACAACAGAGAGAAGCTGGTGGCGGTGCTTCCAACCATCGCAAACGAACCCGTACAAGTCATCGCAAGGCTCTTGGGACTTGTTAAAGGAGGCAGTGATGGCAGCCATGTACTGCTGGCATACCATGTCGTCGCAGCCAGAAAACTGTGGAAAGTCTTCATGGTCCGTGTAGGCGTTGCGTGTGGTAGAGCGGAGGAGTTCACGGTACCTGAAGCGGGTCCAGAGTGTCGAGCCGAGATAAACCAATATAACGACCCCACAGAGTACGGCCGTGGCAGAAAGCACGGACTGGAACCGCTTGCTCCTGTACCAATTCACTTGATGAACTCTTACTTCAGCGCCGGCTCGTTCCTGCGAATGTGAAGGCAAATAAAGACGCGTCACTTTTTGTAGAACATAAGTATACTGTATGTGCATTCATCCACAGTGTAGCCGGATTTATATCCGAGGCATTTCGCGCTTGCCATGTGCACCCCGTACGCAATGAAGTTATTCGCTTTCTTCCTTCCACCGCCTTCCACTATATCTGTAATTCCAAGAGGAACTGTGAGTATGACGTAAACGAATAGAAGATAATGTGCTTCGATTTCTCGTGCAAGTAAACAGAAGCAAAGTGTGAGACGTGCCTGGTTGGTATTTTGTAACGATATGCGCGGCGCACAACTAAACAAGAGGAGCAAAGATACGAGAAGCCTCTACTTGTGGTTTTTTTTTAATTCCTGTGGACTGTGTGGTGACGCAAATATAGTGCTCGGCTCTACATGGCTGAAACGAAACAAAGATTAGAGTCGCGCAGCACGCATGCTCTAGGCACATGCTATTTTTTTATTATATCTGCTTCATAAGAACTGTGGTAGAAACCATAGAACTGTGCCTCCTTACGGTATTACACGACAATAGTCTTGCGCTGCTGATCCTATGAAGTCGATGATTGGATCCCGTCTGAGGCAGCTACGTTTTGATGAGTGCAAAATGCTGGAAAACTCGTATCCTTTAAAGGTGCCTTCAAATGGGCGCAATATTGACCTATATTTCCCAGCACAGCGAGTCGTGGCACCTAATTTTGCCATAATCTTTCATGTTATTTCACTTGTGTGTGTGCGCTTGCTTGTTGGCTCTCAGGAAAATATTTTATATTCTATAGGCAACCAGGTGTATAGTGGTCATTCAGTGGCTATAAGATGTTGCTAATCGGCTGTTTTTTGGAAATACCCAAAATCACTCTGATTTTGGCGACCTCAATTTCCCGTGAGGAATAGTGGCTCCGATTTCTGATAAACAAGTGTAGACATAGAGACCACACAATGAATTGTCTAAAGCGTAACTTTCGCTTGCTTACAAAGAAATGCCGGCCGTGACGAACTGCGACTCAGAACAAACGCCTTTAAAGTACCTTATTTGAATTTCGAAGTCCAGAAACCGCATATTTGTCATTTTTCCGGTGTTAGTGCGACAGCCATGAACAAAACGTCACATCCGATACCATGAAGACAAACACTGGAAAACTTTGCGGCAGTAATGACGACGTGTTTGAGGAAGCTCTTAGTCGTATTCGTCCGATTACAACGGCAACGACACGCTTTCGTAGCCACGTGACTAGTATGCGCCTGCCGAATCGACGGCGCACTGTACAAGCAACTTCATCACCCAACGAAGGACAGGTGCCGTATAAAACATGAACGTGGGTTAGGCATTGACGATTGCTGTCGTCACCGCTTAGGAAGTCCACGAGACCTAACGTCACTCGATACTCGATCATCTGTGCCGCCACTCTTTTGTTTACCGCTCTTTTGGTGGCGTTTTTCAAATCCTTAGCTGCGCCGCAAAAATGGTCTAACATTACGTTATTCGCAGCATAATCGCCCACATGCCGACCGTTATGGAGTCCCAAAAAGCGGCCTTTTACGATTGATGATAAAATTATAAATTGTATGCCCCAAAACATTCCATGATAAATTACCATGGCAGGTTTTGGGGCCTACACTCCTTTAAGCAAAACTCCATAGCTAGAAGATTTTTTTTTCGAAATGTTGTCATGATTTCCATTTAGCTCATACACTTCAGTTTCCTAGGGACACCCAACTTCCGCTAATGTATTAGACGTAATAAATAATAATTATCGGGGTTTCACTAGGTGCCGAAAGCACGATATGATTATGAGACACGCTGTAGCTCTGTAAAATTTCACCCCCTGGACTTCTTTCACGTGCTCTGAAAACGCATGGCATACATGCTTCCATAGCATTTGCGCCTCCATTGAAAATTCAACCCTCGATGCCGGGATTGAACCGGCAACCCAGCACCATAACCACAGCGCCATCGGGCCGGACAAATCTATTGCCACAAAAATACCAAATCATATGGGTAGACCCATACTACGAATACCATGTTTTACAACTTATTTTATTTTGCAAGGAAAGAAAATTTTTCCAACATCACTGGCGACCTTGCTACATAATGACAAACCTGTGCATCTCAGAAACCCTGAACCTTGGTTTGTACCGCGCTTTCGCACCGAATATAGGTTGCAATTCATTAAACACAATTTGCTGAAAATCTTAAATAGTCACGTTCGCGCCGCCAATTTATCTCGCAAAGAACTGAAAATGCATCTTGTTAACCTGTAACATATATGTTCATGTATAACGATGCATATAAAAATGACCACGTTTGACCATTTGTACAGAAATGTCTGTTCTTTAATTTTAACATATCCTGTCATAAACCATGTATATAAGTTGTCAAATTTATGGTTTAGTTTAGTCTATGTTCAAATAATTTATGCTTCGGTTTTGTACAAAAATGTTACTGTTGTCGCGCCGTCATGTATAACGCCTCCTGGGTCCAGTCAACCTACTGACGGCAGCTTTTAGCCCCGGAGGACGTTTCTAGTGTGTGCTAAAAGAATAATAAACTTGAACTTAGACCATGTAGTATGCGCCTGTAGTGGCACCTGCCACCACCGAACGGGCGCAGCAGAAAAACCGGAACCGCGCGGCTCCCGTCACGGTGCTACAAATATTTTCGAAAATTGATCTTGTTCGGGCGTAGCACCAAATCCCAATGGCCGGATAAGACATCCCCAAAACGGCCATATAACGACACCATTTGGGCTTTTCGAATTTTGCGAATGCCCTTCGGACTCCGGAACGGTGCACAAACATCACAGCGCTTCATTGACACCATGACGGGAGCCGCGCGGTTCCGGTTTTTCTGCTGCGCGCGTTCGGCGGTGGCAGGTGCCACTACACGCCATCCACGACCCGTTCAGAGGGAATCGATAGCCGCTTTATATATAATCCGCTTTACAGCACACATTGTACAGAGGTAACTAACTCTTCATTGTTGTCAAGGCTTGTTTAACAGTCTTTAGAAATGTGTGCAGTATACTTAATATTGGCAGGTATGGAAGGCGGTCCCTGCGAATAAATGTTGTGATGCGGGTATGGCCAATTACCAACTTCGCTAACGGCAATTCCAGTTTTAAGAATGAGAACACTTAATGCCCTCTCACCTGACAAATTTCCTGACGCCCAATTCACCCCGTAGTTTTTGCCAGAACAAATTTGCAAAGAAGTTCCACGCGAGACGCAGTTAATTGGCATGTATATCGAACGGCCGGCTCATTAATACGATTTGAAGTTTAAATACTGAGTATATATAAATTTATATTGCTAAGAAATCCGACTCGTTTATCTTTTTTTTTAGGGGGGGGGGGGGATTTCCTTGTTTTCAAACTTAGCCACCTTAACGTAGAATCAAATGCGCTTTAATTGATTAAACTTTTTTTCTAACTGGAACCAATATGTGGTGACTGCTGCTCTCTATTCACATATAATACTGCTCTATCACAGAAGGGTCTGTTCAGGATCAGTTGCTTTTCTTACTTTACCTTAATAGCCTTCCTGCTGACCTCTCTTCAAATGTGCGGCCTTTTGCAAAACTGTCTAACCTACCAAAAAATGACCAAGCATACGGATTTTCTCGACCTCCAGCGTCGTCTATTTAGTGTGATTGAATTCTACCGCTGAGGCATCGTGGGAGTTAATACAACTAAGCGCAGAAGTATGCACGTTTCTCGACACACTTGTACGTGCTGTTCACGAATACATACTTCCTCAATAACATTTCCTAACCATCTGCCGACTCGTTATGAATATCTTGAAGTTCACACTTTCTCACATCTCTACATAATTGCGCATCCCTAATATGCGACTACTAACGCTAACTGCACGATTAGTTATCCACGTCGGACTTTACCCCCGACATCATCTTTCCTGAGGTTAACATTCTAGATGATCTTGCTGTACTCTAAACAGGAGGCATGCATTCTCCATATGGGATCCCAGTGGTCCCAACCTCATTTTAACTCTCAAAGGCATTCGCAAATTCACAGCACGTTTAATCTTGAGATTTCATCATCGACGTGGGACTCATTTTAGTCCCACGTCAATGAAAAAGCACTCAAAAGGACAAAGCTGACCGAGTTGGTAAGGATTCATAATGCAAAGAACAGGCGTGCAAAACACGGACACAAGGGAAGAGAAGTGGACAACACGAACGCCGACCAATATTGACACTGCGCCGACTATCAACTGAAGCCGAGCACAGAGGCGAAAATGAAAAAAACAACTAATCTGCGCATGCTCAGGAATGCATGGTACCCCTACATATCAAGAGGGTACACGTGCTGCTCTATGCAGGAGACAACTGTTTAGGCAATCTTTAAGCTAATCGACGGCTGGCTCACGCACGCGCTTCCACTATTACTGATATGCCAGGCCTCGACCATTAACCGCTTTCTTCATTCTCAACACTCAAGTTCTCTTCCCTTTCCCTACGCCGTAACCTTCGTCTTTTTCCCTTGATTTTTTAACATGAAAGTGTTTTATGCCGGGGTCCACCAAGAAATCAATGACGTGCTTCCGTAACGGTAGTGGATTTTTGAAAGAATAAAGATATATTCATAATGAAAAAGTTCCACGCAGTTGGACTCAAACCCACCTTCACCCGGGATTTGACGAGGGGAGCTGAAACCTCTACCGATACACCACCGCAACATTGGTTATACACGGAACAGATGGGCCTTATATGTTTACCATAGCGCCTTACAAGTTGCATTTAATTGTCGTCCGGTTGAAGTAAATGTATTTAGTTCAGTGAACTATAGTATTTAGCAAGCAAAATTACTCTTAAATTGCCATCGAGTCCTTTGTACTGCACTCTTGGTTCGCTTAGGTTCGCTTAAAGCCCCTCTACCTACGGAAAAGTACCGCCATCTCTTGAACAACGCCGCTTCCTCCTCCCCTCGCCTCCGATAGGGCGGCTGCGGTCACGTGGTAGCGAGCTCACTTTTTTTCTTGGTATTTTGTTTTCTCGCCGCTCGGCGCCATGTTGGATGCGCCAAAGTGCCACTGCGCTGTGCGTTCGCCGGTCGCAAGTGCACGACGTGCGGAGTGCACGTGTACGTCTGGCTAGTTTTGTCGCGATGCCGGGTTGCTGTGCCGTTTCCTGCATACCTGTTTTTCATGTAAGAGCATTTTCCTGAAAAGGGGTTACCACTTCGGTTTTAAAGATGATCGCGGCTGTTCGCAAGCGCAGCCCGTTTCTTCAACAGCCTGCATGCCGCGCGTGCTTATTTTGGAATGAGCCGTTCGCAGTTAAAAAAAAACTGTATGGCAATACATATGACGAAGTGCCGAAATTTTTCATCGCATCGAGGTCACGCTGTGGAGTGTCTTCAGAGTATACATCGCTTGAAATGGGCAACACCCTCTCCAACAGCGAGCGGTAATTTCGGTAGTAGTAGTGACGTGAATGCGTTCGTGTACTTCTACATTCACAACGCACCAGCGCGGTCTTCTAGCAATTAGAAATAGTTTCCGTGCGTAAGGGCGATATTGGTCACCTACATCGGCAACACCCACGCAGGCATGCAAAACCTCACGACAACGTGTTCAAACTGCGCCGCACAGGCCAAACATCTCAAAACGGCGTAGTGCGTGCACAAGTCATCGGGCAGGCAGAGGATGGCAGGACGTGCGAAACTTCATGAAGTTTTGAGTGTGTGCCTCCAAGGGCATTGTTCGCGTTGCTGCAGTTACAGACGACCGAGATAGTTTATACGCACGGGAACTATCCCTTCCCAAACGTGGCTTGACACCACAGCTGCGGTTTAAATATTTCTAGCTGGTGCAATAAATAGCATGCTGTGTTTATAGAATTTCATTTCAACCTTTTCCAAGTAAACATAGTTATGGTTATCCGCGCCAGATACACAAGGAAACACTACGCTCCGAAAGAAAGCTTAAACGACGTTCGCTTTCGCTACAAATTGCGCATGGTTTGCAGCAGCTCTTCTGAGGCGATATTTCATTAGGTAAACCGGATGGTGAGCACACCCACTCCTGCTTAGAAAATCAACGCAGTAGAGTGAATCATTATATCAAACCGTACGCGAGGCACGGCCACGGCTGGACGGCGGCAGCGGCGGCGCGCGTCCAGCTCGAAAGCTAACCGAAAGCTCGTGGCGCTTTCCAGGGGGCGCCGCAGTCGCGAGCGGAGAGGAGGTGGCGGTGGGGAGAGTAGATGGCGGTACTTTTACGAAGTAGAGGGGCTTTAGGTTCGCTGCGGTGGTACCGCCATCTAGGAACGATAGATAGAGCGAAGCATATTGTCGTGCCAATGCACGCCGGTAGTCAGCGCTTCGGTAGTCTTCGCGACTCGACTGCCGCGGAAGTTAGGGGAGTTAGGGGAAGTTCGGGGGATAAAACACCGCGACAGCTTCGGAAGACTGGAAGAATCATGGAGCGACATCAAGGGCGTGATCAAAACCTCAGGGCCTACTCAGTGAAGTTACCAAACGGCTCTGTCTAACGAAGAGCTGTACAGCACCTCTATCCTACTGAACTTACGTTGTCTTAGAGGACTGGAACAGCGCACCTTTTCGTGGGCGGAGGATATTGAAGATTATTTGTGCTGTCCCAGCGCGAGCGCGAACATAGTGGCACATAGAAAAAAAACGAAGACCAGCGACAGCGTTCGCCATGAGAACCAATTGGCAGTCATCCTAGGGCATTTTTCTGTGCAAATACAATAATTTCTCTCTAAACGGGCGTACGTGATTTATTCTACATGTCGGCGTCGTGACCGCTAAAAATAAGACTGCCAAGCGTTTTGAACTGCGACGCAAACTGCTCCAGCAACGCAAGGACGGCCGTCGACAAGCAAATGTGGTCCGCCGCGGTGCATTAGTGATTATGGTGCTCGGCTGCCACCCAAAAAACGCAGGTTTGATCCGCGGCGGTCGCGTTTTCGATGGAGGCGAAAATTCCAGAGGCCCGTGTACTGTGCGTTGTCAGCGCACGTTAAAGAACCACAGGTGACCGAAATTTCCGGATCCCTCCCCTACGGTTTTCCTCTCCTACCTCGTTCAGTCCCTTTCCTTCACCTCCACGAAAGCTTAGCCGTGCTCGCTAAATGGGCTGCAGAAATTAGCGTCCTTTCCTTAACCGAACAACGATCATCATCATCATCAAGCATGATTGGCCTTTCGTTGCAATGGGCTGTGTTTTCACAAAACGATCCGCTGACAATCCGTTGCGTTTCGCTTGCAAAGTGTCGCCGTTTGCGGAAGCTCCTTGTTTATAGCAGGTTTGCGCGCGCGTTCCCTTCAGTGTTTCCGGAGCAATGTGAGTTGTTCGAGAACTTTCTCTCGTGTACTACTGTTGAGGATCCCTGTTCCGTGTAGAGGTGCCGCTGATGTCTACGTGTAGCGTGTTCACATGTTCGCACTACCCGACCCATCTCCCGCCCCTCGATTCGATTTTTGCTTATGCATTCCACATCTTCGCGAAGACAGGTTTCACTTTCGTGTTATACCGATTCATATGGCAGAGGGATAAACCAATTTTTTTCATAAGATTCATTATCACAACAGTTCTTCGAAGGACGCCCCAGTTCCCATTATCATTACATATCAGACGAGACTGATCATTGCTACCAAGCGGCCTTATTATCGTGGCATGAAAACTTGCGCAATTACCTCCCCGCCACCACTGGTGTCATAACGATCGAATGTTCTCCAATGAAAGATCGTTTTACTGATTGACTTGAACCACTTCTATCGATAGGTTCGTGTTTTACTAAATTTACCTTCTTTCTGTAGTGCATCCGGGCCACCGGGCCCCCATCAAAAAAAAAAAAAAAAAAAGAAAGACTTGTAATAAATATGTACCTTTTTTTGAAATTGTCTCTATCATCGGTTGGCTTATGCAACCTGCTGAATATTTCTATGTTTATGCAAATCGCAAAACCTTAATTTATGGACACATCATAATGGACATAAAATGACAATATCGCTGCCAGCCGCGATACCACGGCGCTGTATATGGCACTATCTTCCCTGATCCCGAGCTGAAATCCTGCAGCAACTACACCATACACTGCAAGATGCTAAAGCTTCGTCGATTGGAATGGCTGTGATTGAGCACCCGAATTAGACGTATGGAGAAGTCTATTATACCGATAGGGTGCGATATATTAGGGAGTTTTAGAACTGGGTACGCAACTATGGGTTCATTGAGCACGCATCGAGTATGTACCGAAATTTCCGAGAAATAACGTACGTACCCAATGGTTTGGCGTATGACACATTCGCAGTGGTGTCAAACGCAAAGCTTTTGGGCGTCCTAATATTCTAAAACTGCCCAAATGTACGCCTACATAACCCTTTTGTCGCGTTGCCACAATCATCCTGGAGTACGGACGGGGTACGCATGCAACTGGGTACTCGACCACCACTAATGTTACATAAGCAGTGCCGAAATTGTATGTACCGAAATCGTACCACATGTGCAGCGCCATAATCGTTAAACATTGGCAAGTGCTCAATAACCCGGAACTACCGTATAGGCCATCACAGCTACCAGCAGCAAGCTACATGCGCTTTCACATACGGCTATACAATCGACCAAGCTAGAAGGCAACTTGGATCGATATGGCGCCACCGCATTTGTACGAGATCACCCTTCAAAACATTCGAGGCCAAATGTATCCAAGCAGCTAAAGAAAGCTGTCGCATTTGGTACAATTACTCTACATTCACGCCAATAAACCCGATATGACTAAGATAATGATACTGCTGAACTGATATCAGACGCCCACCTGGTTTTCTCGTTCCGGCAAAACTGGTGGCTCTCGACTCTCACCGCGAGCAGCAGCGGCGGCGGCTTCACGGCGCGCCGCGGCCTGCATACGTCGGACTTCCTGGAGCTCGTGCAGCTCTAGGCGCTGGAAGCCTGGCCGCCTAACAGGTCGCCTGATCCGGCTGCGGACGCCGAATGCGTCCGTGGCCGAGTCCGACGAGCTGGAACTGCTGCTGCTGTCAGAGGCGCTGGCCCATGCGTCCATCATCATTGCGCTCAACTCGACGCGGTCCCCGTTGCGGCTGTACATCATCCTGCGTGTAAACGCGTGCTTTAGAAGGAACACGAAGAGCTCCGGGCGCTGTCGGCCGCTTTAGGATAAAGTCGGTCTGCGTTCGACACCGGCGACGTCGTTCGTGCAGTGGCTGCAGCGCGTGGCACGTTCGAAACGTGGCACGGGAATCTTCCTCTGCCTCTTCTTTCTCGTGTTATCCGAGCGGCAGAGTTACTAGTTTGCTCTTTTTTTTCTTTTGCATTTGTTTTGCCTGCCCCTGTACCTTATATTACCTGATTTTTCTCTTCCTCAGTCTTCTGCGCTTGCGCATTGCGTTCTAACGACATTGCCAGATCATCTTGATGCCAATGAGTTTAAGCCAAAGGGTTTCCTCTCATACGATCAAGCACCACTTGATCGTTTGAGAGGAAACCCTTCCCTACCCGGAACAGGGGGCCAAGCGAAGCTTGTTCAACCCTGTGAACTCGTAAACCAATCCCTTCTTCCTTATTTCTTTACTATAGAAAATCCTAGGGATTCATACGGCGCAGATTAGTTGACATCTTCGTTCGCCGAGCGTCCACTGAAGAGTGTGCCCGTGTTACGGGCGTTTAGTTCTTCGTCCATTTAAAATACCCCAAGTACGTATGGCCATAGCCTCATATATGTATACTTTCCATGCCCTCCCATCGAATACGGCGCTCCCGCGCCACCTGCTTTCTTGTCCTCCTCTCCTGTTGACTAAGCAGGATTTTGACTCGGGCTTGTTGGTTCATGTTTAACTGAGTGAAACAGCCTTGGAAACAGCGCGAAGGACGAAGACATAATTAAGGAAGACAGAAGACAGGACGAGCGCTGATCTAGAACTGAATTCAGTTGTAAGTCAGAGAGAGATTCAGTTGTAAGTCAGCGCTCGTCCTCTCTTCTTTGTTCATTGCATCTTCATTCTTCGAGCTGTTTCACTCAGTTGGTGGCCTCCGTGATCGGTTGCAGAAGCGCGGCGTTATGTTGCGACCGATCGCAGAGGCCACGTACGCTCAGTTAAACCTGTTGACTAGTTCTACCGGCAGGGCCACGAACTGAGTGACAGCGCGAAGAACGAAGACACAGTGAACAAAGAAGAGAAGACGAGCGCTGACTTAAAATTGTCTGACTTACACCTGAATTCAGTTGTAAGTCAGCTCTCCTCCTGTCTTCTGTCTTCCTTAATTGTGTCTTCGTCCTTCGCGCTGTCACTCAGTTACACATGAACCAACAAGCCCGAGTAAAAATCCTGCTTAGTCGTCGCAGCTTATCTGTCGCAGCGGTAATGAATCAAGTGAGACGAGCCAACATATCAGGCTAGACTGTGTCTGTCTCTCTCCGCGACCAGCCGAGGGCATCACGCTATACCGCAAGCGCTTGGATTCCCAACAGAAGGGGACTTGTGTGTCAGCCACCAAGGCTCGTCTCCAAATGTGATGGAAGGCAACGGCAGTGGCGCACGGACGGGGGGGGGGGGGGGTTTCGCGGGTAGTAGACCCCCCCCCCCCCCCTTAGGCCGACCTCACCCCCATCCCACTCCGTAACTGCTCCTATGTCCTAGAAGAATGTGGAGCTAATGTCTCTGCAAAACGCCGAAAAAATAATAAAAGTAATCATCATCATTGATGTTACTATTATTTGACATTTTATTTACTTTTTTTACACACACAACAACTGTGTAATCGCATGCCCGCCCCTTCGTGAAAAATTGAACCACCCCCTGGCAGAGATCCTGGGTGCGCTACTGGGCAACGGTGAACTGAGTTGCGAGTCGTGATGCTTGTCTGAGTGCAAATGGACACGTCTCTTTATCTGTGAGCAGTATTTGTGCAGTACTTGCGTATGCTCTGTTATTCGTGTGTTATAGCTTTAGTTTATTGTTTTTTTATCGGCTAGGCTACACTATATGTAGTCACCCGCTTCAAAGGGAAAAGCCACGTATCATCATCATCGGTGTGTTCATACTGGATGCGCACGGAATGAACTTCGTCTGGAGCTTCCGTTTGTGGCTTTTTTTTTTTTTCAGCTGTTCTTGTTTTCCGTGATTTGAGCATAGAGTGCACCGAGTACGACTCGTTTTGCCTTCCATGTATCGGATGCTCGTTTACCGCAGTTGCGGTGCGATTGTTGACAGAAGTGAACCGAGTGAACTCATTGCGCCACGATCTGGTCGATCGCGACTGTTTGTGCACTACACCGTTCGCTGAGTGGTGCGGTGCGACAATGGACATGTCGGCTGCTTACCTGGTTCGTTAAGCGAGTTGACCTGCTGCTGTGTGCCTCACTGCACGTCATCAAGCAATCGCAAAGTCCCAGGTATGCAGTTCCATGAAATTCCTGCAGACTCAGCTTTATGCGAACAGTGGCTGAAGGTTATTTCAAGACATGATTGGAGTCCGAACACCCTGTCATGCTACTCAACTGTGTGCAGTCGTCATTTTTTCCTTCTCACTTCAAAGAAATGTCTGCAAAACAAGAAGACTTCAGAAAGGCACTGTGCAGAATGTGTTCACCGAATGCAACCCCACAAGAAGGCTGAACAGCCCTGAGGAAACGAGAAGCCTCTGCTTTGCGTGGTTCTTCTGCGCCAAAAAGGCTCTCAGGGAATCTTTGGATAAGGCCGCCGACGTGCGCCGCGAAAGAGAAGTTTCTGTGGGTAAAATGCCAGGGCCCATAAAGTGCTCTTGGACGCATTGTTTCTTTTTTTTTTTTTAGGCCAATACTTGTTAACTAAGCCTTGAAGATTGCCGACAAGCACAGTTTTGCCAAGATTTTCTCAACGAAACCCTTCTCTCGGAAGGTAATGAAGCTCTGATTGCAGATTAATAAAATGCGTTCAAACGTGTTCGGCCATTCACTACATCTGTTGCAAACTTTACCAAGCCTGCGTATGAGAAATAGTTCCTTAAATTGCGAAAGATTCTAAAGTGCGCGCTGAAACGGCCATGTTGCTAATCGTGAATAGCATTGCGGCCGGGAAAGTCGTCTCCTTCGGATGGGTGTATGGATGTTAGGAGCGTACTCTTCATAACGGGGCGGTAGCCCACGGGCCACCAAGCTCTACCTTTATTTATCTTCTACAAACGCTTGTTTTCCCGAATCATACATATTTTCACAACAAATTTTTCTCCTCGCCTTCCTATTTTATCTATTATCGTACCGTTGTGAAGTAACAATCTTATTGGAACTACCTTGCGTTTCTGTTTGCTCCATACCTTTCCGCCACCAGTAATCTAACTTATCTCTATCGCCGACATGTTCACCTTTCCCGTGTTACCCCTGAAACCCATGGCCTCCTGTAGGGTAGTGTCCAGAGCTACACCTGGGTGGACATCTGTACATTCAATCAAAATGCGATCTGTCGTTTCCCTAGCTTTTCCACAGCACGTACATGTATCCCCTTCTTTATTGAATTTCGCTCTGTAACTTCGGGTTCTCAGGCAACCTGACCTTGCTTCAATCAGTAAAGCGCTTCCTTTTGAATTTTCATAAAATTTTTCTCTCTTAATTTCGTCTTTCCCTTTTCTGTAGTTGCTCAACGCCGGTTTCTTCTCCGTTGCTGCTATCCAATTCAACTACTCCGCCGCTCTGACCATGCTCTTAACGCTCTTTTTCGTCCCATCCGTTTCCTTACTGGCTGTATACTTACTGGTAAGCCTCTAGTTTTCTTCCTCAATTGTGAGTCAACATTATTCCTATACAAATATCTGAATAATTTCGCTGCCCATCTACTTTCTTTCATATTCCTTAATCTCTGCTCGTACCTAATTTGATGCAGAGCTTCCCTTCCCTCAAAGTCAAACCACCCCATAGCATCATTTGTGGTCGTCCCATGGCCACCCAATACTATAGACGTCCGACCTTCCCATGATTCACGTCCAGTCTTGATTGTACCTCTGACCTCATGCACATTACTGAGTTTCCGAATGTAAGTCCTGTCACCATCACACCTTTCCATAGACCGCGAATTACCTCGTACCTGTTGTAACCCGACAGCGCTCTATGCTTCATTATTGCAGAATTCCTCTTTCCTTTAGCTGTCATAGCCTTTTCTTGTACTTCTATGTATATATTCCCATCATTTATCAATATATACCCCGGGGTATTTGTACTCTCGTACTCTGGGTACCTCCGCCCCGCCACGGTGGTCTAGTGGCTATGGTACTCGGCTGCTGATCCGAGGGTCGCGGGATCGAATCCCGGCTGCGGCGGCTGCATTTCTATGGAGGCGAAATGTTGAGGCCCGTGTGCTGTGCGATGTCAGTGCACGTTAAAGAACCCCAGGTGGTCGAAATTTCCGGAGCCCTCCACTACGGCCTCTCTCATAATCAGAACCGGTTTTGGGACGTTAAACCCCACAAAACAACAACTCTGGGTACCTCCTAAACCTGTATTGATATTGTCTGGTCGTCGCTGTCATTGAATATCATCCATCCGCATTATGTCACGCTAAATTTCAGTCGCAAATCTTCACTGTTGTCGCTGTTGGATGGCAGCGCAGCCTATCAACGAAGTTGCGCCCTAGGCGCGACGGCTGTCTTGTACCGGTTCTACCGCCAATCGGCGGGCATGGAAGGCAATGGGAGGCTATGGTATGAGGAACCGATAGTGGCACCTGTAGTGGCACTGAATCGGCTCTGTAGTAGCCTCTGTAGTGGCACTGAATCGGCTATAGTATGGTGGTTCTGTAACCCGGAGGTCGGTTTTTCGAATACGCATCCCGACGAGCAATTTTTATCTTCAGTCTTACTCGAAGCGAAAGAGAACACAAAAGTAAACACGCAGCGCTTTCACGATTATGATTGTTTTCGCGTACAACGCCAACACCAACGGCGACAACATTTAGCAAATACAAGCTTCACTTCAAAAAGTAAATAATGAAGATGCCTTTGGTAGATTAAAATTAAGATGAGGATGGTGGCGGTGCAGCTCTGTAAGAGGTTTCACTTATAGACGAGACGAATCACTGAAGAACTGGCTGGCTTGTTGGTTGAAGCTGGTCATCTGACCTCGACGTTTTCCCAACAGAAATATTAGGGATCTTCCTGCAGTTACAAGGGAAATTAGGCATTTTGAAAATGCGTTTAAGTAGCAACGAGCCAAAAATAAAGCGTGTACGTATTTGCTGCAAAACAGAGAAGCGACGAAAACAGAACAATATTGTGGTGGGTAAATAGTGAAACCACACGTGCGACACTTTAGAAGGGCAGTTTAAATTAACGAGTAGTAGTGCAGACACACAAAGACACATGAAGCCAGGAATATCAAAGCATGATCAAAGGCAACTGCTGAGCTGATCGCTTACGGTTACCAAAATATGCCAGAATGAGTCCTCAGTCGCTTCACTCAGAAATAAGCTCCCGGAAACCGTCATTTTAAATAAAGCTTCTTGTATATTTTGATATTTTTACGAATTTTGGTGGCACTGGAGCACATAAATATGCAGTTAAATGTGTCCTGTGTAAACAGAACATAAAGCTAGCTATAATACTGTGACGTCTCGCAGAGATTTTAATAAGGCGCATGTCATTTTAATAAGGCGCATGTGTTTAATAAGGCACATATAAGACCCTTTTAGCGCACAGGCAATCTATCTGCCACAACAAGATACGTAAGTAACGCGTCACTAGTGATGGCTTACTTGTGATCTATTACATTTTACCATAATTTTGTAACGCTTCAATTACTTTCTTTAAGGAGTAAATATTCAATTAATTTTCATGTAATCAGTTACAAAATTACTTGCACGCACATATATCAAATTTACGAGTCAAATTTGAAGCCGCGCTTTGAAATTTGTCACGATAGCCACCGTCTCCGGGCTCGTGCAATTATTATAGAATCTTTAACGCACTCAAGAGCTAATGTGAATGATATTTGTCTTATTTGGACCTATTCGGCGACACCTGCTGGAAAAGGTGCTTGTAGTAACACCACTCCACAATAAGGGCGTGAAAACAAAGGACCCGAACGAGAAGTGTATTTTTAGGCCCTCGCTGCGGACGTTTATGATAAACACCTTTCGCAGTGAATGTTGACAAGCAGCCACAAAAGGTGTCACTCATGGGACAACCCATCTACACCCTTCCGGGTTTTACAAATTTTTGAGTGGCTTGTTGAAATGGCTGAAAGCGCCGAGTGCAGCGATTGCGCTGTGGAGGAGACTATCCAGTAGCTCCTGTGATACTGCCCAACATATATATGACAATGAACGAATGTAACTCCGTGCACGACTGCGAAATATAACCAGGAACATTTTCACCGTTCAGATGATCTTAACGGTCCATAGCGCTGTGCATATCAGCTGCGCCAAGCAACAAAAGCGTTGCTGCATTTTCTTAATGCTACTGGGCTGATTAACCGTCTTTGAAAATGGAGGAAGAACTTCCATAACGTCAGCGTTACTGCAGCATTTTTATTGGTTCTTTTTTTTTTTGCTCTCTCTCTCTCTGTCATACAGAACTTTTCAATCCCTTCCCCATGCAGGGTAGCCTACCAGGCTCAGCCCAGGTTAACCTCCCTGCCTTTCCTGTTCCTTTCTCCTCCATTCATTCCCCTCACCCCACTTCCCCTGCACAGGGTAGCCAGCCGGTCTCAGCACTGGCTAACCTCCCTGTCTTTCCTCCCTCCTTTCTCCTCCTCCTCCTTCTCCTCCTCCTTGAGTGGCTTGCCTGCTGCAGCCCATAATCTACATAGAAGTACACAGCAGCTTATACATATATTAACTGCCATTGTGACCACTGCTGTGCGTAGTACAGGAATAGAAATTTGCGACTGGAAATGATGTCGGATAAGTACATTAATAATTTCGTTTAGCACAATTACATATCAATAATAAATGCTCTTTTGTATACGTTTTAAATGTATTTGCAAAATTTTGATATACAAAGTAAGGAACAAATTTAACTCATGTGTGAGCATGGCACACGGGCAGCGTTAGATCTAGTTCCAAGCATTCCAGGAAAACTTATAATTTCGGACAGTATTTCTGAGTGATTTCTTTCCATCACCTAACTTATATGTAACAGCGTGCATCTGTCTTGTGGTGGTGGTGGTGAACCGGGCGGCTTTAGGCTGGCATGCAAAGCCGGATAAAGCAGCCTGTAGGGGCAAGACTGTACTGGCGCTACAGGAATCCCAGAAATCACTTGCACTATAATGTCATGGCTCGTTCATTACTAATGATTGTTTTGTACGAGCCGTCACACTTGAACGTGTTGATTATAGAACACATTTCAAAGAAACAATTTGTTCGTTCAACGAACTCATAGCTGGTTTGATTTTCCGAGTGATTGCTGATTGATTTCCTACTGGAAACTAACTGAATCGTTCGTTTTGAGTTTGACGAATAAACAAAACGTCTGCCCTTTAAATCCAAGCGACGTAGTCGGCACTCTTTGTGACGTAATTTGTTGAAAGATGAGCAGGCGAGTAAACTGCAATTTGCCCGGTGCGTCCAGTACAATAATATTTGGATCACGTGTTCAGAGGAGCCTCTATACGACTGATCGGCGCTGTTATCTGACCACGCTCAAAAAAAGGTTGCAGGGCTCCTTTGATTCATCATTGAGTCTCTCGAAAACGTCATTCTCTGTCAACTTTGCGAATATTCTTGTAGGAATCTTTTAAAAATTTTATTACTTTGAAATTATTTCCAGCAGACATTACAGTAATAGGGCAAAAGTGGTGGGAAATATGCTCGCTTATCTCAGAGCTTAAGCTTTCTTGACTTTTGCTGAGCACATTCATCGGGAAAAATACGCGTAACCATCAAATTCTGACGTTACACGAAGGAACAATGACAACGCAATGTTCTGAAATGAAATGCGCCATTGCATCGATAGTTTCGGGGTTAAATAAAAATGTATGACAATATTTGACTAAGTTTTTCTTCTTGGAGGAAACATTCAAAATGCGCTCACGTGACCAAAAATATATATACACATATATGTCGTCAGGTGCCCGTCTGTTAGTGGCCCTCGCACTTCCGTGGTGTTGAACTTTTGTGTCACTTTATGTGCACTGTACCCACATACGAGGGCTGTTAGAAAAGTATCCGACCTTTGGCCGAAGAAAAAACACTGGCATAACTGGAGCGTTGGAAACTTAATCATCCTCAAAGTAGTCTCCTTGGGAAGCCTGTAGCGTCGCGCGTGGGCCGTTCGTGTCGGTGATCAAGTTTGGCTTGCTGATGGAGGCACGACTCCGAGTAGTCGAAAATGAAAACTTAACATTTATTTACATTTCAACTATCGGCACAGCGAACTCGGGCACTGAGACCCTGGCTGTCCGATCTCCGTCCTTCGTCTCCCTCTCGTTTCATCCGTCGCAGCCTTCTACTCCATCTCCCAGGGCCATTCCAAGACAGGAGGGGCGGCCGGGCGGAGGCGAGGCTCCCTCGGAGCCGCAGCACAGCAGGGGTCGAAGCGTGCGTGCCAGGTTGTCCTCCCCCAAGTCGACAACAGGTATCTTTTCGGTGGGCCAGAGAGTCGACTCATCCTCGTTACGCGCCGTCTCCTAACGACACCAAGGTGGTTTCGGGGCCAGAGAGTCGACTCATCCTCGTTACGCGCCGTCTCCTAACGACACCAAGGTGGTTTCGGGCTGGGTGGTCGCGACCTTGGGCGAGAAAGGAACACGTGCTCCCCATAAGGTCATCTCGCAGCCCCGATGCCCGCGGCTATGGCGCGCTTCACCGACGCCTTTTCTTGAAACGCAACAAACTCCTCCGCCGCCGGGAGATCCGACCTAAGGGTGGCCAGCTGTCTGGTCGCCCGAAGCGTCGAGGTGCTTTCTTGGTGCGATGAATGAGAACACTTTGCAGCTGGAAGCTGTCTCAGCACAAAACACAAGCACATCACATTCACCGCGGTTGGCGTGCCCAAGCGACACGTCCGCCGGACACTAAAGTTCCTACAAGGCTTTACACAATTCTACCTCTTTCTCTGCTACTTTTTCTTATCTCTGTCGTGGCCAGCTCTCGCAAGGTTGGAAAACAAATACCATATGACGTTTTCCTGCACAGCGGACCGAATAGAACAAGTTTTCTTAAAGCAACAAGAAAAAAAAATGGAAACCTCTGTTGGGTTACTAAAATCCGCGACTAAGTCTGCCCGCGTTCTTCCTCTGGCTCCCTTTTCCATACTCCACCTCAAAATTTTATTCCTGCGAAATGAGGCTCCATCTTAGCCGCCTCCCGTTTTTTCTCGACGTTTGGTTCAGCCATGAAAGAGGGCAAAGGTCGCTCTCGACCGTGAATTTTGTGGCTTGAATATAGCATCCTAATTTTTTGAATAGGCCACACTATACACAGACACTCCTTTTCTGATGTGCTGAAGGCTTCTTCCCGTGTGGTAAGTTTCCTGCTGATATAGAGCACGGGATGCTCTTCACCACTATCGTTTATTTGGGCCAGGACTACACCCAGAACACGGTTGCTGGCGTCGCACTGGAGAACAAATTCTCTCCCATAGTCTGAAATCACTGTGGCCTTGCTTAAGAGCTCGACCCTCTCCTCTATATCAGGCAAGGGGTACACTGGGCCCTTTGTTACGGCATTCAGCATTTGATAGTGCACGCACGGCGGTGGATCTTTCGCGGGTACTTCAACGAGCATTAAGGGTGAGCAATAGTCACTGCATCCTTCCTTAATTACACCCAGGCGAAGCGTCCTTTTCACTTCTGGCTTCATTATGCCTAGCCGCCGTGGGGACATGCGGTAAGCCTTCGAACTAAAAGGAACCGCTGTTGTCTGCTCGATTTGACGCTGTACCAAATGAGTCCTTCCGAGGCAAACCACTCTCAAAACTTTCTTGAGTGCGGCGTGCCACCTCTCCACGCTGTTATTTTGCGGGCGATATATCGAGCTATGCAAAATCCTGACCCCGCACTTCTCGAGAAACGTTGTCGTGAGTGCGCTCGTGAACACCGTTCCTTCATCGGATTGCATCTCTGCCGGGAAACCAAGGCGCGAAAAAATGGAAAGCAGTGCATCGACTACCTCTACCGAAGTTGCCTCCTTCAATGGTACCGCCTCAGGAAATTTGGTCGCCGGACACAACAACGTTAGAATGTACCTGTTTCCCGCCGTTGTTTTCGGCAGCGGTCCCACCAAATCCACAACCACTCTGCGAAAGGGCTCAGAAATAATTGGCACTTTTACCATCGGTGCTTTCCATCGGTCGTTAGACTTGCCTGCTCTCTGACAAGTATCACAAGTGCGCACGAAATTCTCCACCTCTCTGAAGTACCCTGGCCAATAAAATTCCTGCAGCAGCCTTTTCTTCGTTTTATTTATACCTAGGTGTCCTGCCCACGCGTGATCATGACAAAGGCTCAGTATGTCACTGCGATACGGTGCCGGAACCACCAATTGATCGTAAGATCGCCCTCGCATGTCTCGGTACTTACGGTACAGGACGCCCTTTCTCACTTCGAAAGAAATGTTTTTCGACGACACCCCCTCACTGCTTCCGCTGTTCAGAACTCCTAACGTCGGGTCGTTCTTTTGTGCCTCTCGTAGCGTTTCTCGATCAACACCCAGCAAGCGCTCGTAGCTAGGCGCAGTCGGTGCTAACACCGTTCCCTGAAAACTGTTATCTGTTCCTTTAGATTTCCTTTTCTTTTTCTCAACTGGCCTCTCCTTATCGCGAGAATCCTCCAGATTTTCGGGTTTCTGCTCCTCCGGCGCAACTACGTTTTCGGAGCTGGCTACTTCATCTTTTGATTGGACGCTTTCACTATCGTCGTAACGCAGCCGTTGAGCGAGTGCGCGCGCTTTTGACCTTGTCAAAGCCATAACCTGAGCTTCAGCAAATGTGCATCCCCTTTTATTTAGCAGCTACTCTGAGTTGTTCGAGAAAAGGTAAGGGTAGCCCTCGGGTAGCCCTTGGACACTGCTGCCACTGTCTCGATAGCTCCGAAAGGTCCCTCAATCTGTACCTTTGCCATAGGTAAGCACACTGAGTCTTCGCTGACGGCCTGCCTTATCCACGCGCATTCGGATAAGTAGTCGTCAGTTTTTACATAGCTCGGATGAACGACATCCATGGTCGCCGCCGAGTCCCTCAGCACTTTACATTCTTTCCCATTTACCATGAGTTCTGTCATGTATGGCTTCAGTAGATCAATGTTACTTGGATGATCGCTTATGCAAGCGAATACGGGCCTTTTCTTTGAACAGTTTCGGGCGAAATGACCTGTTTCCTTGCAGTTAAAGCATGTCACCTGAACTCTGGCTTCGAGCTCTTCCGACTGATTTGCGGGTTTATTACTACCCCTTTCAGGTGCTTTCACTACGCCCTCAGAGCGAGCTGAACTCTGATTAGCGTCGTCTCGTGTAGCTGCGGTTTGCTGTCCTCGAGGGTACGCTTGTGGCCGTGGGGAAGGCTTTTGATAATTGTGCACGCCATAGACCTGAGTCCTAAGGCCTCGACTTACGACATACTCAGCAAGCTGTGCGGCACGCTTTACAGACACACCTTCCTGTCGATCCCTAACCCAAAGGCGCACGTTATCGGGCAAAGTCTCATAGAACTGCTCTAAGCAGATTAAATCTCCCAATTTAGTGAAGTTATCCGCCCCTGTTCCTTTCACCCACTCCGAAAAATTGTCACTCAGGCTACACGCAAACTCCACAAAGCTCTCGTTAGACTTTTTCCTTTCCTGGCGAAATCTCCTCCGAAATTCCTCCGTTGAAAGCTTGTATTTTGCGAGCAAGCTCGATTTCACTGAGCTGTATTCGCCTGCCTCGGCTACGCTAAGTCGGGCCACGACTTGCGAGGCTTCTCCCGGCAACAACGCAAGCAACCGCTCTGGCCATGTGTCTCGGTGAAATGAGTACTTCTCACAAATCCGTTCAAAATTAACCAGGTAGAGACCGATGTCATCGCCTGTCTTGTACGGCTGAAGCAAGTTTGTCATTTTCACACTTTCCGCTGGAGGCGGTGGCGCCGCGTCCGCACTGCGCGCCAATCTCGCCTGCTCTAGCTTTATTCTTTCGAGCTCAATTTCTGCCTGCCTTTGTTCCCTCTGTTCCTGCTTCTCTTTCTCTTCCGCCCTTTCATTCCGCTCGCGACATATCTTTTCCCAAGCATCTGTGAGCTCGTCCTCCTCGAAACCCACTTCTTCAATTGCAGCGCGAATTTCGGGCTTCCTCAACCTACTGTTTATATCCATTCCGAGCTCTGCTGCCAACAGCAGAAGCTCTTCCTTTCTTAACACGGTGATATCCATGCCTTCGAGAGCCGGCTACGAGTTTCCCTGAATTAACCACGCACCCAGTGGCGGTTAGTCAGACCTAATTGCCCGATACAGAACCCTGTCCTTATCGTCCAGCAAAACGTAGTCGCTCAAGCACTCACCGAACTGCGAGCTTGCGAAGGTCGTGTCTCCCGGAGCCACGTTGCCAGGTCCGCCGATCCCAGATCGTGTGGACTGCGCCTTCTGCTGCTCTTCCTCCGAGTCGTTCCAGCCTCCACGCTGTTACTGCGACGGTTGTGTCTCCCGGAGCCACGAAGAGGAGCTCTGCTGATCCCTGATCCACAGATGTCGCTCTTCCGTCGACAGTTTTCCGCCAGCCTCTTCTTGATCTCGCCGCTGCCTACCAGTTTGTTGCGTCGCGCGTGGGCCGTTCGTGTCGGTGATCAAGTTTGGCTTGCTGATGGAGGCACGACTCCGAGTAGTTGAAAATGAAAACTTAACATTTATTTACATTTCAACTATCGGCACAGCGAACTCGGGCACTGAGACCCTGGCTGTCCGATCTCCGTCCTTCGTCTCCCTCTCGTTTCATCCGTCGCAGCCTTCTACTCCATCTCCCAGGGCCATTCCAAGACAGGAGGGGCGGCCGGGCGGAGGCGAGGCTCCCTCGGAGCCGCAGCACAGCAGGGGTCGAAGCGTGCGTGCCAGGTTGTCCTCCCCCAAGTCGACAACAGGTATCTTTTCGGTGGGCCAGAAAGTCGACTCATCCTCGTTACGCGCCGTCTCCTAACGACACCAAGGTGGTTTCGGGGCCAGAGAGTCGACTCATCCTCGTTACGCGCCGTCTCCTAACGACACCAAGGTGGTTTCGGGCTGGGTGGTCGCGACCTTGGGCGAGAAAGGAACACGTGCTCCCCATAAGGTCATCTCGCAGCCCCGATGCCCGCGGCTATGGCGCGCTTCACCGACGCCCTATCTTGAAACGCAACAAGCCACACACTTCTCCTAGAGGTGCTGCCATTGCTGGAGGCATTCCCAGAAGGCCTCTTTCGGAATGGAGTTTAGCACAGCTGTCGTTGCAGCCATAATGCCCTCTCTTGTCTGAAATCCGGCTACTTTCAATGACCTCTTGCTTTTGGCAAACAGCCAGAAGTCGCAGGAGGCTGTTGAACTACAGGGGTGTGGTTTTTCGCCAAAAAAGTCTGAATCAAGTGCTAGGAATGTGCAGGAGCATTGTCGTGATGAATGCGCCAATTTCCTGTTGAGCACAAAAAAAAAAAAACAAAAAACGACGAGAGCACTGCGCACTACCTCACTCAAACGCTGCGTACTAGCGACTGACACCATTGGCAGGCAGGGAAAAAATTCGCGCATGCGCACGAGGGTTAAAGGTGTGGCTGATGCAAGCGCACTTGCTTCATATCCGTCAGGTGTTTGCAAAAAAAAAAAAAAAAAAAGGTCGGATACTTTACTGACAGACCTTGTATATATCCAATGCAGATATGAGCTAAAGTCAGGCGCAACACGAATCTGCAGCGAAGCCCCTCCAATTCGGTCATAACCGCCAGCCACTGTACCTCCGCGAGGCTGCAAGTATATGGTTTATACTTCGGAATTTCCCTGCAGTCAAAATAAGTGATAATGGCAAAAATATAAGATAACTGCCCTCACTTATATGTTTCCGTGCGTATATTGGAGTGGAACATGGAAAACTAAATTTTTATTCTTTGTTGAGCTGAAATGAAACACTTGCAATGCAAAAGTGCGCGCGCGCCGCAACGCCGCCAACCGAATTTCAATTGAGTTGGGCAGTGAAGTTCCATAGTTCATAGCCCAGAAGTTGTCGTTAACACGTATTTATTTATTTATTTAGTTGCCCTTGGAGAGCAGCGGTGAATGATGGGGAAGGGAAGGAAAAGAAAATTAACTGTACCGCGGCGTTTCCAAGGAGGGAATAAACGCGCACAGTCCACATTCTGTCCATGTCTCTTGCGCACCTCATTGCTTCTATATACTAAAGAACAGCTCCGCCACGGTGGTCTAGTGGTTACGGCACTCGGCTGCAGGCGGGATCGAATCCAAGCCGCGGCGGCTGCATTTCGATGGAGGCGAAATGTTGGGGCCCGTGTGCTGTGCGATGTCAATGCACGTTAAAGAACCCCAGGTGGTCGAAATTTCCGGAGACCTCCACTACGGCGCCCCTCATAATCATAGCCGGTTTTGGGACGTTAAACCCCACAAATCGATCATCTTTGACTTTGCACACCGGCGATTCGTCTATGCTTTTTTTGTTTTGCATTATAGCTGACCATGTGAATTTGAAGTGGTGCTCTTAGTTTATGCGTGTTTAACGATGAAATTGATTTGGTTCCCGTTGTTCTACTTCACGCGTCGGAGGTCGCAACACTTACAGTAACACGGAAGTACGCTCTGTCGGCTTAACTAAGTGCACCTTTTATTTTACGAACTCTTGCTTGGCATAACTTTTGTTTTGCGCCACACAACCGACAACCTGCGCCACACGGATTTGCATTTCCCGCCAACATGCTGTTAGAAGTCGAACAGTGTAGCAAAAAAAGGCCCAATGGCAGGACTACAGTTCAAAAATCTTCTTTTCAATGAAAACGCAAATTACCTTGATGAAACTGTTTCGAAAGTTTTTGTGCTCCTCAATTACATGCACGCTTTTGTGTTTTTTTTTTCTGGTTGTCAGAGCTGCACGCAAAAAATACCGTTGTTTTTTATGGGGACATACCGTTTCTAAGCAAGCGTATGGCCACAAGTATCCCAGCGTTATTATCGCTTTTTATATAGGAGACGGAAGTTGAAGAAGGAAGGAAAAGATACGAAAGCTTGCGGACACGCTACGTTTTATTTTACGTGGCAAGGTAAGCTGGTTTGTATTTCCCGCGAGTATGCGATAAGGAGAAACCGAACCGCGGAGCAATAAAAGGGCAATGGTGGGACTGTACTGCAAAAATATTTTTCTCAAAGAAAACGCAGATTACCTTGACGATTACCTTGGCGCTTGCCTTCCTCAACTACATACCATTTTCTGCTTATTTTTTCTTGAAACACCTTAGACTGCAATTTAAACCTAAAGATCGGACAAAACATCGTTTGTTTGTTTGTTTGTTTTTTTTTTTTGTCAAGTTGAGACATTTACTTCAGAGCCTGTGCACAGAACATAGTCAAAAATACTTTTTAATATATTATACCGTTTATGGAGAGCTGTAAAAATATATTCGCAGATTTCCTTGCAAAACCATTTTTCAGAAAAAAAAAAGCCAAAACGATACAATTTCAGCATTTTCACCTCGGTCGTAAAGTGAAGAACATGAACGTAGTTTGTGAAACACTTTCGTAGTCGAAGACTAAGGCTCTAAGAACACAACAATGCATATTTGAAAACGACGAGTGCATGAAGCAATTTTCAGGATGTTTTTCTTTTTTTTTTCCCCTGCCACCTTGCTTTTCGCCGTTTCGCGAATTTCAATTGACCTTCACGGGCTTAAAAAGGTTCTTCCTGCTCAGAATATTCCATGAAAGTGCTGCGGAAGTAAAGCTGCTTTTCCATCCAACTTTTTTGTAATCTTTAGAAAGAAGTTCATTTCAGCCGAGCGCCACAGCTGGGACAGCCGTTATTGAGAAAAAAAAAAGTAAGTAAATACGTTACTCGTCACACAGGATGAAAGGAACGCGTTACCGCCTCACGTTGCCTACAAAAAAAAAAAAAGAGAGAGAGAAAGGTAATGCGTCACCGTTACTGCAAAAAAGTAATGCACGTTGCTTTTGGCGTTACTCCGTTGTCAGAAATTTCAATTTCATTCACGCCAAAAAACCCTCAACAGCAGTTACAGAAAGGTTGTATCAATACTTCACAAGAAACTTATAGCCCAAACAACGCTTTTACGCAAAGTCTTGATTTGACGATACTACATCGCACAAGTATGCTGCACCTTAGGAATATGATAGGGACCCAAAGTTATACCTGTAGAGTTACACCTTTCGGCGTCAAGCTCTGTGGCACATTTCGAAGCCGTTTCAACAGCGGAGCTGTTTTATTGGAGGCAAGGCCGTTGATGTCCGCTCAAAACCGGTTGAGCGAGTATGCGCAAAGCAACTGCTAACACAGCATAGCCAGGCATAACACCGTTTCACAGAAGGCTCCCTGGTGCTGGTGGCGGGCTCGAAAAATGTAGGCATAGTATTCAGATTTGATGTGTCCAATAATTTTGAACAATACATTTCGAGGTCATGCAACGAGAAACGATAAGAGCTGTTTACAGGCCTACTTCGTCGGGCTCTTCGGTGTGGTCGTATGTAATTTATGACTTCGCATATTTCGTGTAAAGCAAGATGACTACAGGTGACCACGGCAAGGTCCATTTCATCTTTCACTTTTTTCTAACCTTTAGGGCTTCTTGTGCATCGTACGATGCATGAACGTGCAAGACGTTCGGCACTGTAGTGAACAATCAATCAAGAAATCGCTAATTCACTTGCCCAAAACAGCCAGATGGCTCTTTTGCGTATGAATAATAATAATAATAATAATAATAATAATAATAATAATAATAATAATAATGAACTATCATTATCACCACGAGGAGCGCGAAAATAGATTTTCCATGGACGCCGTCCTATCTATATGCCACTGCTACAGTGAGACACCCAAGTCAAGTCACTAGTAAAGCGAAGCTGTCAACCGCTCTACAGTCCGGGAGATCATGTGACGGCGCCCGCCAACAATTTGACAGCGGTAGGCCACTCTCGGCGGCAGTGCATGGGCGTTGAGCGGTGGCTCTTGCGCGAAACGAAGCGTGAAATAAGTGAACCAGGTGGGTATTAATAACATAATCCATGGGCTTTTACGCACGAAAACCACGGTATAATGAGGAGGCACGCCCCTACCACATATATATATATATATATATATATATATATATATATATATATATATATATATATATATATATATATATATATATATATAGCAGGGGGTCCCGGGGCAATTTTGATCTCCGCAATTCTAAGCACGGGGGTGTTTTCTGCATTTTCATCATCATCATCAGCGGCAGCAGCAGCAGCCTGCTCAGATCCACTGCAGGACGAAGGCCTCTCCCAACGATTTCCACTCCACCCTATCCTCAGCGAGTTGGTTCCACTTTACGCCCGCAAACTTTTTAATTTCATCGCTCCATCTAACCTTTTGCCTGCCTCTGTTGCGTTTTCCCTCTCTTGGTATCCATTCCGTCGCTCTTACTGTCCATCTGTTATCTTTCCTCCTCATGACATGTCCTGCCCAGGTCCACTTCTTTCTTTTAATTGATATAATAATATCGGCTACTCCGGTCTGTTCTCTGATCCATTCTGCTCGTTTTTTATCTCTTAGCGTTACCCCTATCATTTTTCTTTCCATTGCACGTTGCACGCTCCTTAGTTTCATCTCGTTTTTTTCGTTATCCTCCACGTTTCTGCACCGTACGTTAGTACTGGGAGAATGCAGTGATTGAATACTTTTCGCTTTAGTGAGAGCGGTAAGTTTCCAGTCATGATTTCGTAATGCCTTCCGAATGCGCTCCAGCCCATCCTTATTCTACTGAGAATTTCTTTTTCATGGTTAGGAGTTCCTGTTATTAACTGTCCCAGGTATACGTATTCGCTTACACATTGTAAGGGTTCATTGTTGATTTTAAATTCCTGTTCCTTAGCTAGGCTATTGAGCACAACTTTGGTCTTTTGCCTATTCATTTTTAACCCAATTTTAATACTTTCCCTGTTTAGGTCATCAATCATGTTTTGTAGTTCGTCCCCGTCATTGCTAAAGAGTACAATGTCGTCTGCAAATCTTAAATTGCTGAGATATTCTCCGTCTATTCGAATTCCCTTGTCTTCCCAGTCTAGACCTTTAAAGATTTCCTCTAAACATGCAGTGAATACCATCGGGGATATCGTACCTCCCTGTCTCACACCTCTCCCGATCGGGATTTCTCTGCTTCTCTCATGTAGGAGTAGTGTGGCTGTGCAATCTTTGTATATGTTGTTTATGGTTTTCACGTATACGCCAGGTACCCCTTGTCGTCGTAGAGCTTCTAGAACTGCTTGTATTTCTATGGAATCAAATGCTTTATCGTATTCGATAAACGTCATATAAAGAGGCTTGTTATATTCGGCGTACTTCTCAATTACTAGGTTGATAGCGTGGCTGTGGTCCATTGTCGAGTAACCTTTCCGAAAACCAGCTTGTTCTCTCGGTTGGTTACCGGATAGCGTTGTTTTTTTAGTCAAGTGGCGCCAGCTATGGGTGATAAACAGAACAAATAAGACCGCGTGATCTATGTCCTCCGAAATTCCGGCGGCCACTCGCTAAGCCTGCAGCCTCGACAGTTTCAGTGTCGCGCTCAGAAACAGTGCCGAATTGCCATGGATGCTTTACTGTCGCACCTCCATAATACAAAACTAAAGCAAATACAACCGTCAGTAACACGATGTCTACAGAGCGCGCGACGACCACTCGAAAGATTCGAAGTGGAAGGCATACACTCCGGGTGGTCGGCCATGTTCGCGCAAGCGCTATTTACACCGACGGAAAGTGACCGGACAAACTAAAACTCCCTAATGAGGACCTTCCGACTCGCCACATTTTGTAACCCTCTGTTCATTTACTGCAAATCCTTTGACAAAATGTCCCCAATTTTATTTAGAGGTGGGCAAATGTTCCAACTTTCCCTCAGTTTTCTCAATGTTTATTATTTACTTGAACTCACACCTAACTTTTACCATTCAATATATTCGAAGTTCCACAAGTAAATACCACTGGCGAAACATGCCATGTTCCATGGCAGTGAAAGGCCCCTTCTCTACGTTTAATACACTTTACTTCATGACACTTTATCATGCTACAAAAGTTCACATAAAAAGAATTCTTCAGTGACAGTGACACTTCAAAAACTAAATGTTTGCATGTATGACGTTTCATTCGCATGAAGACACTGTTTATGGCAAGCAGCAAAGCCTAAAATGGCAGACATACAGTAGGTGTGTGGTAGCCATATGGCACTGGCAATGCAAAAAAAGAAAAGGGAGAAAGAAGAAGACCCAGTCTGTTCTAACCCAAGATTGCAGGTAACTCATCCGACCATAACAAAGGCTGCACGCGAACATTACTGCAGCACTGCAATGATTAAAAGGTCAGAGTCAGAGCTGCAGCTCTCTGAAATGATTCACACCATAAATTAAGCAAAGCATCTTGTACCGAGGCTGTATGGGCATTTTCGTGTCACTCTCCTCAGTACTGCTGTCCCTTCTCCACCCACCTAGCAGATGGATTCACTCTAGCGACAGCTGTGCCTCAAGCAGAAGTCCTATCGTCAATTTGGTAATGAATATAAAACACAGAGACATGCCAGTCATCTCAAGGACACTCATGAGCACATGGCACAACCGTGCACCGCCAGGTGCTGCAATGACACCAGCCGCTGGCCGCTAACATTTCCTCCAGTTCGCTGATGATCCAGAAGTGCTATGAAGTATGCTGACAAATGAGATCTCTTTGACAACTGTAAGCCTGCCGCTAGCAAGGCGCGCTTTTTTTTTTTTTCTTTAGATTTCACTCGGCGACGGGCGACGTCGGTCAATGGGGCGCGTTTCGCGGCATTGGCTTTTCGTTTGTCGTTCCCCGGCCGTATCTGTTATTCATTTTCTTTGCTTTCTTCATATATGTCTTCCGCGTCTTCTGGGGACACGGGCACCGCGCTGCGGGGCTGTGAGTAGGGATGCTTGGACAGTGGTCGCGGCGGTGACGCAGGCGGGCCCTTTTGTGCGTGAGCACGCAGCGATAGCGGCACTTCGGTCGTTCTGTAAGTCGCACCTCGGGCGTCATTACGACGACCTGGGGCGGATACGCTGAATGTGGCGTCGGCATGCAACATGCCGGTGGTGACGGCCATGGAGACTCGCAAACTGTTTGTTGTTCGGCGTCGGAAACGCCTGTTTTTGGTCACGGGGCTGTGGCCCGCGCGTGCCGCGGGATGGCTTTGGTTCAAGCGTTCCTTCCTCGCTCGCCGTGGGGTAGCATGCGTCTAAGCACAGCGGGGTGAAGCAGGCGCGCGGACGGTCCAACTTCCCCATGGGAAGGTTTTCTTCAAATAATAACTCTTTCGGGCGAATCTTTTGGGCGCCTGCTCGTTTCCGGTAACAGCGCCCGAGCAGACGCGACACGTGCGCAAGTAACGCGTTTCACGTGCGCCATATCTTTGCCATCGCCCTTCGACCTTGGGTGGCATTGCTTACTTTTATGTATGTGTTGTTTAGTGCTGATGTATGTGCTTTTTTTATTATTGTACAAACACACCCCTCTCACCGTCAACAGACTGGGTGGTGATTTCACCAATTGGACCGCCCCAACCGAGGAGGCGGGACAAAAGGTGGAATCGCTGCCCAATGCCAGAGCGAAGTGAAGATGATTCGCCGGCTGAGACGTTAAGGCGGAGCGGTTGTGGTAATAAAGGTGGCTCCGCCATGTGAAGGGGCAGGCTGAACGGGTGGAAAAAGTGCTACGCACTGCCGGCTACGCCGGAGTAGGGTCGCCCTACGTATAGTTCAGCTTCAACTTTATTTTTATGTACCAGTCAACTCCCTGTATTCCCTTTTTGTATACTATACTGTAAATACAAGTTTTCATTCCCTTTTTAAACTGAAGTCTCTGAGCCTCCTCTTCAATTGCTATGCGTTTGCCCGCGAGCCTATCGCCGCCATACCAGCGGCAGCCAGCTCCTTCCCAACTCGCCCATACCGTCTCGTACGGTGCGTTTAGGACGCCGAGCGGGGAGCTGGAATCCCGGAGAAGAACCTTCGGACCACGTTCTCAACTTTACTACAACAATCACCAATATCAAAAATACGCAAGTGGTGGTGTCTTTGGGGGGAATTCAAGTTACGAAAATGATGGATCATGGCACTGATCAAAGAGCGAGAGTCCACTGAATCGATGTGCTGCAGCGCGACATGTCGTTAACCACTACATATGTAACCCACAAATGCAGAGAGCGATTCACGGTGTGAGACTTAAAAAAAAAAAACAGATCAACAAACTGTACAGCCCGTGTCAAGATGCAGCATGTAGTAGACAGGCAAGCAACATGTATTGCCCACCGGAAGTTCCCCAAATGTAGCTGCAAATAGTTACTATACATGTTCTTACACAGTAACTCTAGCTGCAGATGGTGATAGCGTATTCTGCTTGTCTTTAAACTAAACCAGTTCTAAAGTGTTTAAACTAACCATTAGCAACATCTGTTTGCAATTTAGATGAAAAAATTCTTCATGACACAAGATGACTAGCCAATCGAATGAGTCGCCTGGGTGACGTCGCTTGCCCATGCAATGTCTTACAAGCAAAGGCAATTGAAAACTGTTTTGCTTGCGCTGTTTCAATCTGTAGATAAATGTATACTTAAACCATTGAAGCAAATTATGTGCATAACACAGAGTACTTATACTGGTTGGCTAATAATTAGAACTAGTGCTACTGGCTCCAATGCATTTACAGTCATCCAAATAATTTCAGGGTCCCTTTACAGAAACTCACTGTAAAGGAGGTGCTCCCACTCCCCTCCTCTTCAGATCAATGGCAAGAGGAACTGGTCTTACAGGTCCTTCAGGAATGCTAGTTGGTGTTCCTCAGAAAATTTCAGAATCACTGTCCTTTGTCATCACATTCTTTTCATGATGTGGTTATGGCTACTTTTGGAGAGACCTAGACCTATGGTGACACCCATACAACTAGGAGGATTTACCAGAATTCGGCAGTCTCCAAGACTGATTAGGAGCGTTGGCTGGTATGATTACAGTGCCCAGAAAATGGTGCATTTAGTGAAAGCTAAAAAAAAGAGAAATAGTTGCAAACAAGCATGGGGAATAACCATATGCTATGGATTACTGCACGGTCTTAGAAGCAGCTATGGATCGAGCCAAAATGCATGTGAAGTTGTAACGATGCTGTACAGTCTCGTTCGCCATTCCTCAGGGTACACATTTCAGCTTCCATCCAGTGTGAGTAGACCCATTTCCATATGTATAGCACAGGGCGACCTACACCACTAGTGAAAACACGGACACAAATGGAACACAGTCTAATTAATTTACAGCATGGTACTAAACTGTTCTTTCGAACTGGACTGTTATCTTTGCTAAGAACAACTTGGTTGGAAAACACTGGTCGTGCAATAAATCTGAATTTTTTGGCCATGTTTTGCAGTAGACCCTTTTGGTGATTCAGCTTGAAGTATTAAAAAAATACCCTAAAATTATTCTATTCTATTAACACTCAGACAATATTATACTCGAATTTCCTTCACGCCCAATACTTTGCTGCTTGTGCTGCCCTCTCAGAAATATTACTAGAAAATATAATGGCATCTCAGTTATGCTTCCTCGTGGTAACATGGAAAGATACAGAGTGGCCCACTAGTGCACTTTGTAACACTGTCTGGAGACTGACAACTTGAAACTGCTGTTAATTTAAGGAATCAACTTTAATATTTAGAACACATACCATAAAATATGTAATAAAACTGCCACACTGACTTTTGGAATTATTTTCTTTTAATAAGCCTTGGATGCTTTAAAGAAAGAGAAAGAAACAAGTATGAAAAGTGCTTTTCAGTTATCATATTAGCTCTTGAGTAAATAAAGAAAAAGAAACATCTGCATTATGAATAGAGTACCAAGGCTTTACAATGTATGTGGCGCAGTTCTTTCCCTTCTCATGGCCATGAATGAGCTAACACCGTGGCACTCACAACTTACTTGTAGTGCTCACCTCAGCGCAAAAGGTGCTCAGTGCAGTTGGTTCCATTTGGTATCTATCAGTTAGCATTGCAGCAGTCTCCAATTGCTCATAACGCAAAGTGCATTGAAGGAAGTTCCAGCAAAAAAACAATAACAAAGGAAGCAAGTGGGCAGTGTCTTTTTGTCCACTTGCTTCCTTCCCTGGCTTTGTTTCTCTGGAAAATTTTACCATTCAGCTCAACATGCTCACAGTGGACATATCAGCACAAAAGATTTAGCAAGCGCCACATCAGGTCACTGATGTGCCCAGAGTCATAATAATGGACCTTTCGTGGGAGACAGGTGCAAATATAAAAACCTTCTTTACTTGGAAGGCCATTCAGTTTCCAACGTCAAGTACAGCCAGCATATGGACAATAACTAAGAGGTAGTTGTATACTATCCAAACATCATCTTTTCAGTTAACATTCAAACGAGAGAAATTTCAATCTTTCAGTTCAACTACGGTCCACACATATGCACACATACAAACATTTTTCTTTTGTTGCACATATAAATATTTTTACTAATTCCAGTTCAAGAAACAAATTACCCCCGGTGAACCAATAAACAATGAAGCCTAGGAAAGCATAAAGGAAGTTATTGAAGTTCTTAACTGTGGTATTGTAATTGTGGAGTAAGCAGAAAGAAATTAAAGTGGACTTTCGAAAAGACAAACCTGCCTTCGGTGGGAACAGAACCCACGACCTTTGGATAACGCATCCGATACTCCACCGCTGAGCTGCAAAGGCGGTCGTCCCCCCCCCACGTCCACTTTATTGGGTATATACAGGGTGTTTTTTTTAGCTGCAACACATTTTTAAAATTAGAAAAACATAAATCGCGGGGACGTCTTGTGTACCATTCCAGTGTACGGGTTGGCGGCCTCTAGATACAGAACAATTACTGCACTTGTATGCATAATTAGCGAAATTACGCTAATTAACTTTTTAATTATCAGCAATTGGTGGCTATAGTAAATGAGTACTTTGGAGCCCGTCCTCGACACTACCTGTCCCAACGATCAAATATTAAATAGCGGAGTGCATGTCGGAGCTACGCGAACAATTAGTTCCCCGTGGCAGGCTCCTTGAAACCGAAATCGGCCGGGAAAAGAGCGTCTGTGACGTCGATGTCGCCACCCCCACGGCTTTCGTCACTCGCCACTCGCCCGTGGTCACCGCCGCTCCGGCCGCGCAAGCAGCTTGCATTATCTCCTTCTTATCTGCGGCGTTGGTCGCCGCAGGCGAGTGACGAAAGCCGTGGAGGCGGTGACATCGACGTCACAGACGCGCTTTTCCCGGCCGATTTCGGTTTCAAGGAGCCTGCCACGGGGAACTAATTGTTCGCGTAGCTCCGACATGCACTCCGCTATTCAAAATTTGATCGTTGGGACAGGTAGTGTCGAGGACGGGCGCCAAAGTGCTCATTTACTATAGCCACCAATTGCTGATAATTAAAAAGTTAATTAGCGTAATTTCGCTAATTATGCATACAAGTGCGGTAATTGTTCTGTATCTAGAGGCCGCCAACCCGTACACTCGAATGGTACACAAGACATTCCCGCGATTTATGTTTTTGTAATTTTAAAAATGTGTTGCAGCTAAAAAAAAAACACCCTGTATACATGTAATCCTGCGAGTGTCAGGCAGCGCCACTCGTAGCCATGACGGCAAATGTGGAACACTCTGATTGCCACTAGGCATCCCGTCGAACGTGATCTTATTGCGAGATGGCTGCTGCTTAAGTATTTTTAATTCCTTCCAAGTATCCGAAGGTCGTGGGTTTGGTTCCCACTGTACGCAGGTTTATCTTTTCGTCCACTTTCAATTCCTTTCTACTTACTCCACAATTACAATAACACAATTAATAACTTCAATATGCTTCAATGCTGTCTGAGGCTTCAATGTTTATTGGTTCACGAAGTTGTATCTAATAAACAAGCCCTTGAGCCCTTCCCGTTCATTAACACCCTCTGTGAGTAATTGCAAGCTATAACACTCTTCTATTACGCACATAAAATTTAACACTCGTAGTTCAGAGCTGTCTCATGCCCCATGACTTCTTGTATACTTGAATTCACATTTTAAAAGTTGTTTATGGTCCATAATGAAAATTCTATGTGCTCATTATATTACCTCATGGTGACACAAAGTGAATACAATGCAATCTCAATGAAACAATCTTTGGGGAAACCGAAAAATAAAAATCTCATCAAAAAAATACGTTATCCAAAGCAAACTCCAAAGAGTAATAAAACAGGGTCACTTGGTGCCTCTGTGCATGAGTTACAAACTATAACACTCTTACATTGTTCACATAAAATTTAACACTTGTAGTTTGGAGCTGTGCTATGCCCCTCAACTTTTTCTTCTTGTACATTTGAAGAATTTCACATTTTTAAAGTTGTTTATGGTCCATAATGAAAATTTTACGTGCTTAATGTTACATCATGATTACAAAGTGAATACAATGAAATCTCACTGACATGATCTTTGCAGAAACCGGAAAATAAAACATCTCATCCAAAAAATATGTTATCCAAAGCAAATTCCAAAGTAACAAAACAGGCTGACTTATGTCCAAGCTCACCAGCAAAGTTTCCTATGGCATCGAGTGATACTACTCTGAATAACGAGTCTTATGCAGAGCAGCATCACTTGACATCACATGCGCCACAGCTAACACACTTTTCCACAATTTATTAAAATGATGCATTTACTTTTGATGAACTTTCTTTTTCTCAATGTCCATAAAAACTTTCATTCGAGAAGTTGTTTACTGCAAACATAAACAACTTTTTTTCATTTACACCAACAGCAGGACTCCGACAATCACTGCGCCTTAGGCAATTGCGCAAGTCTTCGAACTTGTCCACTAGTTCTTCTCCAGACACATGCAAATTTGCATCAACATTGATGCAGCCTATTTGCTGTGGCAAGGACATCGAAAATGCTAAATGCACATGGTAAAACTTGATAAAAATGAAGTGCAACAAAACAACACTGACCCGTCCTTGAGTACTACTACACGTCTACATTTCAATGTCAGAAGCACTGTCTGATCGGCACATAAAACAACAAAACTCAATTATTTATCAGAAAAAGAGGAAGGTCGAGACAAGCAAAAGCACTTAAGGATGCAGAAACCGGCTTGGTCTGACTGCCTGTACAAAATGTCGCATAGGCATGGGGCACAAGCCCCAAATGTAGAAATATAACACCTTTCAACCTTAAATACACAACTGTACATTTAAAACTGTAGGCCACTTTTCAAAGTTCCCATATTCATACATTAGCTGAGAAAATTATTAAAAAAGGTATGTAATGAAAGAACCCCTAAACATTCTTTCACTTTTCTTAACCAACTCTCACACGCGCTTGGGAGCCCTTAGAGTTCAAGGTGACAAGACGCTTGCCAACGTCGAGTAACATTGTAAACGGGATGTAACCTAAATTTAGTTGTGTGAGATCAGTGACATAATTAACTTCAGAAGCTGTGTACAGCATTTTGGACTGTAAACAGCCCTCATTTGATAATTTACATGCAATGAATTAACCTGAAAAGACCTGAATTTCAGAATTTTCCCACAAAATACCCTATTTCTCTCCAATTAGCCTCTCGAGAAATTGCACCTGATTTCTATCCCCGGATATAAAAAATATAAAAATATTAAAAAATACAAAATAAAAATAAAAAGAAATGAACAACTCTAACTGTACTTCAACAAGCTTTAGCGGCACTCGAAGCAGTTGCCACACAACTAGATTTAGGTCAGGGTGCCCAAAGCACTCGGGGACAAACCACAAGGTTTAAAAATGAACACCACATGACAGCAACATGTCTCTGTCAGACAGAAAAAAACAAAAAACACACAGACTAATAAAATACTCATGAAAAACCAACATTCTCTGTCAAAAAGTAAAAAAAAGAAGTTTAAAAATGAACACCACTGACTGCAACATGTCTCTGTCAGACAGAAAAAAAAAGAACACAGACTAATCAAATGCTCATGCAAAACGTGAAATTACTGAAGTTATCATGCCAGCCTTTCAAAGTCCTCCTAAAGGTTTGTGTGCCTTGGGACCTTTGCTGGAGGCGGAAGCTCCTCATCATCAGACAATATTGTGATGACATCTCCCTTTGGTGAAGATCTTTGCTTGAAGCTGCATTCCCGTTTTCTCGCAGGCAGCAGAGGCACTTCTTTGTGGCTACCCCCGGCTTCAGAGGTTGTTTCAGTACCAGGAGCTAAACTTTCCTGGCCCAGGGCTGTACTTGGCAAGTTTTCTTGGGTATCAGTTCTTTCTTCCACATGCGGAGCATCTGCAGAAACAAGACTGCTGTTGTAGCCTTAACCCTTTCAGGGTGAACGACGTAAGTATACGGTGCTGCAAATGTGTCCCAAATGATCAATGTTGTATATTTACGTGACAATCTGTGTGTTTCAAAAAGGGCCACTTTTTTTTTTCGCTTACTCAACAAGGGCTGTCATCATGCGTGGATGCAATGAACTTTTTTCTTGCGCCTTGACCTTTGGTTTCCATATTAAGGTGGCATGACGGCTATCGCTCACACAACTGCACATGTGTGGGCGCGTAACATTAGAGAGATTCGTTTTGTTATTTCTAGAAACTCCCTTGATTCATTTCTAAGCTATTCAAGTCACTAGGAACTGCAGTGCACTATTTCTGCTAATTCTACTCCAACACATTTTTGCCAATCTGTCTTTTTTAACATGAAAGCATTTTATGCTGGGGTCCACCATGACCCCACTCACGTCATTTCTATCACGCAGTAAAATATACAGGTTTGAATGACCAAAAAAATTTTAAAAAGCAAAAAATCGCACACCAGTGCAGCTCCACTAATGTGGAACCTGGAGATGTGTGAATGTGCCAGAGTTTCCCACAGGAACACATCAATCGCTGCGCTGAAACAGTTTTGGTCAATTATGCAGTTCTTTTGCACTGATAACAGAAAATGTGGGTTGATCGTAGAGCCAGCGCACTCAGTGTATGTGTAGGGTTGTCTTGTCAGGAGTGATTTTAACAATTTGCTGTTAGTTAATGTGGTTAGATCACCATTACTCCTGTCTCTTAAATGATTCTGAATCATTTTAGTTTAATTTGAAAGAATTTAGATCAATTGTGCACTCGGTTTGGCTCTGTTTTTAGCACCTATTTGTGAGCATGACCATGACGACATTAGACGTCGACAGCCCTAGCTCATAAGGTGCATTTCAACCTAAAAAACTCTTGTTGATGCAGGCGCGTTAAGGCACATTCATGGCAGCTGCAAGCTTGCCGCAACGATGCACCATTCTCCAGTGCCATAGAATGTCGGCTGTGCAAAGGTGTTCAAAGAGCACAGCAAGCATCGCCAGCATGGCAATCCCGACACCATTCAACCTTGCATGCTTGGTGCACGTGTGTGGGACGGCAAGATTTCTCACAACTCTAGTGGCGTCTGCCCATCAGCCTAGGCATAGTCCTGCCAAGGCTATCATTTCCACATGAATGCATTGCTGTCTCACATGCCTTGAAAGATAACTACAACCATGCCTCGTACAGGCAACAGCATGAATGACATGCTAACGATGGTTAGTATCTTGATCTTGGCATGCTCCATGCTACCCCACCATGAGCACGCTCAAAAGCTTGATGCCCTGAAAAAGTAAAACTTACATACATGCACTGTTTCTGTCCATGTACAGTGCTCAGTGATAGAAATGCAATAGACAGGGTGCAAGGCTTTTTGTATCACCATTCTGTGCTGCAGATGGCAACTTGATTACGCATGGTATTAAATGAATGCTAAACTCGCTGTGATTCAGCTTGGTCCATCGGTGACCACCAGTGCACTACAGCACCACAATATGTCCCAGCCATCATGCGTAGCGAGAATGGTGTTTCAATTGCTGAGCCCTGTACAGTGCTTTTGCAGCGCAGACGACGCATGCTTACCTGTTATCTCAAATTCTAAACAAATGATGGGCTATCTGTTCATTTTCAGCTCTATATCCTAGTACTTGTCATTCAACAACATTTAATGTCATTCAGTCTTAAAAAATGCTCCATGGGAAAGTACATGCTGATACAGCCAGAATAAACACTGGTGCACACACACCATACAAACAAAAAAAAGAACGTCGAGGCAAGGGGGTGGCGGTATCTTCTTTACGCTCGCAAAGTGGCTGCGAGCCCGTAGCCATGGCAACCAATCCTGTGTCGCTGATTAGCCACGCAGGCATGCAGCAGGAGGAGAATGTAGTAAAAATGGCTCGCCGACCAATTTTCCCAAACGGCAAGGAAATCTTGTGTCTGCGCATGTCTGCCTGAGAATGTCAAACGGCACATGGGAAGGCGTCTTGCCGCTAACGTGAACGTGCCCTTAGGAATTGAACCAACAAACTCCCATTCTGCGGCAAAAGATGTCGGGTGCTCCATAAACTGCGCCATCAATGTGCATTCTTAAAATCTGTACTAAAGCGTCTTATATTCTTCCTTATCTCGCCCCTAACACTCTCCCTCGATGCACTCTGTTGCCTCCACGTGCGTGCGCAAGACCCTCTTTGCCTGGGGCATTGCCGCCATTCAGCAGAGGTGGAGCAAACCGCTGCAGCTTCCACATGCACCAAAAGTGTTTCTCCAATGCCTCGTAAAAAAGTAAAAAACACCAGGCCTGCACGGAATAGACCTGTCCTGGGGTACGTCCCGAAAGGGCCGTGATGTCAGCCACGTGAGCCTAGCGCGCACGTGCGAACGGACTGGTTGGCAAAAACATTGCAGAGTTCGGCGTGGTTGCATGCTGCCGTACGGGTGAACAGAGTTTGTACTCGTTTGTTTTGTGCGCGTGTACCTGGCCACTTTGACATGGTGGTTAGGGTTTGCGGTGGAGGATATGCCAAACGCACGATAAAAGGAAGCGGCATCGGGTCCTTGTCTTTCTTTTTTTTTTCCTCCTCGATTTCCGAAGTCTAAACGACACAGTGACGGAAAGTGTGGGTGCAAGCTGTGTAAAACAGCAGCCGTCGGACAGCAACAGGATTTTTGGATTACATTTCATTGCTGGTATGTGCTAGCCTGTTACCTAAAGCTTTTAGGCATTTTGGTATTTGTGCTTCCGCAGCACTTGTGAGCATGTGTATTTTATCAACTCGGGTGCCCCGCCTCGATTTTCTGAGCTCCCGGAGTGGGTAGCTAACGCGTTTGCTTTCAGGAGGACTAGCCCTAAAACACAAAGAAAATAGTGTGAGCGTTTTGAACGCACTTTGAAACGGAAGCATTCCTTCAGTAAACGGTGGTTCCGAACGTTGTGCGGATTTTCTCATTTCGCGCTCACTTCGCTGCAACTTGTGTTGGGCTAGCACTCCAAAGGAAAATTTTGTTCTTGTTTTCGGACGCTATAACAGTACCAGTCTCGCCTGTTTTTGACCGCATAAAAGTTTAGTTCCTGAGCAGAAAGAACAGAAGGAAATGCAAATGAGTGCTACAACTCAACCGGCCATGCAAGTACAGTGCGCAGTGTCGACGCTGCTTGCAGCTCGTAGGGCATGGCGGTAGTTCTCCGTGACTGTGTTTGCTTTGAAAAACATGCATTTCATGCCTGGCTGGCAAAAGTTGCAGTGTTCGGCGTGGTTTCAATGCTGCCATACGGATGGACCATGTGGGTACTGGTTTTTGTGCGCGTTACCTGGCCTATTTGACACGGTGGTTAGCTTTTGCGCTGTAGGATGTGCCAAACGTGCCCAAACGCGCGACAAAATTAAGGCAGCGGCATCGTTTATTTATTTTTTTTTTTCTTCTGGATTTCCAAATGACAGCAGTCGACGGAAAGCGTTGGTGCCCCAGTTCGAGACAAGCACTAGATGCACGTGGCCTTTCACTAAGCCGTACGCTTTGAGCGATCAGTAACGCTCCATGGCCTCTGCATTGTACGGGCCAGGCATGCTCGCGAGGTACACACATAGCTGAACGTTTGGTCAAGGTTTTAGAGGTCATTCTTCCATTCCAAAATGGTGTAGGAGTATGGATACTGCATTCCACAAACTTGCAGCTTCTTTTCGACAAACCGCCGGCGCGCAACCTCGGGACGGGACAGTACCAGCGCGTGCAAAGCCCAAGCAAACTGCTGGAGCCGCCGGAACATTTTGCCAACCACTGCGAAACTGGTCCGCCATGATGTCAACGGTGATGCTCTGCGTGACGTCACATTGTTGACAAACAGGGACAGATCTATTGCAGGACAGTGACAGTGTAAGCTGGAGGAGCGACCTTCCTAGAGGCAATTGTAAACGCATGGGGATCTGGTCAAGTGACCGGACCATCAGGTATATCGAAGGGCCAGGTCAGGTTGCTGTTCAAGCTGCACACGTCACTTGTCGCATGACACATGGCATGATACGACAAAACTGCTTCACGAGGCTGCGCTTCGTAATAATGACGACGGAAAAGTTGAAGAAGACTGTTTCATAATGATGGTGTTGATGATGCCTCTGTAATGGGAGCAGAGCTACAAAGCATGCACCCCTGTGTTCTTTCAAATGACTCCTTGCACTCGTTATGCAATCCACATTCCGCAACGCGTAGTGGCGTATTACTGTCTTGCCACGTAACATTACATTTGTTAATGCGATTCCTCAGCAGGCTTTATGCCTGTTTAGGTCTTATAGCAATGATTTTTCAAGTAGGCGTAGCTCGGTGGTAGAATGCTCAACTGCCACGCAGAGGTGTGGGTTCGAATCCTCCTCAGTCCTGGTTATTTTTTTCTGTAATTTGCGTGATAGTAGTTACGGACACCGGCAGCAGCGGCAGCGGACAACTACAGTGCCAAAACTACGGTCATGGCCACAGATGTTAGTCATCAGGATGGAGACTTGCCACCTGGCATCAACGTGGGTGCATGCATGTCAGTGCCATACCAGCGAGACAGTGATAACAATGCGCGAGTTAATCTCAATCTACAATAGACATTCAAGTGGTTCTGTGAAGACACATTTCACTTTCTTGTTATACTGATTCTTATGACAGAGGGATCAGCCACTTTTTTTTTTTTTTTTTTCATTGTACAAAGTACCTGCCCGCGCAAATATTTCACATCTGCATGAGCAGCCAACAATAAACGTGCAGTGTAGAAATGGTAACTAGTAGTGCCAAGGTCCATCAGCAAAAGGCTAGCCATAGCAGCAAGAACAATTAATGTAGTAAACATGCAGGCATTCTGCTCTCTAGGCAGCTCAGTAGTGCAGTACATCATATGAACAATGAAACAAATACGAATGACGCTACTGTGCCTACGCATTTACTTTGAGAATCGTGAAAGCTGTTGCCTTTCCGTGGTAAAGAAGGGTTACAGAAAGTTTCTCATTCATTTGGTCTTTCTCACTGGTGCATGACCACAGAGCTCACTTGCGTTTGCTCCTATATGCAGTAATTACGCTACGGCCGTGCATGCTGCCTCCTCTGTTGTAAATTAGTCAAATGGCAATTTCTTCTATTGAGACTACTGCGCAAATGCAGTAGGTTCATAATATGTTAGCTCCTGAGACGGAATCACTAAGCAGCTCTAATCCAAACAAGGAACAACTTCTCAGAAGCATGCGCAGCATGAAAAGTCCGCCTGGGACAAAGGTGACATTACTCTTGTATGCACATATTTAATTTTAAGGCCGTTGAGGCATGTTTACGCCAATTCACATACTTTTTTACACGCTTCTTTCTCAGATTTATTATATGAGAATAAGCAATTCCTCTGACACCAATACGAACATTTTTCTCTCACTCCAAGGTCAGCCTAAAGAAATTAGAGTATATTTCTTTCAAAATACAGCACCATGGTCTTTAAATCTGCAATAAAAAAATAAAATCAGGGCAGCTATGCACTAGTGGTGCGAAGACAGAGGATACAAGTGTAGCTGGTGGCGTTCCTGTCCTTTCCCTCCTCCACACCCTCAGTCTCTTTTCCCACTCCTTGCTACATTGTACTATAGAAGACAATCCTATGCTCTACCTTCTCCCTTCCTCCTTTCCATCCTCCTCCTCCTCACCCAACTTTCCCACTCCTTGCTACAGTATACTGCACAAAACTATGCTATGCTCTGCCCTCTCCACACCTCCTCTTCATGTTCCCATTCTTTCTCACCCTCACCTCCTTTTCCCTCCTTTACCTCACTACTCACTTTCCTTCCCCAGTCCTTGCTGTTACTACCGCACATGTGCAGCTATGCTGAGGTTATGCGAGGTGGTGCGCCTATTATGGCATGGCTGGTTGTTAGGCGATGCAAGGTGAATTGATTTTTCTGTAGTCGATGGGCATTTGACCCCGAGCTAGAAGAGCCTCACTGTTAAAAAGCTGCATCCTGTGGGGTCACATTAGGTGAAAAAATATTACCTCTCCAAGCACGGCCCTCTAACGTAGCTTCCTGCAGAGCTTCTGACATTACAATGAAGCTGGTAAAAACATATTTACCACCAAAAAATAAGCTTTAAGAGCACTGCAGTGCATGTAAGACAAAAACACATGCACTAAAACCTCGGTGATATGAACTTCGTGAGGAGTGCATGCAATATTCGGATCACCTACAATCCATGTCATCGAAACATGCCCAAGATCAAGAAAAAATTGATTTATTTGCACCAGAAAAAATCCTAATGTCTGTCCGCACTTCCTTTTTGACCAAGTTGCCGACAACCACCTGTTGAGAGGCATAAAAGTATGCACACGTGACTTGCCGTCGAGGCTTCTGCCACAATTGTAGTCTTCTCCTCTGCTTGTCAAAGCATGCGGCCGTTATGTTTATTGGCACCTTGGCAATGTCCTCACACATCATAACTCAAAAGGTCAACTCCGGCAGTGACGAAATCGTCCTGGATGCATGTAATCACTCTGAGAGCACTCCAATCTTCAATTCAACCTGGAGGCACTTGCACATGGTCATTAGATGGCTTGCCAAGGCCACATTTTGCAAAAGTTAGTGATCGTATTCAATGATCGTGAAGCACAATCCCAACTCACTGCAACGAGTTGGGATCACCTCGCCAACTGTGATCACTAACACACAGCGTGATTGTTGACTGCTAACACGTGCTAAACCTAACTCATTCGATAGGTCAGTTTATTTTCATTTTGGGTACTTGTCCACCTAATCCACGATGTCTAACTTTTCTGTGAAAAACAGAGGCTTTCACTTTCGCAACGTGTTGGCAATAAACTGACTAATCTCTACAGACGCGCTAACTCTGCACAAGCACATTAGGTGAACTATGTAAGTGAATGTTGAGTGTGGGGGGGCAAACGGAGAGAAAACGAAGGGGTAATTCAACATGGCCCAAAGGGGAGGTTCTTCAGCGATGATAAATGGGATCAGCTGGCTATTATGAACAGTGCACAAATGACTTAAGACTTTATGAGGTGACATATTTCAACAGATCAAGGGCTTTTGTAAACAATGCATACCTTTAACTATGGAATGTGAACCACCATCAGCAGGTGGCGTTGGTGAGCTCTCTTCGTCCTCAGCAGTGATTGGGGAGACTCCTCGACAAGCAGCTTCAGCACCAGCTTCCTCTTTTGCATCTGCTTCTTCTGAATCAGCTTCACACACAATAAAAAAATGGAAGTCAGCAAAGAAACTCTAGCAAGCAAGACATGCATAAACAAGAAGGCTGTGCAGATGGCTATGGTAGAAAATATGTTCAGTGCATCCACTTTCATAGGGTTAAACCTTATAGGTTTCTGCAATGCCGGCTGGATATGGTAAATACACCTGCCAAGTCCACTAGACAATGCTTTCAATATCAAGGTAAGAAATTCCTAGTCCTCCTTAGCTATCGCCTAAGAGACAAAGTACCTGGGGGCAGCTTAACACCAAGTGAATGTAATTTGGCACAGGCTGCAAAGGTTAAGAGTCGGTCATATGTGCCGCACATGCGCACATCCCTAGCCAAATGCGGGTACACACTACACATTTTTTATTACTGTTAATTGTGATGTAAAGGGCAAGCACCTTAAGTTATTGATGTTAGCACCTGTCGTTCATGCTAGCCGTTCATACCGTTCCACGTAAATTTTGGTATATACAAGTGAATGAGATGTGCATTTTCGATTTTTGTACATTTCTCATCCACCGATCTTTTTTAGGACACCTTCCAATGAGAAACATAAGGCATCTGCCTTAATACATGACATACCTGTACACAAAACAGAGTGCATCATTCTGCTCAAAGGCCCTTTCTATTCCAGTGAAAAGTATAGAGAACATTTTGTTACTGTGAGCACATAAAGTTTGGGACAGTGTGACGAGTTTGGGACAGTGTAAATTAATAACAGCATTAGAATAAAGTAAATATGGTGGTTAGGTAATTAAACACGTTAAATGTCAATGCTGTCCATTCTGCATGTCAGTGGATCTCGGTGAAGGTTGCTGGGTAGGTACACCTGCATACTTTTGTCATTTATTCTAACATAGCTCGAGAGTTGTGCATACTTATTCAAATTTTTTTTTTATTAATTTACCTCAAACACTTTCTATTGCTCCTCCATAGTTATTGACTACATTTTGCTATGGCATGTACGATGTCATCAAGGAATCTACTCTTGTGGTATGTGACAACACGCATGATGGAAACAGCAGTGCTGAAGCTCCGCTTTCATTGTGACCTACCATTATTTAATGTGCACATAGGCTAATCCAAGCATAAGGGCATTTTTGAACTTCACCACTCTTTGAACATACAAGTCACTTTGCATATAAAAAAAACTCTGTGTCACTGATGCGGCATGTCTTGAAGCAACAAAACTGTGTGGCGTGGGCAATGCCTACAATCAGAAAACTAGCCAGTGCAGAGGGTCTGCATACTACTTAAGGGGGGACACTGGTCTTGGAGGCAGAATACCATGAAAAAAATCAGTTTTTGAAAAATGGTACTTTCATGGCATATGGGCAGTGCCGAAAAGTGCTGAACAAGTTTCTCACATATAGAATTGATATTTCAGCCACAGTAACAGTTTCTATCAAAGACAAGCTATATATTTTGACTACAAAAATGTACCAAGAATGGGCTGTTTTCATGCTGAACTACAAGTAGTGCAGCAGTAAGCATCCAGATTATATCTCTGGTCGCCACAAATCACCTAACAAAGATACGGTAATCCTGTGTTTCACTTTACTCAAATTGGGCTTCTTCTGTTTTTCTCTCATTTCTCATAATGAAAATCTTGCTGCAGTGGCAAGCTTGCAGAGCCATATCCCTGCCTTCAGAGCAGCTAGCACAGCCATTTTTGTTGTGGCATGCAGATTTATCTGTAGAGTACACAATGGTAGGAGTGAATTTTCAAATAACATCACTGAAAATTTTTAATTTCTCATTCAATTAGAGCATAAGCAAGGTGTGTCTGCAACACTGATATTCAGACTGCTGCAGCCTTGCCAAAAATCATAAAATAAAATACTCCTACCATTGTGTAGCTTATATGTTTTAGTATCCAAACATGTGTCAGTGGTAGCTCTCTAATAAGGTTATTTTGTGCCATTGTACTGGCAAACAAAGGACAATTAAAGCTAATTGACATAGGACAAACATAATCATATTTTTGAAATCAGCATCAGAAACTCAATCAATTGTGAATTTCTCTTAAAAATATGCGAAAAAGAAATGCCTCACATTTTCAAGAACAGTGTCCCCCCTTAACGGGATATATTTCTTTTTGACAATTCGGGTGTGAGTGCATTTCACAAACAAAGTTAACGGGTCACTGGCAGCACAATGACATTGGCTACTCTAGAGTGTGGGTGCAACGCAGCATAAATGGCTTATAAGAGTGCGAAAGGCAAGCCCAATTGTATTTATAAAAACAATATGCAAGGAGAACAGTATCCTCCTTCCCCAATCTGCATCTCAATCACCGTTTGTTTTTGTTTTCTTCACTAATTGCTTGGATTTAATTTGTGAGGGGCAAAAGCTACACGAAATAAATTCAGTCACCATCAAATTGTCACTAAAACAAATGTGCACAGAAGTTGCTGCTAAATGCACCTTTCTTTCAGCTTAACCAGCTCTGTGTTCACAGTTACACACATTACTTACCAATGTAGAGAGCGGCCAGCCCAAGCAATATTTAGGCCGGTGCATTCACGACAATAACTAGTCATGTGTTCTTGGGAGGCATGCGTTTCGGAGCTGGCACCGGGGAGCCAACTGGCGACCCCAGACCAGGCCCGGCAAGCCGTAGTGGCCAGTGGGGCTCCACAAGAAGCCTCCACCCGAGGTTAACCACAGAGTGCTGATGCAATAAAGTTCATCCTTCTTCTTCTCCTCCTAATTACTTACACTGACTAGTTTACAAATGTTAAATCCATCTACAAATTCCTATTCGCAGATTAAACTTTCACACCTTCTGCATCAAGAGACTAGAGAGAAAGGGAGCAATCAAGATGCTCTGATCATCAGTTTTGAGTATAGTACAATAAAAGGCACGTTTTCTTTTTTTTTTTTCCAGGCATAAAATTTAGGAGTTGCATCCCTGCAACACAACCTAACATTATTCAAAACAAGCTAAGAGGTGGTGCCAGTGTCTCAATATTTATTTTGCACCATCCGTTCCAAATAGCAACTATCCAGCACCACTTTAGTTCAATAATAGCAGTATTGTTTATGACCTTGGAAATAAGACTTCAACCTGCGCAACTTGGTTCATCGTTAACTAAGGAGAATGCAGTGCAACAAAAGATGGGGGCAAGGTAGAAATAAGTACACTGGACAAGTGCTGACAGTGCTGATCCAGTGTACCGTGTTTCTTCTTTGCTTGTGTTGCACTGCCTGCATCCTGTCCAGTTAGCTGGAGATAATGCATGCCTTATCTTAAAGCTTTTGTTGAATTACTATAAGGAAGCTTCCATGACTGAAACTTCCTGGCTGAATTCGTGCCTTGCGGAACGGCTAGCGCAACAGAAATTTCACACAGTTCATACAGTTGGCCTGGTACGTACAAGAGAGACCAAACTGCATAAGATTAAACACACTCTTGCTGCTTACCTTTGCTCGAGCGTCCATCACTCTCGGAAAGGTCCTTTGCAATCACCTCCATGGATTCCTCTTCTTTAAGGTCCTTTTCAATGACCTTCACGCATTCCTCTTCATTGCCATCTTCACCCGCACTTCCACTGTTCTCATTTCCACTGCTATTATTTGACGTTATACATATGTTGCAAACACCTTCTAGATCTGGCTTTATCTTCTCCTGCTTAACAGCAGCTTCTCTGAGACTGACGTCACGGGGGTCCCCATCGGGTGTCCTCAAGTTGTCATCATCATCCTCTTCATCTTCGCTCTCACTGCTTTCACTAGGCTGCGAGGACAGATCACCGTTGTCCTGCTCCACTTCCTTTGGCTCCAGTCTCAGCTCCTCCTGCTTGGCTACATACACCTCGATGACCTGCACATACAGCCAAATGGAGCAGTGGTCTCAGTATGGCAGGCTGCACTGAAAAAAATACCTACTAATATATAATGAGAATTCAATGGTTAACCTTTATGACTGATGAAAAATTATTAAAAATAACCATCGATGAACAGATCGCTAAAAACGATTTAGAATAGGGAATGTTGCAGGAGGTCGACAGGTGGACTTGTCTTCGTCAGGACGGCCAACAAAACTGCATGTCACTGTAGCTTTGTCGTGATATTTTTTTTTCAGTGATTTTTCAAACCTTTACTTTTTTTAAGCTGAATGATGCCTTGCATGACAACATTACTGGGACAAATCTGTTGCATTAACTTTAGGTGGTAGTTGCACAAGAGTGCGCATTGTGTCCTTAATCTTCAATTCACTATTCCTTTTATTTTTATTCAGATGAATGCCTACAAGGAATAATACAGGTTACAATGCAAACACAGAAAAAGGTGTCACACTTAAACGAACAAGTTTGCTTCACAAATGCATGCCTTATAAACCCTATAAGGGAAGCGGATTAACTAAAATGTGCAGCATTTTCATTAACGATTCATTTGTTAAGGGCCCCTGAAAGATTATTTTTTATCATGCCCACAGTTAAGCTACAAGAGTGAATCATGACACCCAGGCCCGTAACCAGCGAGGGTGCCCTAGAGGCCCGGGCCCCTCCCGAAATTTCAGTTGGGGAGTAGTGTTAACAACATAGTGTAGTGCAAATAACAAATTTCAATCCCATTAATAATGTTGCATTTAAAAAGTCAATGTACATACTGCGATCTTTGCCTGAATATAAATAACGAAAATAGACGTTTTTCTCAAAAAGTCGAGAAATTCAGCAAGTGCCTCCCCCACCCCCTGCCCCCCAAAAAAATTCCTAGCTACAGGCCTGATGACACCATAATTAAGCAAAGCTCCTTGTATGAAGGGAGCTAAGGGTGATTAAAGGGGCCCTGAAACGCATTTTATGCACATTGATCTATTGTACCTTTGCTTTGTGTGGGACTTGACAATGACCAAAACACCAGTGAAAGCGGCGAAGTCAAACCGTATTATACTTTAATTTGTACCTGAAATAGGCTTCCATGCTGAATGCAGCAACATACATCAACAGTTTTTCCAAGCGGACATGACATCACCATGCTGGCTTTGCTGCAGGTTCTGAATGGCCGGGAACAGGCCAGGAACATGCATCACAAATGCTTACAATGCATGGAATATAAAAAATTTCAAATTGAAAACGTGTTTTATGCTTGCTAAATCTACTAAAAGGTACAAGTTTGTCCATTACAATTTCATTTTGCTTGTAACTGACACAAGGAGCACTGTGCGGCCCATGTGGTGGTTGTGGTAGAAAGGCCACAGAGGGCAGCACGGTTCCGGTTCTGCAAGATGTAAGCCGCGTTTTGATTGGAAGCAGCATGCACATCTCGGGATGCCGATTTCCGTCCTCTGCCTTTATTTTGAATTTGTAAGTTGAATAACTTGCGTTTGCCTCCATCGATCTCGAAAATTCTTTTTGCATTTACCTCAGGACAATACAAAGAATCCGTTTTGATGCAAAACTCAGTGAGTAAAGTATGGTTTCAGGGCCTCTTTAAAGGTTACCTGCCTACCAAGCCACACTTGTTCACCAAGCAGTTAAGGGGGGACACTGGTCTTAAGCAAAATGTTCATTTCCACTGCCACTAGAGTAATGAAACTTACAGGGAATGCATAGTTTAAGGTGCTGGTTTCACATATTAAAGTAGATTTCCCTAAATATTGAGGACAGTACTTTGCACGATGCTTCTTGTTTTAGGTTTCCGGGATGACTGGCAGAAACCATGATAAAGTAAGCTAGCTAAAAATTATGCAGACATGTTCGTGAATATTTGAGGAGTGCAAGAAGCATTGTTTCATGTTTCTACCTCAATTTTATCTAAAGTTACAAAGGATTAAAGATATGACTTGATATGTGCGTTTCTTTCTTTTGTTACTTCTTCAAAATATGTAAATGTTGCAGGGCATAAGAACACTGTATTACATGTTTGTTGCACTCCTTGGGAGACTAACAACAAGATAAAATAAAAACGACTGAAAGCACTGAATTAAGCCTTTTGCAATATTCAAACCAGCACACAGTAAGCAGGAAAATTTAGCACATCCTGTAAACTGCTACACGTAAAAAGCCCTTTGCGAAGAGCGGAATGTCAGGTGTAAAAAGAGCATGCGCAAACATAACCAACCACCCAAAGCGTATGCCGTCTGCTTCGAACTTTTCGAGTGGTCACTGGGCGCTCTGTAGCCCGCAAGTTTCTAACTGGCGGTTCTTTTTGCCTTAGCACTGTATCATGGAGCTTTGAGAGTAAAGTATGCGTGATAATTTGACACCATTTCCAAGAGCCACACACAAACTAGTGAGGCTGCAGGCTTAGCAAATGGCTGCCAGCATCTCGGGAGGCATAGATTACGTGGATTTGCTTGTTCTGTTTATCACCCATAGCTGGCATCACTTAAAGGGGCTTGTGAAAAAAATATGGAGATGCCTGGTTATAGTCTTCACTGCTTCAATATGCATTCGACAAGCTGATTCTGAAATATTTCAGCAAATATTCAGTGCACATTTAATAGTGCCCGTTTGAAACCCCAGCTTTCTTATGCTCCCGAAACAGCTATGCAACACTACGGGCCAGCAGTGGTACTATTCGGTGACATTGCAGTAAGATATTTTTAAAGTGAAAAGGTATAGTGAACTCACATTTGCTCTAAAAGAATCGATTTACTTGAAAGCTAGAAAGAAAGAAAATACTTAGAAACCGTGTGGTGCCGCCATTAGGAAGCAAAGCTGCAGCACGGTTTGTTCTCCTGTGGCCTCCGAGGACGCGCCAATCTCAGAGGTCTGGTAGCTACTGACATGACATGTACTGCAGAGTTGAGGGGAACGCGCGCAGTGAAACCGAAACCGCGTCTTTTATCGCTCTAAATCAACCCACACGATGCAACGGAACAATGCATATTGTTGATTGGAGGGTCAGGATCCCAAATACGCACTTAGTACAAGATGTTCAGAAAACGTTTCACGACCCCTTTAACCGCGACAAACGCCACTACACACTATCCAGTATCTGGTACACCTTTGCACATGCCGGATTACCAGACAAGCTGAAATTCCTGTCACAAAGGCTAAGCTCAGTGTTTGTCTGGTTGTTCCCTCCTCCACCAGGTGTCCCCCTATGCCTGGCTACTTGCATTTTTTTTCCTCCCCTGCAAATGCTAAGAAACCAATCAGATCAGCCACCTGAGTGGAGTCACGAAACAATGCTAGGTCAGGTTGTCAGAAATCTGAAAAATTGGTGTGGCAGCACAGTCACAATCTATAGAGAAGTCCATGTTTAAAATCTCATTATAAATTATACAATTCAAGCAGTGCACTTAAATTAGTCTGTTAATGATCCAAAGGACCTGCACTACCAGCTCGATGGATTCATAAACTTGTCATTTAAAGGCCTCTTCAAAGCACTTGTGACCGTTCCATCTATTTACAGCAATCATTCGCTGAAGGGACGGATAAAGCTAACATGGCAGAAGGAAGAAAAGTGTAGCAAGGACTCGAAGATTTTTCAGAAATAACATAGTTCTGCACGCAGTACCCAAAATTAGAACAAATTTAGAACACTGGAAGAATTTGTTGGTGGAAAAAGCTTTGAGAGCAAGCAAAAACAAAAACGGGATGCAACTGGCTTAGTCAAAGTCCTTTACATGTGAAAACTTAATTGGCTGGCACCACCATCATGAAAACAACAACTAGCTACAGGTACCCAAGAGCATTATTCAGTCTCATTTTGCTGCGTGTACTTACCTCATTAAGTTTTTGCTGGCACAGCTTGGCATTACTTTCAAGCTTTTCACGTAGCTCAATGTCATTCTCAGCAGGATCGTCCGACAAGGATGCGCCTGGTCCATCCTCCAGGTAAGCGAGGACATCAGTCCGCTCATCCAGCTTTCGTCGCCTTTGCAACTCCCGCCCAACCTCCTGGAACACCCTTTCCGCTGCAAGATGTTACACCACCCCGTGAACCACACAAGCTCAGCCAACTGTATTTTAGAAAGCAAACAGTGAAACACAAAAATGGCATCTCGTACTAACTCTTGCATAACAACAAAAAAAATCACTTCTCTGCTAGCTTAGGATTACCGATCTCACCACTTTTTTTTTTTTTTTTAATGCACAAAGCTTACAGGCCTTCGAGATAAGAGTATAATGATTGCATGAATGCTATGAAGCACCAGAGTGAAACGGCAGCAGAATTCCGACACACATCTTAAATTGTCTTTTTCTCCAAAACAGTATGCCATTTTGTTCTGGTATAAACTACAACTTCGTTGCACATGATGGCAACTAATAAAAAAAAAAAAGACCCTAGAACACACAACTAGGCATCGTGTGTAAAACAAGAAAAAGGCACCTTCAGCAATGTCCGGCTTTGTCTCGTGCATATCGTGGGAGCGTGCTCAGACTACTGAAGAAGGCAAAGGTACAGTACTATATGCAATAATTGCACTGGGGAACAAGGAGAATTTGGCACCAATGACAGCAAGGACCATTATGCAGGTGACCTTCTTCACTGACAAATGCCACGACAGTGTGGCACCCATAAAATGTGAAGTCTATGATAAACCCACTGTTTACCGTCACAAGCACATGACAGCGCCTTTGTTGTTTGTGGTCCTTCTTTACTGTGTGTGTTATCTTTGCGCTAAATTACGATGAATGTTAAGTCTGAACACCAACTAGCCCATCTTTTAACTATTTTAAACTACAAGTAAGCCCCATGAATTTCATTGAGGGCGAGGCCCTCCATATGTTCACTGAAACCTTCTCTGTGAAGGTGAATATTTTGCCGTGAACCTTAAAGCAACACTGAAAAGAAACAATTTATCTGTGTTTGTAAATTGTTCTTCCAGAACACCATGAAAGCCACGTATGCCACGAGCACACCGGAAAGGGCAAAAAAAAAAAAAGGTGGTGACACCACTTCGAAAAGCCTATTTCAGCCTCCTGTGAAGTCGTGGACATTGAGAGTGTGTGCTTATAAATAAAAATGAAATTATGTTGTACATTTTCTGAAAGCCAAAGACTGACTTTGGTATGTGTCGTGAGCTTTTACTGAAGTACAGTGGCCAAAACGCAATAAAATGTTTCCTAATCCATTACATCGCGTTGATGTACTCACTTGGCAGTTTCAGCAGTCAGTTTACACAATACATCTGTGAGTGTGTGCATGTGTGTGTTTCTAAAAGAGTTTCAATGGAAGGGATAAGCAATTAATGCAATAGGAACAGATTAGAATAATGTATGAAATAACACTAGCATTTAGTCAATGTACTTCCACTCTGTGCTTCCACTTTGGCTCCCAAAGTGAGGGATCATGTCAACAAGCCTCTGGCATTGAGTCGCAACATCCCTACCACGTGCAGCAGCATGTTGTCCTTGAATCCGAACACATATGCAAGGGCACGTTTGCACCCCGCCACAGCGGTCTAGTGGCTATGGCATTCGGCTGCTGATCCGTAGGTCGCAAGATCGAATCTCAGCCACAGTGGCTGCATTTAGATGGAGTGAGGCTCGCGTACTGTGCGATGTCAGTGCACGCTAAAGAACTGCAGGTGGTCGAAATTTCAAGAGCCCTCCACTACAGTGTCTCTCATAATTATACCATGGTTTTGGAACATTAAACTCCAGAAATCAATTATTTTCACCTCCTCCTTTCTCTCTGATTTCAAAGGTTATTGCTAAGTATGAAGAAAAGGCAGCTCAGTCAGAATCCATAACAATACCTGGTTCGGGTGGCTGTCTTGGTCAGCTGTGCACGACAGCGAAAAAATTCAGGAGGGTGGACTAAAGCCCCATACCTCCCATTCCCCCCATCCCCTTTCCACTGGCTTCGCCTGTCACCACGAGCTTAGATTTCCAGTGCACCTCTACAAGAGGCAGGCACCTACACAATGCAACCAGTGATGTCACTAAGTGAACGAATGTGAAAGGAACAGTCTTGTCCTTTGCTTGGATTTCGAACGTTTAGTTGCCATGCACCAAGTATACAGCAAAGCTGTTAGCCTCTAGTTGGTGGGGATTTTTTATGGCAATCTCGTACTCACACAAAAAGCCCGAAGTACTCATTACCTGGCGGTAGCCCAACGGTATACCAGTTTCACTATTTGTTCTGTGTCTCGCAATGAGGGGCAAAGGGATGATTGTCAATTCTATAAAATGGAGCTTGTGTGCCCCACACACAACAGAGAACTCACGTCGAAGGGGTGTGCAAAACATTTGCCACTCCTCTCCCCATGCCCAGCCACCATCAGCACTCCTTGCTGCCCCATCCAACCAATCCTCACAGCCAACCTTCTTTGCTAGTGTTACCTTACTTTCCCATCTTTTGGATGCTGTGGAGTCTGGCTACCTCAATTAACACCTTCTGTCCAACCACAGCCCCCCCCCCCCCCCTCCCTCCCACATTTCCGTTCCCCCCAACCCTTAACCTTCCCTCCCAACGTACCTCTTGCTCGTGGGACACATCCTCAGACAGGTCAGGTATGGAAAGGGTCTCGGAAAAGTGGCTGTATGGAATCTAGCAACGTGTTTATGTCCCTAAGGAGAGCACATAATGCTATGGACAAGCGGCATGTTGTTCGAGCAAAGGGTTTAGTTTTTTTATGGGACTCTTGTGAGCAGGCCACACATCGTTAGACCACCAAGGAACAGTGAGAAGGTGAACGGGCACAAAAGGATAAGCAACCGCAGTTAACCAACAGCACTGGGCTGACAAATTTGCACGGGAGGCCCAGCGCAAGCAACGAGTCAGGAAAGACGACCCAAAAGTTTGGTCACAGCAGGTTCAAAATGCTTTGTCTTGATTAAGCAAGAACAAAGTGCTCCACTTGTTATAGCTGGTGGCTTTAAAGGGGCACTGACACCAAAATTTCGCTGCTAAGATAGCCTGTGGGATCGATGTTCGTGGACATACACATGTCATCTACCAAATCTCAATGGCGAACACAGCTCCGAAGGTAATTTAAATGAATATTGAAGTTCATATGCGCAATCGAGCGCTAGGCGCCGTACATCGCGGCATCGACAACAGCAAAGGTGACCTGAAGGGGACCCCCAACTTCCACGACGTCACCACAGCAGCTGAGCTCCGACAGTGCAGCTAGCAATGATGACGTCATAGCCGCCATTGCTTATTCGCTGCAGCTGCGTTAGCAGACTGCCGGCGACGCCAGACCTCAAGAAAATAGTTGCCAGCAAACAACGATGACAGCAACAGCGACAAGAACGCGCAGGACATGCGACAGGCAAAACGAGCACGCAGCGGTTGTCGTGCGGAAGTGCATCACAGTTATGTGTGCTCACGTGGTCGAACTCGTTTACTCCATTGCGAGCGCTAGATGGCGCCAGTTGAACCGGCCGCCTTGTCGTTTTTTGAGCTCTCCCAAACCAAAACTGAAACTAGTGGGTAATAAACAGGCCGTAAATAATTATCTGACGCGCGCTGGAGCAAATGATGTGCCGTGTTATGGCCAACAGGTCCCCAGCTACGTATTGCAGTGAAAAAACAGCAGACGAAAATTTCTGTGTCAGTGCCCCTTTAATACAGGCTCTGTAATAACAGACAAACGGGAGTGGTTCATGTCTTTCCTTAAAGAAACTTTTGGACATTCAAGCGTCAACAACACTAAGCAACCCACAATGTGGTGCAGATAGTGTCTGGATTTTTATTGCCATGTATAACAGTAACCACAAGGCCAATGGTTAAAAATATAACGAAATAAGTGTATTACACCAGCACTTGTGATGTAAATAGCTGTCTAACATCAGCTGTGGGTGTGGTGCCTGTCTGACAGCTTTTATGTACACCCACTTTCACAGGGTGGAGGGCAAGCAATCTTTTATATACTTCTTTCTGTGTTCATATTCGCATTCGATACTCCACACACTCCAGTGCTATAGAAGGCAGTCGAAAATTGTTCCAAGGCCCCTTTCACAGCTGCAGAAGGTACCACAGCTGTTAAATCAACCATGTGAACATGTGAATAAGGACAGAAATGCCCAGCTCCTCATCAATGAGGTTCTGAGTCAAGACAAATTGCGGCAATGAACAATGCTCACAGCGACAGTGTCTTCCTGTCTGTAAATACATGCTAATACATATAACACCCATATCCACTGTAGTACTTCCCCTACAAAAATGCCGTATATGGCCATGTGACGAATTGGGCACATCAGGTTATATACGGCATGTATCTATAAATGGCCACATTCATCCAATTAATGTATAGCCTTGTACAGTGTCCTGTTGCCATCTAGTATGGCTTTGTCACAAAACAGGCAAATATGGCCATATAAAGACACATGCCTTATATAGCCAGATATGCCCAACTCCTGATACAGCCATTTAAGGCATTTTTTTAAAGGGTTTTACTGCTGCTTCTTGTGAAGGCTGCTCACGTGTGTATGTAGTAGCACAATTACCAGATAAAATGCTAAATTACCCCATTCAAACAAAATTACAGTGGACTCAGATGACAAAAGATTTTCTTATATAATGAATGCAGTTAACTCTCATTACACTAAGGCAGTCAATTCTGGCCACAAATGAAACTGTGGTGGTGTTACCCTTAGTAATGGCCTAACTTTGTACCACCTCTGGTTAAAGCCTTCTTACCGAGGCATTTCTCCTCCCTTGAGGTAAGTCCAAGGCTATGTGCTTCATTGCCCGAATGTATCACATCCAAGATATCTTTGAAGTCTGGGAACACACGACGGTTGTTGCGACGCTTGTTGATCACCTTCTCCACCATGGCATTAATCTCAGGAAAAGCGGTGCCTGAAAATTTACAGATCAGGACAAAAAGACATTATGATGCGCCACTTCCACACACACCTCACCACCCCATCAAAAATGCTGCAAAATTTTTCTCACACAATCAAGCCCTCTACTGCTAAAGCATGCAAAACATTATTCATCACTACACAATTTATTGTGACCAGTTATGGAGGAAGAAAGCCCTTTTGCAGCACCCCATAAACAAGATACAGTGTTAATGCAGTACCACCAACTACAGTGCACTCTCGTTACAATGGACCCGCATAATCCGGGGAAAAAATGTCTGTTTTATCCTGAAGTCCGTAATATCCAGACGGGGGGGGGGCTGTAAGGTGCCAGTGTGTTTATAGTCGCTCAGCTGCGTGATTTAGACCTTTTTAAATACCTGCTGCCGAATGGCACGGCTATGACCGACAGCAGTTTTTTATAACTGTAGCACATGTTCTACTTTCATCAGCAAGTACAGCTGTTCTAAGCGCAGGTAGGCCTGGTGGGTGGCTGCTGAACCCATGTAAACATTAGCGAGGCTCAGTCCAAAAGCTACTTATCTAACAGCTTGCCGTCACAAAGCCGGTCATGTTACAAAAAGAACTGGCTCCAGCTGGGGCTCCTTATTGTCGATCGGCATCACAAATTCATTTTTCGCACGGACGCATTTCTGCCTTGGCTAATCCAAGACCGTTGCTAAGCTGAATTAGCACGCGCATTCATACCAACGCACCTCGCGCGTAAAAACTTATTCATTACAACTTCTCAGTGGAAGTCGCCGGTATTTGGGCTGGGAGCTCCGGAACGCCTCACTTTCATAACATTGGTCGCGATGCCTAACGAAGCGATTGCGGAGAGAACGACGGACATCCAAGGTAGAAAAAAACGAACAAAGAAAAGCTTTTTATTCAAACTTAACTTGAAAAGGACTTCGTTATCAGTGACTGGCGGCCCCCTTAGGTTACTTCATGGAGCCTGAAGCGCTTGAGAGAGAGAGAATTAACTTTATTAAAGGTCCTGAAGGGGCACGGGTACCCATTACGGGGGCCGGCCCGGTGGCTCCACCCATGTGGGGACTGGGAGTCTGAGCTCGCCAGCCACCTTTTGGGCCTTCTGGACGGCCTGGTGTTGAAGGGCCCTGTTGGGGCTCTTAAGGTGGGTGATCCATTCGTCCTCGGTGGCAGGAGACCCGAAGCTAGCTTGAGAGTGAAGTTCCACCGGCGACTGTTTGCCGGCGATACCTTCGTTGTGCACGACGGATCTCACGATCTGCTTCGATAGTCCCATCGCTTTGGCAACATCCGCCTGCTTTTCTCCGCCCCTGTGCAACTGCACTCACAATTTTCATTTTATCGCTGAGCGAAATTTGCTTCCGTTTTCTTTAGGCCATTATCTCAGTACTTGCTCTCAATGTGGCGCAACCAACACGACAAAATGGCATTTGTTATGCTCTCGGGCAGGCTTGGCTAGAGGCCAGCTTAGCCAGATGGGCACCAACGTTGCCAGCCAGTTTAAAATTTTCGCTTAAAATGCCGGCATGGTAAAGTATGTCAGTCCGCGTCGACAGGGCAAAACTCCTTTGTATGCGCGACTTTGGCAAAAAATTGCCATTAATTTTGTCCACTGTAGCCGAGAGTCCGTTGTAGCGGGGTCCTGTTCAAAGCGAAGTTGGCTGCATTGACTAAAATACATGGACCAAACCTGGGTTAAAATATGGTCCATTATATCCGAAAGTCTGTTGTACGCGGGTCTGCTATAACAAGCGTAGACTGTACTGACACACAGGTCAGTAAGACCACAGAGATTGTCTCAAGCCACGCTGTGCCTTACATAAAAAACATGTAATGTGTTACACCAGCTATAGAAAAAACCACAGCTGAAGCGCCAGCACAATTCTCCCACAATATGAATCGCCTACAACATATGGGACCTACAGCAACGTTTTAAAAGCCTATATGCTGCTGGCAGCCTGCATTGGCCTACGACAAGATTTTACACTGCAAAGAGTACCACGCTCTCACAAATAGTATATACACAACAGTATGAAAAAGCAGCACTGATGACTCCTTATGTAAGAAAATCTGTTTATTTTAACATAACTTCATTTCCTTCTAAGAGCTCAAATTAGAAGTTAATAACTATATGAACAAACTCTCCAGCTGGCCACAACAGAATAAGTTAAAGATGAACACTTCCAAATAAAATATACGATACTTGCTCCTCCTAATAAATGGCCTAAGTACATTCGCAACTATTCCTCTTGAAGATAGAACAATGCAGCAGGTAAAACAAAGATTTCTTAAGAGTATGGTTCTAGGAAGACCTGGCCTGGAATGTACATGTCGACAAAAATTCAACAAAGCTCAGCAAAACTGTTGCTTATTTAATTAAGTACCCTGATCCTCCATAGTTGAAAATATCACTGTACTATGCACTATTTTATTCTCACTTGAACTTACTATATGTAATTCAGAGGACAACTTCACAAAAAGCTTATAATAAACTGATCATACTGTAAAACAGGGTTTTGCATGCATTTGAGGGTTATCATGGCCCTTTATAAAACTTTAGAACCGAACCATTGTTTGTAAAATATGCAATGTCAAAGGAAAACAAGTTGTACTACTGTAACCTGATGCACTATACCAAGCAGAACAAATCACAGCTTATTTTTAACAGAACCTCCAATTCATACTACAGTAAAACCTCGTTATAACGAAGTTGAAGGGGGAGCAGTAATTACTTCGTTATAACCATTAGTTTGTTATAACCAATATAAATTTAATCTATAGGAATTTCAAGGGGAATTGCGATTGCTTTGTTATATCCGATAATTCGTTATATCTGGGTTCGTTATAACGAGGTTTTACTGTATAGCCTTTGCCAACACAATACAGTAAAAGCTAGTTAATTCAAACTTCATTAATTTGAACTTTTCGATAATTCGAATTAAGTGGCACGGTATGGCCAAGCTCCACAGAACTCTATGTGTTAGAGAGCCCGTTAATTCAAACGCAAACTGGATCCTCCACGGGCAATTCGAAATATCCGCCGGCACGCCAGCACAGTGCCTGCTAAGTGGCAGGTGGCGTGACCTGATAGCTGGCATCAGTTACTGTATATAGCCTTCTGCAGGGAGGCAGAGTTGCTACGTCTCTTTTCCCTTCCCCGCTTGCAACCATCCAGGGCAGAGGAGCTGCCATTCAGAAATAGATAAAAAGGCAGCGATGGCAATGCCACCACATCACCACTTCTTAGAGTTTTATTCGATAACCAACATAACCAACATCCAGGCCACCGTTTGCAAAATTTATCTGAGTTGTTATCCTTCTGGCGAGACAAACGCCATTTTTTCTTATCGTTTTATATGACACTTCAATGACACTTTCTTTGACAGATGGCGCCACGAGGTCGTGAGCAAAAAAGCATCCTGTGGTAGGCGATGTTTTCGCAAGAATAGCAGGATGTTCATCATCGCTGACGTCAAATTGAACACCTATTGTTGATTTGTTGACATGTACATGTGGAATCAGGTGGTTTTCGACTGTCCCCAACAAAGCAGGTATAGCACGGGGGTAGTGCAGCTGGACCGTGGCCACGCATGTTACGAGGTGCTCGTCTGCTGCAAATGCGATGTTTGCTTTCCCTCAAGACCTTGGCTGCTTGCACGCCATGATGGCGGCCCTGCGCACAACTCTGCTCCCGTAGAGAGCATATACAGTAACTCTAGCCCGCATCATCAGGTCTCAAATGCTATGCTCTCAGATCTTGAAGGCTACGCTTTGCGTTTGAGTAAACTTCATGGCTGCTGTTTAATGTGATGTACTGGAATGGGGCAGTGTGTTGTCTTCGGCGGAAAGCAATGGGAGGAAAGTGGTCACTTCAGCGAAGATGCCACCAGTGGGCGCTATGAGTGACCGGAATGCCAGTGGCACGAAATCTGAACCTTAATTGTTATGCGGAGTGTTATACTGGTTCTAGTATAAAACAATATTTCTTTTACACCGTATTGCTCGTTCCGTTTTTATACCACCTCACAATGAACCACCATCAAATAAATGAAAAAATGAAGTCTTAAACGCGCCCAAACACAGCGTGCAAATGTGGCAGTTAACAAAACGCATACTTGAACTTGATGAATGGCACATTTCATCGTTGTGTACATGAAGAAAAGGAGTCCCAGCTACAGTGTAACACAATGGATTCAAAATTATTCATCTAGGAGGTAACATGAGGCAATGAAACATTATTAACCTGCACACACGGTGCAACATTTCTTATCGTCTGCTTTCACTGTCTGTACTTGTGTATGGCCATGATACAGAGAGCAATATATATTTTGTCTCTCTTGCGTGTGTGCCCCATCTGTTTTTCATAATTTGACAGAAAGAAGTATCTGCTGATCGAAATTAATAAACACGTCATTTCAGACTGTTGCTACAGAAGTCAGGCAGGGAGGGGGGGGGGGGGGGCATGTTGCGAGCTGCGTCTGCACTATAAGGCAAGGGGGGGGGGGGACATTTCCATGTAGCCGATGGGGACGATTTTTGAAGGCGATCATAACGCCACATGACTTTTGAAGGTGATCGTACTAACAATTAAAAATTTTGTTTTGCTAACAATTCGAACAATTTTGACTCTTTTCTGCACACAATTCAAGTTTTAGAGCCATCAGTCTTGTTTGTATAATTCATGACTCCTTAGAAAGTGAAATACATTTTAAAATTGCAAGGGCGCTTTCGAAGCGCCTAAATGGCAGCTGGCAACCCGCAAAGCAGATGATAAGCTGTCATCGTTAGCTACTCCATCGAGGGTGCACCCCTGTCGCTACAGCGAAAGGGGTGGAAGGGAGGGGGGGCATGTTGCGAGTTGCGCATTCGCACTATGAAGTGTTGCCACCATCAAAGTGACGGCAGCACACCGCAAGCAGCAGTAAATGAAACGCCAGCTAAGCCTTTAAATTGCCTACTCTATTTGTAAAACTTCAAATTGATTCTCATAAAAAAAAGACGCCATTTAATTTTAAGCAAGAGAAGCGTATTCAGCACAAAAGCTGAAACAGTTTAAATAATGAAACTTCTCGAATGGTTGACGACGAGTGAAAGTGGGCAGTGAGTACCAGAAGACATAGCCGTGCACGTACCATTCGAAGTTTTCCGAAGTTTTACAGCGCGAACGGCACACGGACAACATATAATGACGCACAGGGCACTGACTAGCAACTGTTTTTGTTTCCCAGCATTATTGTGTCATTATATGTTGTCCATGTGCCGTTCACGCTGTAAAACTTAGGAAATTGTTGCACAAACAAGCCGAACGCTCAAACTTGGTGAACACCATTCGACACCTGTGAAAATTGCACGGTTATGTTCAAATCGAGCTGCAGGATACTGATACTGTGAACGGTGTCGTACGGCATCATTGTAAATGTGCAGAGACTTGAGCGGTATACTCTACTGACACGGATTTGTGCAGGTTTATGTATCTATTCCTTTAGCGGCCGACAGCTGTACTCCGGATATGTGTGGTGGGGTGCTGCACACAGTACGTACCTTTTTGCATATCAACGGTTACGCATGCTGCACACCGGTGCATCTGCTAAAACACTACTCACGTGTCCCTTATTTCATGCAAACATCGATGTCACTACAAAAAAAGGAGTTTACTTGCCGCTGGTTTGTGTGATCAATGTCGTGGCCCTGCTCGTCCTTACGGCAGTGGTAACCTTCCAAGTAAGTATGCAAGATGCTTATAAGTCTCTAATTTGGAAACAGGATCCAATTACATTATGCAAACAAGAGAAATTTTGGGGGGGTACCGAGACTCTTCCGTCTAGGTGGACCGCCGCTCTGCGCAGCTCCACCCTTGAAGACCAGCTTTGGGCCGTCCAGCAGGCCCGCGAGGCAGCGCTGAGGCAAAACCTCAACATCCCCTCGGGGGAGATTTAGGCCCGATCATTTTAAACCCTGCAGGACCAAATAAAGGTTGTTCACCACCACCACCACCTGCCTGTAGCGACCAGGGGCGCACCCGCGATGCAGTAGCAGACGACAACAGCGTATCGTCTGCTTTGTGGGGGTTGCCAGACGCCAGTTTTTACGCTTCAAAAGCATACTTGCAATTTTGAAACATATTTCACTTTCTGAGAAGTTATAAATTATACAAACAAAACTTGTGGTTGTGAAACTTCGACTGCTCGAATAATATAGTCAAACTATTCAAACTGTTAGCAAAACAAAATTTTTCATTGTTAGTGTGAAGACCGCCAAAAGCCAGACAGCGCTACAATCCCGTTTATTGTCTCTATATGCTCTATGGAAGACTGACAACGGCACTCTCCTAAATGCTGCTTCTTTGTGCCATATGAATCAATGGCTTATTTATCTCTATGATTGCAGTGCATTTTCAAAGTGTCTGCAAGGTTACAGTGAGCTAGAACACTTTTGCAAGGTCACGAGAAGGATATGAAGAAGCGGAAGAGGGAGAGATAGGGACTCTGTTTTGAGCCACGCTGTGCAAGCGACTACCGGTCTTGCAAAAAAAAACATAATAAATAAATAAATAAAAAAAGAAGTATTCTCTTTTTCATGTGTCAAGGGAACCCGAACACCGAGAAGTTCGGTGACAAATTGTTCAGCGAACAGACGGAGCTTGACGAAGCCTAAGTAGTGTGAACGCCACTTTGAGCCGCATTTATTGAGAGGTCATACGATATGTAACAACGGAAATCAACCGCAAAATTGTGGAAATCTTACAGGGGCAGCCATTCTTGAGCAAGAATGGCCTTCCATCATTATTTCTCACATGCTCAAGGTCTCCATACAATCTCTACTACACACTTTCTCTCGCGCGTTGCGCAGCTCAACCGCCATGCATGCATGTCTTGGTTTGCAATTTGTGGTACCACACTGCTCACATATCAAGTAGTCATTCTTAAGTGCATTCATGCTTGATGGTGAGGCTGAGGAGAGCCACTCAGCACAACAGCTGTACATGCACATTATCATTATTATTATTTGGCACGTAAACATGTAAAGCACAAGGACATGACAATAGAGCAGGCTGACAACTGCCACCAGGAGAGGCACAAAGCCTGCCTACTCTTTTAGGGGAAGGAAAAGAGGGAGAGGAAGAGGGGAAAGCAAGACAAAAGAAATAGAAAGTAATAACATACAACACAACAACACACTGCATGCTGTTTGCCATTTGCAGGCCAATGCTTGTACTGTTCACAAATGGCAAGGTCCACAAGAAGCAACAAGAAAAGGAACACAATGGCAGCTGTTGCAAACGGCTGTTTTTAATTTCTTACATATCACCTCTTATGTAACACCCCTCCAAGTGGAGTCTTCCTAGCCAACAGAGGTAGGAATCTGGGACTCTCTCTTTACAAAAGCCACACAACATGGCAATTCTGCTACTGAGTAGAAGTTGCTGCAGCTATACTAGTGGTGTCCGTAACCACTACGAGTTAGTACCATCACTAGGCATTTAATTTCACTTCAAAGCTCTTGACTGCACTTAGTAGCGAACCGCTTACTGTCGCCACTAAAACACCACAGTTGCCACTTTACTCAGGCCCCTCCTTGCAATAAATTAATGCAGAGGTAATGCACGGATTTTCACAGCTCCCTTGGCTGTGATGAAAGCATGGCTGAGCTGTTGCAATGCTGGGAGGACACGTCAACTTGGTCCAGTCAACGATGACAATGTCACTGGCTTTTAATTAGTGACACTTACACTGCATTTATTGAGGTATTCAGATAGCACACGATATAGATATAAGTACCTGGGAGCTGTGACATAAGGCATAGATATGACATGAACCCCAGAGCAATGTGCAAAGTACTACTTCGATGATTAGGCTCAATGAGTACTGCAGTATAGTCCCCGCTGCTACAAAAGCCACATTTTCCTACTGGGTGGGTAATCGTGATTCCAGTTCCCAGCTGTTAGGATGCGGCACTAAAGCGAGAGCTCTGTTGTTTCTGGCGCCACTATCACAATCGCCTGACACCCACTTATGTTTCGCTTGTGGCATGTGAGCCGCGTGAGAACGGCATTCACTGTTTGTTCATCTTGGTTGTTACTCTGTATTTTGAATGCTCAATGTACCTTTCGTTCAGTTGCGTCTGCCCTCGAGTGAAGTCTATTACACCAGCAAATATGAGCAGCTGTAGTACCGTTCCCCAAAATACTAAAAGCTTCTATGCTGTCTTTCATGGCACAGACTAGACAGCAACTTTTTGTCTTCAAAGCTTGCTGCTCTCAATGCTTCCAGTTTGTCCCTAAAGTGTACGAAACAATGCTACCTGCCCTGCATCTGAAGACGTAAACAGATGTTCCAAGACTAGGTTACAAAGATTTTGGACTCCGCATCACTTAGAATGAGGACTAATAATAGACTGAAGCTCGGCTAGTTGGTAGGATTCAATATACCAACTAGCCCTACAACAGGTAGTTGGGCTAGTTGATAGGAATTAAAAATAGAAGAGCGTAAGATGTGCAGACACAGACACAAGAGAGAACGAGACACTAGAAATGTCAACTATCAATTGAAAGAATGCAGTGTGCGGAGAAGGGAAAGTCGACAAAACATGCAGACACAGACACAAGAGAATAGAACGAGACACTACAAATGTCAACTATCAATTGAAGGAGTGCGGTGTGGGGAGAAGGGAAAGTGGACACAAAACATGATCTGTACACGCTCCATGTATGGTATACAATAAAATCAACCCAACCATCATTGATTTTAAATACACAGGGGGTTTCTAGAAAAGCATCTCTTGAAACACCACATTTGACTATGAGAGCCGACTCCTGTGTTAAATGTACTAAAAACTTCATATTTTTAATGATGTCTTGAACATATCTTAACTATCGATCATGTGACAAGGAGTTATCAGTCTTTAATATCTATACTAAAAGCTGTACAGCAACCAGAATTCTCTACTCTAAATAATTGAACTAGCACACGAATTACGCAGGCAAAAATGGCCTGAAAACTCATTAAAACTAAGTAGTTCTGCAGGTAAGCAGCCGCAGTAAATTGCCTATGAAACAAGTGCTCAAAAAGAAACCCACTGCTTGCTCGCTGAGAAAGAAAAACAGTTCTAAGGTGAGCAATTTTTGTTCCTTGGCATCAAAACACAATCTTATCAAGATTATGTCTTAAGAGGAGGCCGATCTTACCAAGACAATCATGATAGGATCATTTCTAATGCCAAGCAAGCAATAACATCAATAAGAAGTATATCTCATCTTTGCCCTTCTGGTCTTGGTTAATGGTCATCAGACTAACATCATATTGGCCATGTCGCTTCCTGTGCTTCGTGTATATAGTGTTACAATAGTATACACTCTACTACTGCAGGTATCACATCTGCCACAGGATGCCACCATGCACAGGTGGCCTGCTCATTTGAAGTGGAAGTAGGAACCAATATATTCATAGAAAAGGAAATGCCCAAGGCCCCGAAGTTCTGAGACTTGACTCATTGCCACTTTGTCATCCCCCAATGTAAGCGTCCAGTGCATTCTTCAGAATTACAGAAGAGAAAAAAAAAGACATAGCATGCAATAATACCTGGAACTCCATATGCCATCGATGGACATAGCGAGATCATTCTTGTCATCACTCGGTAACTGCTGCAGGGCCCCTTTTAAAGAAATTCTAGCAGCAGGACACTCCTTGAATTACATTTGCTGTATGCCCATAATTTCTGCCTGGGCACAATTAAAGTCCCTAGATGATTCTTTTTCTCTTCTTTAAGTATCGAAAAGCTTTGACGTGCCGCCAACACATCTCACTGGTCACTGTTGCTTTGGGCAGCCATGTTCTTCCTAAAGCTGTTTCTTGAACGCCACAGCGGGCGAATTTTGCGCCTATCGCTATATTTGGCACGTTCACCACACTTTATACAAATGGGTATGTTGATGACGGGATGCTATAGGCGCGTGCGTACCCCGCTCCACGTGTTTAGGAAGAACATGGATGCCGATGCAGGCTGTATGTGAGAGAAAGCCGGGAGAGGAGGTAGCTGTCACTACTTCAAAAAAAGCGAAAATCTAGGGACTTTAGGCACAATGCACAGCCCTTTAATAGAGCCGCTCATTTAACTGCATGCAAGCATTTTGCCTGTGCTTTATTTGGTCCAGAGGGTAGTAAATTTTAGATACTGCACACATTTTTTAAAAATCTTGCCCTATGCTATAGTCTGGGACCTACAAGTCACAAAACTGATTTCACCATCAGATTGCAGACTTTAAACCTCAGCCTGAAGATATGATATTTTTACATACTGCCTCTTGCAGCACACACAATAACCGTAGCACAGGTTTCAAACACAATATGGGGGGGCACACAAACTGATTCACCAACAGTTTGAATCATTGCTTAGGCAACAAATCATTGTTTAACCAACCTTTGTAGTGGAACTTCTTTTCTCGCTCACGGCCTGTGGTGGCACGCCTCTGTTCCAATTCACAGATCTTTTGCCATACAGCAACAGCTTTCCTCTTGAGTCTATCTTCCTGAATGTAGGCAGAGTTGCGATCGTCGCAGCTGAAGTCTACCTCTTCTTCACGTAACGCCTTTATGGCCCGATTCAATTGCTGCAGAAAAAAGTGTAGCTTCAATCATAGGCTTGGCATGCAGGTGTCTCAGATAACACCACAAACTTTTTAACAAAAACGCAGTAAATAATAGCACACATTAAGGAATTCTTCCGGGCCCGCAGACACGTCTGGTGAATGAAAGTATGGATCAAGAACTCTTGCGGCAACCACTGAGAGTGCCGTGCTGCAGACTACAGCACTAGTAACAATACCTGCTGCAGTTTTACGCAGCAGAATATCCTGAGGCACACTGTAGTGGATGGCTCCAGAAATTTCCACCACCTGGGGTTTGTTAAAGTGCAGCTGAGCCTAAGTACACAGACCTCTAGCAGTTTGCTTTATCAAAATGTGACCACCATAACCACTGTACCACCACAACAGCGCACCAGTCAATAACAGGAATTGCTGGGCTTTTACGTGCTAAAACTACAGTACGATTATGAGGCAAGCCCCATAGTAGAGAGTTCCAGAGCAAATTTTTACATGGGGCTCTTTAACGTGCATCTAAATCTAAGCACACGGATGTTTTCTGCGTTTCACCCCCATCTAAATGTGGCCACCACGTAAGGCCACCATGAAAGGTGGCTACCATGATCTCATGACCTCGAGCATAGCAAACGAACACCTGACCACTAAGTTACCATAGCAGGTTAGAGCAGTGAATTGGTTAGAGCAGTGAAATGACAACAATTAATGTCAGTTTTTTTTGGAAAGACTCGTAAACAACATACACTTGGTCTTCTACTAACCTGCGTGTGTTTAAAAACTAGCTCCATAATAGATAAGAGACAGTGTCCACCTATGCGCATTCGGCGCTGATAACACTCAGTGGGAGTACCCACTAATCTTTTACTTAAACGTGATTATTGTACAATAAGTGAAATCCATCCACACAATGTAACAGAACTATTCTTTTCTTCAATAGACCTCACTGTTTCAATTGAAAAGAAATTGTTTTTTTAATGAGGCAGGGTGGAAAATGCAGCTTACACAGCTACACGATAACCTGACATTGGGAGGACGCAAAAAGCATAAATGAATTTTCCTACACTTCACACTATGCTTGCCACCAATAACTTGAGCAATGAAAATAAAATAAGCTTAGTTGTCTGCGCAGCCTGCAACAGGAACAAATAAAAAGCATGTATGTATAGTCCGTGCTGATAAGAACACTCAGAGGGAGAACCCACTAATTTTTTACTTAAATGAGATTATTGTACGACAAGTGAAATCCCTCCACACAATGTAACAGAACTATTCTTTTTTTTTTTTTAAACAAACCCCATTGCTTCAATTGAAAAGAAATTGTTCAAAAGCCAATATTTTATTGGCTTTTGAACAAGACGCTTAAAAATACTATTCTTATGGCACTTTTTTTTTCAAGTGTGGTGTGTTTCTTCTGAGATTTTTTTTTCTGTCTACAGCTTGCTATATACTACAAATTCAGCAAAGTTCTTGTTAATCTCTTCTTATTTTTAGGGCAATACATTTTAAAAGCAAGATGCCAGAAATTTCAGTTTCTGCATGCAAAATTGAAAAAAAAAAAATTGTCTGTGACGTCAGTCAAACTTCCCCAGAATTACATAACATCCTCTATGAGCAAAATCATCTTGCACAAATGAAAGCAATGAATAGTGACACACTACATGCAGTAGTGTTCAGTCGCCGATAGTCAATCTTCTCGTTGTGACATGCCAGCATGAAGCTTATTATAGCTTACATTTGTGCTATGAACTAAAAAGTAACTCCACTGTTTCAGAGTTGGTTGAGAAGTGGTTTATACACAAAATACAGACCTATGACTAACTCTTATTTCAGTAGCCGACTGTATATGGCATTACCCTGCTGAATGCTTTGTCGCAAGTTTAGCTTCTTGCAGAGTGGCCCTGTGAATTAGGTAGGAACAGAAAGACACCCTGGTGCTTTGACTAGGCCAAGAAAAATAACAAGAGATACAGTACAATCGAAACCCCTTCTCACGTAGCATTTACATAGAGACCCACTATTGCCCAGAGGCAATAACGAAAACGTTTTATGAACCAAATAATCAGTTTAAAATATTACTGAAATCAATTTAATACTTGCATCTTGTGATATACGATACCAATTATTTGTATTGTGGAGGTCCCCAAAAATGTTGCTGCATCTCATGTACAAGTTTGTGAGTTGGAAGCGTATTTTGTGATGGCTGCTACTTAGCGCATTATACAAGAAACAACTTGCAGTGGAAGGGGAGGGGTGAGCAATTTTTTGGAAAGAAGAGGAAATTAGGTTCAGAGAGCACAGTAACTGTCTCTCGATTGAGGACACCTCCACCGAAATGCTCACAGGACAAGGGGTAGTAAGGAGGATAGAGAGAGAATAAACATTACTGGGGGCAAGAAAAGGGGAGAGAATGAAAAGGAGAGACCACCTTCTCAGTACAAGAAAATATAGTTCGACGCCTACACAGATACAGAGAGAAAACGCAGTCGTGAAACTTTTCCTCAAACATCTAACAACATCGACATACATGACACACATAAAAATCCACGTTCATCATAACATGATCCAAAATACTATCTCAAGCATATTCACCGCATATTTCTGTGGTCTCCCTGTGCATTTTCAATCACCAGAACTGCCTCTAAAATTTTGCAAGCGCTTTGAATAAGCTTTTTGCCAGTAATTTCAATTTGTGCTTAGTGCTTTGTCTTTATCTGGCCATAGGTGGCGGTGTGCAGAAAAACAAGACGCCGATTTATTTTTTTACATCGCTGCAAAGAAGAAGTCATGCAGTGCCTGAACATTAATGGTCGCAGTGTTGAAATAAAAGCACTTGAAACAAGAAACTGGCAGGTTGTTTTATCTTTTTTTCTTTGTCTTACACAGAAATACCATATAGTTAAATGGTGAATATGCTTTGCGACATTTTTTTTTTCATCTAGCATAAGATCAGGACATGCAGAGATCAACACACTGTCCAGTGGAATGTGACATAGACCGTTTCCAAAGCTTGAAAGACTTGTTAAAATATACACAATGCTTCCAGTGAAAACAGTTGCCAGAGCATAATTTCCAGGCCCCAAAGAAAGCAAGGATATCTCTGGAAAGCTGGTGGGCTGAATGGCATGCTTGAACGACTCAGGCTCATTCACTGACCTCTGCCCTTTTTTGAGCTTATGGCCATTTTAAATAACTCTGTGAAGCAAACAATGTAACCCAACCCCAAAACATCTTAAAAAAAAAAGGGGGGGGGGGGCTCTGCTGCTATGACTGCCACTTGGCACCCTGCAGAGCAATACAGTAGCTTTGACTTTTCACTGCAATGTTCATAATTACCAGTCTGATAGTGGCTATGGCATCTGCAGTCTCAACAAGGGCAAAATGCAAAAGCACTCATGTATAAGAGTTAAGCACAAACTGTAAAACCCCAGATACTCAAAATTAACGAAGTGTACCTCTTAACATGTGTCATTATGGCATGTGAACCCATTAAATGATTTGTTGACTATCATACTGTCAAAAGCACATAGGAAAGGTATACTGTAGAAGGGCCCCTGGAAGAGTAAAACAATAATGCTATCTTCTCAATGAATAACTTTTCAAGTCCTATATATATAAGTACACACACACACACACACACACACACACACACACACACACACACACACACACACACACACAAACAAACAAACAAACAAACAAAGTTCTAACCCTTGTTTATGGCTATCATCAGGCCCTGTTGCTTAACTCAGTGCTATCAGAAGCATTCAACAATCTAAATCACCTTTTCCATTTGTCTGGTGCGTTAAAAACGGAAATAACAGACATGTGGACAAAAAGGCTCACATTTTTTAAAGAATCTACATGCCACTTATTTCCACTTATTTAATGTCTGTGTGCGTTAAACATACAAAAGTGTTTTTTTTAATAATCGTATTCAATTTATCATTTCATAAGGAGATCTACAAGACTTTAAGCTACTCCAAATGCATTGTCTGGGTTACACGGGCGTTACATGACTCATGCACGTGACTTCATTTCCATTAGGTGGTTCTTGTTCTGTGCATTGAGCATTAAATTATGCCAGGAGTTTCAGAAATTGTGTCCAGAAGTCTTATAAATACACAAGCTCATAAATACTCATGGAGGTGATGTCATCATTGCAATCGGTAATCAGTTACCAAGTTCTGTAATCAACACTGTCACTGATTTAGAAATTTATGGGTATTCATTCAAGCATTGCCACAACCTGTATCATTAGGTGTTTGCTACAGGCCCCCACATAACAATCCTAGCTTTTCTCACGCACCTAATAATATTCTAAACCAGCTTAGATCGACATATCTTAAAGTTAAATTGTTCTTTTTGGTAATTTCAATTTTACTGGTATTAACTGGGAACATGACACTCTTGCCACTAACCAAACAGAAGGTAGAGATTTTCTTCATGTTTCAACCTAACACCATAACTCAGCCAACATGTGTCACATGCAAACCCTCTAACATTTTGGATTTAATACTAACAACTCATCCTAACAGCATGTCTTCAGTCCAATATCTCTGTAAGATCCACACCCACAAAGTTATTCATGCTGACTTCAGTTCCAGCCCTACTGCCCGACACATACAAAAGAAAACAATAACCTTATACAGTAAGGGTAACTACGATGTTATAAATAATGAACTTGCAGCATTTTTCCAGACATTTGAGTTTAATTTTTACCACTGCTCTGTTCAAGAGGATTGGCTAATTTTTAAGCAAAAGCTAACTGAGCTAGTAAACAGCTTAATCTTTAACACTATTTGCGTTAACAGTCAAAAGCCATGGCTTCATAAATCTTTGCACCGACTAGCTAACAAGAAAATGTGCACATTCCGGTCTTCCAAGCTAAAAGGGGGCTCCCACAACTGGGATAAGTACTATGCAGCCACAAAAATTTATCTTATAGTTATCCGTGACCCCAAGTTCAAATATTTTAAATACGATTTAGCCACTGGGTTAACTAAAGATCCCCACAAGTTTCGGCAGATCGTTAACCCTGAAGCAGTTGTTGGCACCACTGTACCAAATCTGGAGAAGTTTTTTCAGGCGCAGAATATGCTGATGCTTTCAATAACGCTTTCTCACGTGCATTTACTAAGGAATCACATGCACCCTTACCTATGTTTTCATGTCATATCACACCTGCCTGCCTGAAATCAGCTTTCCTGCTGACGGTATCACATACCTCATCGAAAAGCTGAAGTTAACACCAGCGTCTGGACTCGATATTAGTGCGAAACAGTTGAAAAATATGTCACGCATGACACTGCTTTGGCTTATTTTGTACTGTTATTTTTGCACTCTCTCTCTCAAAAGGCATCATTCCAGACGAGTGGAAAGTAGGAAAGGTCGCCCCTGTCTTCAAATCCAGTAAAAGAAACTCTCCAACGAACTAACGGCTGATCTCCTTGACCAGCATGCCCCGCAAACTCATGGAACACGTCATTTACCCTTACGTCATAAACTTTCTCGACTCCCATAACTTCTTTCACCACGTTCCCCCAGTGTAGGGTAGCCAACCGGACACCTTTCTGGTTAACCTCCCTGCCTTTCTGTTTTCCCCTTCCTTCCTTCCTTCTTCAACATCGGTTTCATAGGGGCCACTCTTGCAAAACCCAGCTTGCCATCTTTGTTCATGTCCTTCAAGTTAACCTTGATATTAACAAACAAGCCTCATTCCTTGATTTTACAACGTAAGCTGTTATGAGATCACAACAAATGTCGTTTTTGGCGCCGTAGCTGTCCTCTGCCACAGCCGCTGCTGTCCGTAACCGCTATCGCGCAAATTTTAGAAAAAATAACCAGCACCGAGGAGGATTCAAACCCACGTCCTCTGCGTGGATTCAAACCCACACCCTCTGTGTGGAAGTCAAGCATTCTACCACTGAGCTACGCCTCTGCTCGCTAAAAAACCTAAACAGGTGTAACGTCTGCAGAGGAATCGCAATAACAAAAGTAACGTTACGTGACAGAATAATAATACGCCACTACACATCACGGAAAATGGATTGCATAACGAGTTCGAGTAATCATTTGAAAGAACACAGGGCTGCATGCTTTCTAGCTCTGAACCCATTACGGAGGCACTGGTAATTATGGCGTAGTGGGTACTTCCCTACTTGGCAAAATAACAGTTATGGCGAAGGGGATACCTACCACTTCAACTTGCACGTTTCCTCAAGCGTTTAAATGGCCGCTAAGAAGGTTGTTCCTCCCGCTGTGTAAGCTGGAGGAATGACCTTCTTAGAGGCCTGCGGTTTCGCGCAGGCCTGGCTCTTTTTTTTGAAAGCCTTTAAGAGGGTACCCCACCAATGCCTAATATTAAAACTATCTTCCTCAAACTTGCACCCATAGGTACTAAACTGGATAAAAGAATTCTTGACTAATCTCACATATTCAATGTTTACCAATGATAATTTGCATAGGTGTGTGAATATTTGAAATTTCATATAATTTTCTAATAGCGTTTGCTATTTGATTCGATTTGCACTGAATTTTACTATTCAAACTATTCGAAGTTGGCATTATGGGGAAAAAATATGCTATATCTCGTGACAAGTGGCCTGTTCCAGCATTTAGTATGCTTCACCGCATAACACCTGTGTACTGCGGCGAAACTAACACGTGTACGGCGCCAGAGCTAACGTTCATGTACTGCGGCGAAGCTAATGCACGTGTACTGCGACCAAGTTAACACTCATGTACTCTGGCAAAGTTAACACTTGCGTACTGCGGTGAAGCTAACACTCGCGCACTGTGAGAAAGCTAACATGCATGTACTGCGGTGAAGTTAGCTCAGCTTTCTGTTCTTAGCTCAGTTTCTCAGTTAGCTCAGCTTTCTGTTCTGACACTAGTCAGGCAATAAATTTTTTGCCTATGTTTAGCAGCAAATTTCCTCATAATTTGACATGGTATTATCTAAAAAATACTCAGAAATTATTTGAAAAATATTCAACTCGATTTACACTTGAACATAAATATTCGAATTCAGTTTGCACTCAAAATTTTGCTATTTGCACAGCTCTAATAATTTGTCTAACCCTCTTCCGGTGTCATCGGGTGCGCCACAGGGCTCTCTCCTTGGTCCTCTTTTATCTGTAACCTACATTAACGACCTACCCTAACACACTTTGACCGAGGGTTCCCTTACATGAACCAGAGCCCTAGCTATGATGGTGCATTCAAGATGTACAAAAGCGGTACTTCTATGTACCTACCACACTCCATTCTGTTTTACAGCAATTGGCTTCCTTAAAGGGTCCCTAAACCACCCCCGACATTTTTTTGAACATTTCAAATTAACACGCGCATAAAGTTGAGAATGGCGCCACAATGAACAATGTCCCCCCCCCCAAATGCAGCCGCGCCACAAACTCGAAAAACAATCCCGTGCACCTTGCCGGCCATTTCCGGCATACCAAAGTTAGCCGCAACGACACTGTGGTTTTTGGTGACATCAGAAGAGTCCGAGCTCCACTGATTGGTCAAAGGATCACTTCGACTTCCGGTTAGTCTGCTAGCAAATGCATGCGCTCCCTGCATGTTTGTTTTTCCTCGTAGCGCGTCGTTCGTGTGGTGTTCGCATGTGCACTCTTGTTATTTGCAACTGCGCTATGCTACGCAAGTGCAAGTCGGGTACAGCCAACTAGAAACTGCAGCAACCATCAGAACACAACGGATAGCGCTAGCAGAGAGCGTTGGCACAGCACCAACAAAACACTTGCGTGTATGCAGGAGCCCGGCGGAGGCGCATCAACCGGATACGTGTCATCGGCGATGTGTGTCACGTGACATTCGGAGGAGCACTTGGCGAGGAGTGGCACCGGCAAGCGGCCGGTGTGGAGCAAGAGAGAGTGAAACTAGCCAGCACAGCGTTTTTATAATCGAAACGCGTGTAACTTCTCTATTTCAGCACTGTTTCAAAAAATTCTTGCGGCTACGTGTTCATTGCGGACACTGGCACAAAAGAAAAACCACAACTAAATTTTCACCTCTGGGTGGTTTGGCGGCCCTTTAAATGCACATGCGCAGCTTCGTGAAGTGGTAGCAGTACCCTTAACCCCACCCAAACATAAATTTAACCTTGCAAGGCCAAATTTCCACCTTTGTTTTCAAGGTTTTCATAAGATAAATGCCACTGGCAAGTGCATTGAATGCTTCTTTATTACAAATTCACATTGCCGTATCATTGAGTTTGGACCTAATATAGGATGTAACAGGATGTCCTGATCTCAGAAATAGCATCTTGGCATACAGATATTCTCTTGAACAGACACATATCACCACACATATCACCATACATTCTTCAATTGAGCTATTGGTCAGCTAAACACATACCCATGTGTTCTTACAAGAATAGGGACAAATGTGGATAGTTTGTTTGCTATACTGCACCTGGTATAACTGTGCTTTGTGGTATAACTAAACACCAGAAGTAAAACCAAACTGCAGTATTACTACAATATGGTTTTACTACTGCTGCTAGAAGGTATGCACATTGTCTCCTTCATGAATGCGTCAATTCATGGCTAAATAATGAGCACACCTTTTTTTATGAATATAACCACACTTAGCTTGACAGCTACACAATATATGCAAATACTGCTAGTGTGATAACATAAGAACGACAATACCAATGTATTTCTAAACCATCACAATGGCAAGATGCAGTGGCAGACGTGGCAGACCAGCCAGTTCAGAATTTGGAGCAATTATTAGAACAGGAAAAAAAAAACTGTTCTACAGCAGATTTGTAGCAGAACAGAAAAGTGCTTTGGAGCAGTCTAGGATCAGAAAAAAAATGTTTGATATCACTTAGAGCAGTATAAAAAAAAGTGATGACTATTTTATAAAGATTTTATTACAGTGGGAGCATGGAATGCCACATTAATGCAAGTAAAGAGACAAGGCCAGAAGCCAGACACCAGCCACTAATCACACTCTTACGACAAAGAATAATGCAACATGTTGGCTTCACTGCAATATGCATGTGTATTTCAGTGAAGCATTAGTGACATGGGCATATAATGCATGAAGTTTCTGTGAGCAACAGGCATCAAAATGTTATTCCAAAGAGAAAACCTTACCAGAAAGCCTGCCGCTTCATCATTTTAAAAAAGTCACTCAAAATGAGGCGTAATCTGCGCAATAAATTTTACAGTCAGTCCACTTATTATCAGTAGTACCCCACTGTAATCAATAATTATTAACTATCCTATCATTACATGAGTAAACTGCTAGGGTTGAGGCTTCGGCAAATTGGTTGCCCCACCACGGTGGTCTAGTGTCTATGGTACTCGGCTGCTGATCTGAGGGTTGCGGGATCGAATTCCGACTGCAGCGGCTACATTTCGATGGAGGCGAAATGTTGAGGCCCATGTGCTGTGCGATGTCAGTGCACATTAAAAAAAACCCAGGTGGTTGAAATTTCCGGAGCTTTCCACTACAGCATCTCTCATAATCAAATCATGGTTTTAGGACGTAAAACCCAGAAATCAATCAAATCTTGGCAAGTTGGTTCATAACACGACATGACGTTGCTTGTCGTCACCTAGTCTTCCTTTGTAGGTCAAAAAATTTTGCTTTGTTTGTCACTTATTTGCAAATGTGAGTAAATTATCGCAGAACATTGCAGCCACATCCTGTGCAGCAGTAAATGTTCTTGCTGTAATTCTCTCCAATGTTTCCTGCATGCTTTTCAAAAATGGGCATACAATCAGATTGTGACAAAATAAGAACAAGGATTGCTGATGACATTTGTGCTCTTTAGTAATGACGGAAGCGAATTGCAAACTAATCTGACAGAATATCAGAGCCAAACTTTACAATTAGCCTAGAAACCTCTGCAACAGTATACATATCTAGGCCTACTATTAACAGAGGAGCCCACTCTTGAAAAGGAACCCCACCGAAGAATGAGGGAACACTGGAGCACATATGCCAAGACACATTCAAAAGCTGACAGACAAGTTATCACTATCCTTGAATAAAAAGGTGTTCAATCTCTGCATACTACCAGCACTAACATATGGGACTGACGGTTGGAAAACAACAAACAAATTTAATAAATTTCAAGTAGAGAACCATGCAGCATGTGATGGAAAAGAAAATAATAGACTTAACATTGTGAGATCTGAATACAGCAAAGTGGTTCAAGGAACTGGAGTAACTGATATTCTACCTGACATTAAACAAAAAAAAATTTAGTGAAACTTGCACTAGTTGCACAAGGCTAGCAAAGCTTATGGGCACTTGGCTGGTCCGGCTTTGTCCCTGGAACACCCACATTTCATCGTAGTCTGAGGCTCTGGGAAACATCTCGCAAAGCACTGCGAGGTTTGTCGAATGCTTCTCAAAGCTTCGCACCGTGCTCAGCGTAGAGACGTTGCAGTCAAACCACAGACAGTGGCAGACACGGCACGCGTGGCCTCGGCTCGATGCCGCCCCACCCGTTCGCTATACTGCACTATGCATTTGTGCATAGCTTCGCGTCATGAGAGGATGCGTGCTCTTGTAGCATGAAGCTATGCACAAATGCATGGCTTTGCAAGACACTGTGTGCAGGACAAATCGGCACACACTGTCTTTGTCTTCTTCTTCTTCTGCTTTTATGTGCAACAACACGTGGGCCTGCCAGTCGCAGTTTTGCCAGTGCAGTAGTAGGCTGAGGGCATGAAGGCAAGAGAAGAAAGAAGCGCACATGCCAACGCCACACACTGGGCATTGTAAACAAGTGCATATGCACTCTTGGGGACGAGAATTAATGGTGATGATAGTTTTGTGATACACGGTCCACTTCACGGCAAACAAGTACAGCTTCGCTGTTAAAAAAAAAACAACCTAGGGAGTACAAGTAATGCGGAGGATACATAACTGGTGTCAACTAGAGCAACCGAATGAATACCAAGCATGGATACCAATGCAGCCGAGCATGGCAGCCAATTAGGTGGAGTGACAAAATCAGGAAGTTCACAGGCATAAAATGGAATCAGCGCTAGCACAAGGTAGGAAGAATTGGAGGTCATTAGGAGAGGGACTTTGTCCCACACTGAACACCGAACAGGCCGAGCAGGATGATAATTACAGAGCTTTGGGCGAGGTTACAAGAGATGGGGACGGGGGCAGGCTATCAAGAGTTTTGTCCAGGGGGGCAACAACGTGCCAGTGTGTCTAGCACCTTATTGCCATTTAGAAACCCAACCCAATGTATTCTGCAAACATCTGTTCTTGATAAAACAACACATTTTCCCATGATAACTACAGCTTCTAGCGCATACTTTGAGGTGCGAGGTTATCACACCACCACCAATGTCGAAGTAGAAGTGTGAACCATTGGGCTAATTGGTCATGGAAAGTACCTGTGTCCTTTCCATCAGTGTCATTTTTCATCTCCAATTCAGCACTCTTCCACCTTGTATGATTTAAGCAATTATGTTTGGAATTAAGGCCCCTCATTTGTATAGATCTTCTGCACTAGCACAGCACTGTCTGCAAAGCGTATGGCACCACACCCCTAAAAGCGCTTCCTGTATTTATTGCATATTTCTCAAAACCACTGCTATCTGGAGCACTTTGCACTGTCATGTGAAACCACGCATGAATACCAGCAGCAGCAGTCCCATTTTGATGGAGCGGTATGCAAAACTTCCCCATTTACTCAAATTTAGGTTCGTGTAAAGGTACTGCAAGAGGTCAAAATAAATCCAGTGTCTCCACCTCTACGATATGGTCACCCTTATCTTCTGGCTGTGGCAAAACAGTGCGTCACCTGAATGACACTTGTCTTCTGACAAAGTTCACATTGCCCTGTCGTCAAGACGTCTGCAATATACTGCCACCATATATTAAATTTTGTATAATTGTCAGCTTTCATCCTAAATACACAAATTCTGCAACATTTTACTGTACCTCTGATATGAATGGTGGCCTGTTTTGCAGTTTTGGATGCAAGGTGGACCTTTTTTTTTTTTTTTCTTTTGTTAAACCGGATGATCATTTCCAAGTACTTGTGCCGCAAATGTAAGTACCAATTATACACAATAAGGATAATGCAATAAATGCAGCTGTAGCAAGTTTCACCACCACTATACTTCTTGCACAGGTACTATCTACTACGTAGGGTTTCTACAACTTCAAAAAAGTGTGTCAGTGCTCCTTCAACTAGGCCCATGGAACAAGAAATAAGTCGCAATCAAATCACAAATGAATGGCACTCACCATGAGGTGACGTTCCAATTTCCTAATGTAATGTTCGATCCGAAGCTGCTTCTCGGATTTCTGCCAGACACCACTCGTCTCCCCCATGCCACTGTGAACGCCATTGCTCCACTTTTCTTCATGGTTCTCCTTGGCTGGTCCCACACTTTCACCAACACGGTCCTTCCCCCAAGCAGCTGCACTAGCCATGTCAGTTAGTACCACGCTCAAACTGCCTGGTGTAGCACTCGATGAACGCGCTGGGGAGACTGAGGCTAACAGTCCTGATTGTGAAGTTGCAGGGCTGGAGGCTGAATGTGGAGCTGGTGTGCCTTGTCTGCTATCCGAGGTGTCCTCTTCAGAGCTTCCAGTAAAAGCTGTAGAAGAAGTGGTTGAGCCTTCGCCCATGACAGAGGATGCATCACTCTTCCTACTCTTCTTTTCACGACGAGAGCGCAGCTCATCGGCAAGCTCCTTGATGCACATATACACATTGTCGCTTGAGTTGTTTTTCTCCACAGAACTGACGATAGAGGCAACAGTCATACGAAACCGGTCAGACACCAGGTAGTGCAAGTTTGTCTGGTTCAGCAATTCCTTGATCTTCTGTAGAATTAATGGACGATCCCGCTCCCTGACATGTGGCATACATATATCCAGGAGCTGCGCATTCAGAGACAAGTCCACGATTCAGAGAAAAGCCCACGTGCTGAAGGCTCAACTATTTGAGAAAAACATCCATCTTTATTATTTCTTTCTGGTTAAAATTGCAATATGTACATAATGTGATTTTTAAATGTAACAACAGGCTTAAATTTTATGCTATTAACACTGCCCCCCAACAAAAATTTCAGGAGGGGCCTAGTCCCCTAGGGCTGCCCCTCTGGCTATGGGCCTGGTTATACAGTAAAACCTCGTTATAATGAACCCGGATATAACGAACTATCGGATATAATGAAGCAATCGCAATTCCCCTTGAAATTCCTATAGATGAAATTGATATTGGTTATAACGAACTAATGGTTATAATGAAGTAATTACCACTCCCCCTTCAACTTCGTTATAACGAGGTTTTACTGTAGTTGATGGCTCTCTCAACACTAGAGTCACGACAGCAAACGTGCATGACCCGGAAAGAGATGCGGCACATTTCATGTATGCACTTTGTTCGTGGTGCCTGACAGATGGGAAAATATCTTAAAACACATCATAGCCAGGACGGCCATGTCCAAAGTGAATTTTGTAAATCATGTGTGCTGTTGCAGCCGTTTCGAAGAGCTTCACTGAAGTAGACCTTTCATTTACAGAGAAAAGGGACAAACCTGCTCCATCTATATTTCATGCAAGTATACATAAAAATTGCTCTGACGTGTCCAGGATCTCCACGGTCCATTAAACAGTGGCAACCATGAAGAATTCAATGCTTATGAGAGCAAAGCTGAAGTATTTCTTTCTTTGTTACAGAAAGAAATACTTCAAGGTAGTCAACGCGGTCACTATGTCCCTTTACGATGTTGATGGCAAGAAATGCGTTGCAGGGCATTACAAGATTTGACAAACGTATAACAAGGTTAACCACTTTTACCACAAAAAACAAAGTAAGCCAACTGCTCAATAACACATATGCTTAGTTACATAAGTTGTTTGGCGCGCGACCCATGAGCAGGCATCGAAGACCAGTTCTCACATTTTACAGCTGTGGCCCATCTCCTGTGAAAGTCTAACAGGAAAGGTGTGCGAGTGTGTGTGCCTCTTCTTTGGCCTCTGTCTTGAGTTTCTGCTAGTTTTCTCACATTTTAACAACTAGCCCAACATGTCATGCTTTGAAACGGATAAAATGTCAGTGCACATTTCTTGTGCTATTCTGCACATCCAACAGCAACACAGCTCGTTATTCAAGTACCCAGAATCTGTGTAAGCCCTCTTGGATTCCTTTGCCTTGTGTTCCTTTGTACTCTCCCTGAAGGTGCTGAACAGGAGGTGGGGAGACAACAAAAGGGCCCAAGAAGGCAGGGTGCCCCTAGCACTTGGGGTCTCCAACAATAAAACTCTGTAGTTTTATTGCTGGCACACCAGTGGCTTTGCTTACTTAGTCTTTGGTTCTTTTGTACTCTCCTTGGTGGGGAGACAACAAAAGAACAGAGGTATCCAGCCCTTGGGGCCCCTACAATAAACTAAGGGCTGCTGTCCACAGCACTGGGAAAGTTCCTCTTAACAGAAGGTTATCTGTGAGGGGGTTCATCTTAAGAGTATTTCTTTTGCACTGAGTCTGTGGGAAACCAAACAAACATACCTATGTTGTTCATTATATCCGAGAATTCGTTATAACTGAGTTCGTTTTAACGGGAGTTCACTGTATACGCCCGACGACTGCATCACCGCACTATCATGATGCAGGGCGGTGGAGTAGGTTTACATCTATAGTTCAATGGCCAAAAAGCACAAAGAAGTGAAAGTTGCTGTTTTCCCACCGTGCAGCTGCTGGTCACTTTGTTGTATATGAAACACTTGTCTATATGCAATGCCCCAATTTGGTGAGGTGCCCTTTTTGTTTTGACAGCAAGATAAGCAGTTAAAAAAAAAAGTAAAAACGCGGACAAATGTTTCTACGTACCTGAATTACACTTTTGTTTGACTGTTCAGACATCTCAACTAGCCGAGGTGGAATCTGGTACTCAGCCCTGTTGAAAGTTTCTCCCTAATTTTTGAAAAAAAAAGAAATAATGACACAAGAAAACAATAATGCTCAGAAATAGCACAGGCATTGATTTAGGATTAAAAAAAAACGTGTTAGCATTAACTCTTTCTGAGAAGCAATGTAGTCATTTTGCAATGTTATTAAAGGGTCCCTGAAACGGTTTTTACGATTTTGTGCAAACATGGTGATCTGGTAGAGCGGGTCATTAGGACCATTACAGGACAGATTTCAGCGCTGTGCGTAATGTGTGTAACTTATAATAAGGTTTTGAACCCGCGTATCGCAAAAGGCCGCAGCGGCTCGCCAAAATGCGTTTTCAAATGCCCCCGCCAATCGAACTACGAATGGGAGGTCGCTGATTGGCCCCGAACCAGTCACACTTTCAAAACATAGCTGCGAACAACGTGCTTCTACAACGTACTCCTTCATTTCAGCCAACGGTATCGTCGTGGCATCTGGCGGCGTACACATGAGTCGCCGGCGCTCAATTACAGAGGCTAGCACTGCCGAGGCCGGCGACCTCAGTACAGGTATCGGGGCGCAATGCGGCTGCGGAGGGCTCGGCAGGGCGGCTGACGCGGGAGGCGCAGTCGTCACTCGCGCCACTCCGCAGCAGATCGAGTTGAGGAGGAACAGCAGTGGTAAGGAGGAAGGCGACAAAAATAAGCTCATAGCTGCCTTAGCGCATGGTGCTTCGCTTTATTTATGGCGTGAATGATTTCTCAGTTGTGTCGCCTAATCAGTGACGCAATGTCAAAAAAACGTTTCAGGGACCCTTTAACGTTGAGAGCACAAGCTCTTATTTGCTGGACCTTGTAATGGAAACAGCAACACAAACATGGGCTGAGGCACAAACAACACAAACACAGTGGTGCTTGTATTGTGCCTGTTTCACTTGTCCTTTCTCACGCTGTTTTTTATAACAGGATGGAATGCTGGCTCTTGCACCCTTATGCTAGGCCACATAATCAGATGTGCTGCCATTAGCAATGATCAATGCCTGTTCTTGTATAAATGAGTAACAAACAGTGTTTTAAAAGCTAACAACATTTCAAGGAATTGTTTTCAGGGGACAAAGCAAAACTGGACATATATAAGCACAATAAAGTCGGTGCTAAACCACTCCTTGCAAACAAACATGTGCTCTTACACCAATGAAAGTCAGGACCTGGCATGCAGGAACAAACAAACTTTGCTATATAATCTGGCCTTTACTTATTATAAGCATTAAAGAAACACTTACCTCATTTACAGGCAGTGGTGTTATAAGCTGCAGTAAAATAGAAACATGTAGTTAAGCATGTGTATTGCCAATTATATACAAATTATATACACTGCCTGTTCCTATGCATGCAGCTATTTCAGAATTATAGCAAAACTATTCTTAGCCAATGAGTAGCCTCACACAGGTATTAGATGAGATGTGAGTTATGGTAAAACAAAGTTGGTTCTAGAAGCAAGAGTGGCGCTGTTGTACTGATCCCCTATGTGAAGGCTGAAGTAAGGCATTACACAGGTAACCGAACCACGTGAAGATTTGCATTTGCGATGAACAAGCACAGAATTGGTGAACGAAAGGAGTTTCTTTCGAGCACAATGACTGACCCACAGAGACAGCCCAGTGCTGTTAAGCTAGAGGTTACCGGTTCAATCCCTCCTTACTTATGCATTGCCCTGAGCACATAACATTTAAAGAGCCACCAGGCCTGGCCATTTTGTTCTGACAAGCATATTGCAGACAACACGCACTCACAGTCATGTCTGTAAAGCATTACACTGCTACACCATCATGGAAAGAGCTCAAATTTCCAACTGAATGACGTTTACTCTTCTCACTTGTACCCTGCTCCAAGAGGGAAGGAATTACGCTCCATGCTAAGCACGTCCGTATGCAATGCCATTCATAATGACATAAAGCACATGGCAACCTGCCTGAATCAATCAGGAGGTTTACTTGTGGTGGCTGCCTCCTTGGAGGGGCTGAGGAGCCATGTAAGAGGCTGACGTATAACATTAGGTAACCACTTCGCGGTGAGCCTTCAATGCAGTCACACTATTTTCTCCAAGTCAACACGTTCATTATGCTACTTTACCAGTGTCAGTAGAATCATTAAACAGGGCTGTTGGCAACTGGCGAGCTAACAGCTATAGTGGCAGTGGCCAGGAGGCAACCTTTTTCGTGTAATGAACTTTTAGGAAAGAATTAAACTGGAACCTAGAGCTCCATATTATACAGAGCTCGAGATTTTTTTATTTTTTTAACTACTAGAAGTTATTAATTTTGGGCGGCCGCTATAGGGGGTCAGGCAACAGTTCCACAAGTGTTAGATACTTGGATGTGCTGTTGGATGGAAGGCACTACTAAAAGGCTTGTCTGGATAACAAACAAAAAAGAATATTTGAGTAAAGGTATCCATATATTCTCCATAATTTCCATGCTCTTCTACAGATGTGACATACACATGAAATAACTTACGGATAAACACCTTAGAAGTCTGCCTGGCTGGGTAAGGAAATTGCAAGCAAAATCTTGTATAAGGGTCTTTACCTATACACCACAACCTCAAAGATGCAGCTACAGTTTATGTGAATTTTGCAATGACATGAATTTTAGAAATGTCTCAGATGGTCTACATTATATAGAATAGGCCATGGTTTCTGCCTATATGAATGATTTCTGAATCTGTCACAGGTGATACGAAAGATGGAACCATCGCCGCAAGCAAGTGGGCCGGCGCGGCTGTGCAGTAGAGTACCATTCGCAACCACCGGACCTCCTCTACCCTTGGCCCTCTTCAGTCCCCATTCTCTGCCGGCTCAGCATTCGTGAAGTGAGGAGAGAAGCAGAATGTTTATTTCTCCAGGTGATCACTTTTCACAACCAAGGGATTAGTGACTCATATCACCAGCGCACGTGTCCCGCGTTCACGCATCGTCAGACCAGATGGCTTTCTGTTGCTACATATGCGATCACTATGGGCCAGGAGGGCGGAAACAAAAGTGCAAAACTGAACTTTACAGCAATGAAAAGGTGAAGGAATTCCGTGGCATAAAAGTAATAAATGGCTCCACGGACGGCATTTTTGTAAACACGAGTTACCATACACAGCAAAAAAAAAAAAAAAAAGCTTGGTGCGGTGAATGCTTAAAGGACATATTTCTAAGTTACAATGCTTTTAGGCACTTGAGTGAAACTAGTGAAGTGCGAAGCAGTGATGCACCAGGATTAGTACTGTGTAAATGAAATCCAGCGCTAATGCAGCTCCACCAACAAGAAACCTGGGAAAGCGCAAAGCAGTGATGTGCCTCTGTTTCCCGTATGAGCACATCAATCGCTGCGCCGAGCCGGTTTTGATGAATTATGCACTTGTTCTGCCCTGTCGACAGAAAATGTGGGTCGATCCTAGAGGCAGTGCAGTTGGATTGTATATGTGCAGAGTTTTCATATCAGCAGCAATCTTAAGGGGCCAACAACTGCACAAAACGTCTGAATGGACCTTTGTGCATTTGGAAACAATCATAGTGACGGAAGCAAGCACCCCCCCTTTCACGATTGCATGTTTAAACTGAGCTCGAAAATTGTGACAACTGAAATCTGGCGCATCCTGGTGGTGAAGGCTTGGTACTGCATTCTGAAGTCTTTCAATTGCTGCATGTCGCCTGCTGCGGTTCATATGACCATAACACGGGCTTAAAGATGCATTCAGTACATAAAAACACATTGCCGCCATATTATTTGCTTTCTATGCAGTAAAAGGAGTCGGTGCTGAGAAGCGGTGCTGCCTTTGCAACAACCACGAACCTACCTTTAAAGGGACTGACAACCGATTTTTAAGGACCCTTCTTTTTATGGCGCAATCGAAAGCTCGCCCTCTGTACTGTTTTCACCTGCAGCGGTTACTTCCAAAAGCGCGTGGATATTTCGCACGCGGAATTTTTCGATGTGAGAAGCCTCTAAAAAAGGCAGAGTGTGCACTCTAGCAACGTTGAAAAGTGATCGCGATGCCGATAATCCGCCTCGCTTCCGGACATCGTTCCGCTTTTGCAGGAGTGAGCGTAGCTGTGAATAACTACTCACACTTTGACCTGTTCAACTACTTTTTGAAATAAAAAGACGGTGCGATGAGCTAGCATTGTTTGCCAGGCCGATCTTGTATTTGTAAGGCGTTCTTTCGCATGTCTGCGCCTACGTCATGAATCGCCGGGCTCTGGCGCTGCCACCCTGGCCATTGCCGAGCCAAGCCAGGCCAGCTAGTTCCGAAACCGTGACGGCACGTGACGGCAGAAGCGTGCAGTAGCAACGCGCGCTACAAGCGAAGAGTTATCTGCACATTCTAAGTGACAAAAAGCTTATAATATCAAAAATTTCATGCGGTCCGATACTAACAAACAGATAAAATATTGCATAAATTTGTAGAAGGTAACGTGACCGCACTCTAAATCTAGTTCGTATGTTTGCCGCTTGAGTTACCAAACGTCAGTTTTCGCAACTTTGCATGAAGAAATAAAAACATAAACCCGTGTTTATTCATGAAAGGTGGCGTCGTTTGAGCCAATGCAACACACTATCTTTCAGCCAGTGGGGTCATCTCAATTCAAGTTTTGGGTGGTTGTCTGTCCCTTTAACCACTGTGCGTCTTTCGGGCGTTCCGTGCATGCACTCAGTCGTGGCACAACCTAGCATAGACACACCCACTGGCTTTCAGCCACTGCTTGCAACATGCATTACATATAAGAGTCCCATAGGCAAAAAATTCTGATAAAAAATATCTCAAGATGTGTCCCCCATCGTCACTGCTGATTGGCCACCCCGACTGCTAACTGTTTTGTGGACACGAAGGAAACAGGTGCCTTAAAAATTGGTTGTCTGTCCCTCTGACGAATTTGTTAAGTAATGTAACTAAATCATCATTCCTCTCTTTTAAATTATCCTGAATCACGTTAGTTTAGAGAACCATTTTTGATCAGTTATGCACTTGTTCTGACCCTGTTTTGAGCACTTGTTCGTGAGTGTGATCACGTGGTGGATGGACAAGCCAACTGCCATTCTCTGCTGGCCCAGCATTCACGAGGTGAGGAAGCGAGCACTCAAAAAAAGACTTATTACAAACTTCTTGTAATTTATCAATGAAATCATGTTGATTTTGCCCAGATCACACATTTTAGGAGCTAAAGTGAATGACTGCGTGAAATGTGGCTTTTTTTTTTTTTCTAATCATAACTGCCACTATAAATGATGAAATCACTGCAGAATTGTGTGCTTCTCAGAACACACTAACAATCAGGATATAAAAAAAAAATTCCAAAGGGTTCCAGCATCCGAACATTGAGGTAAACCTATACATTGCCTCCCAAGGGCATATCAGGTGGTGTCTCTAGGGCATCTGAGACTGCTTGGTAGAGTTAGGTACAATTTTTATTTTATCACGATGGCACAGTAAATTGCGTTTGGTGCACTTTGGCACACTTGGCAAAGGGGTGGAATCACTGCAATTATGTTCTGTATGTATGCAAGTGCTTATATATCAGGCTCCCCCCCGCCGAATTTTGAAAGCATTCAGGAATCAAGATGTCAAGAACGTTAAATTTAAGATTTTTTGAATTTTCGCCACAAAATCTTCAACACAGAAATTCCTTAGCCCAATGCTGCTACACTATGGCGCTGCGCACCATAAGAAGAGAAGCCCCTCAAGCAAATAAAAATGCAAGGATATTTCTGGCTGTGCATTTCTAGCAGATACAGTGGAACCCCAGTTTTACGACGACCAGCATTTTACGACGGATTAGTCCAGTCCCAGCGAAAGCCCCATAGACACAATGCATTAAATACCTCAATTATACGATGCGATCTTACGCCGAACCCGTGTTACACGACGATCCACGCGAAGTAGGGTGACCAAACGGCTAAGAAGAGGGAAGTGCCCACGGGCGTTTTTAGTCACACCGGCTCTTTGTCACCCCTCCGCATGCCGAGCACTCGGGAAACCGGTTTGTTTCGTCTTTGCGGTGCCGTTCGTTCGTCTTCTCCTGGCCCTCCCAGCGGCCGCCGACACCGCGAGTAGCTGCACAGAGTGGCACGGTTGTTCTCTTCCCCCATTCTTTTCACCCTTTCCGACCAACCATCTCTTTCCCGCTCTCCTGCAATCTCCCTCCTGTGATTACGAAAAGCGAAGCGGCACACACAAAGGCAGACATTGCGACGATAACCACGAAGCAGGCGCTAACCCTAACCGTAGCAGACGACGCACAGAGCAGCTGCCAGAGAAGGCCACCGCGTCATCACGCGCAGCAACCAGTAGCACCCGCACGTACCCGCACTCTCTCGAGGAGCGCACGCTTGGCGCAATCATAGCTTCACATCCAAGCGCGGGATACTCGAATGCCCCCACGAGCTCCCCTATCATGTGCGAATCATGCTTCCACCACGCCACTGCTGCTCCCGCCAACGGCGGTGGAAAAAAAACGCGCACAACCTTAAAACAAAACCAAGATGGCGCCGGTCGGTTTAATGGCACATGAACAGCGCTCGCTTAAAGTTGTACTGTTTCGGAATATGTTTGAGCGGCACAGCAGCTGCCGCTGCTCGTAATATATTTGATATGTAGTTTTAGGACGAATTAGGTGCTGAAAATTACAGGAGGGGTAGTTTATGACACACAAAGTGCAAATATGCGGTTTTCCGAAAAGCGCGTTTTTCGCGATTTTTCTATCTTCAAAGGTCGCGCCCCCCTTAAGGTTGTGCCATGTTTCGCTACGGCTGTTGCGAATCACACCAGTGGAGTGCGGCGCACTCAAGGGCATAAATTCTTCTGTTCGGATTTTACGATTCCCGCATTTTACAACGCTTTTTCGCGGTCCCGAGAACGTCGTATAATCGGAGTTTCACTGTATGACGCAACTCCATCACGTGCCATGCATGAGCACAGACACAAAAAGGAGGTTTGCACACAGAACACAGAAATTTGAGACACTACACAGGATCCTGAACCTATAGGATCTGAAACGTCAGTAGTAATTTTTGACTTGATTCAGTGACCACAATTTCCATTGACTACAAATACACATTTCCTTTCATTTTCTGTTGAACTGCCTTATATGTTCCAGTCATTGGTCATTGCCAAGAGAAGCCACATATATCTAAAAGACCTTATCCGGCACTGCGAACACGTATTCAGAGCATGAATAGTCAAGCATTCGGAGTCTTACAAAGAGAGCACAAACCACTCAACATACCACAGGGATACTTGCAAGCTCAGCAGATACAAAAGCACTTACATGTGCTGCCACCATTCCCAGATGTACACATTGCTGGGATGAAAATGCCTCAGAATCAGTTGTTCTTTAACAGCAGCTAGTATAAAAAACTTTTTTCCGCAAAAAGAAAAAGCCTGTCAGTTGTGCACAGGGCATAATAAATGCCAATGGCACAATACACAGGCAAATACTGAAATTCCAGGATGGGCTTCACTGACAAAAACACTCATGTGGCAGAAATAACAGAAGTCCTATACTCAACTCAGTGCCATGTCAATTTCCTAGCTAATTTACCACCTTGGTTCACTGACGCCTGCATTAATCGTGTAATCATGGAGATAACTTAATTTCTAATGATGTGATCATGCCTGTGTGCATCTACTCGAGGAATAGTGCTATGGCAACACTCGCGATCCATACATTGCAAAGTAAAGCATGCAGATCAATTACCGGCTCGTCCTACTGCCAATGGCGGAATGTGGCTTGCTTCCAATGTCTGGAAAAAAAAAAAAGTCGCTTTCGATAGTTTAAAACTGTCCACATGAGCCATAACATCTCGCATGTATTTACAAAGCCCTCCTTGCCACATCAGTCCCAACACAAATATAATCAAAACTTCACAAATTTCTCAGTCTCAGATACCCTCACAAACCTCCAATAGTGTCATAACCTGAGCAGTCCAAACGTGACAAAAAGGCTGCACTGACAGGTATGCAAGAAAAGGTGCACGGTTCGACAGTGAAGACTATGAGATTCCTTTACTAAAAAACAGGACTGAAAACGGTACTTGTAGCTTCTTTTCAACAGTTGACCTACAGTAACGCAAGCCTTCAGCCAGATGACATCAGCACAGTTCACCTACCCCAAGTCATAAAGTTTGTTTTTGAATAAAATTACTTTTTGCAATGACTGTGGCATTCTGTTCAAACTACTTACAGCCAAAACATTTTTCACAAGTGATGTTAAGAAACATACAACTTATTATGAACTATAAATTACACTTTGAATATTTATAAGCAGAATCTCAATGTGATCCTGAGATGCTTGACTTGAAGGAGCCCTGCTACGTTTTATCAACCACCTTCTGCACAAATGGCAAATGTGTAGTACTGAGCATTGAGATTAATGTAAAAATAATGTAACAGAACATGTGATCAGCATTTCAATATACTGTCACTGCATGGTACGCTTCAGCAGATGAAGGAATTTGGCTTTTTTAAAGACTTCTTACACTGCCACTGAATGACCATGGCTAAATCCCAAGGTACCATTTAAAGACACTTCGGCTATGGAAACACTGGTGTTGTTATGCCTCTCTCTGAATTCCCAGTGCCAATTAGCTTCATTCAGTGACACACAAATTCTGAGGGCATTTCAAATATTGCAAAGTGAGGCACTTAGCCTAGGTTACAACACATTCACTGACCAAACATTCCAACAGCTTTAAGGAAATTTCCCACCCCTTTATAGTATGCCACTCGGGAATTCAGACTCCATCTCAATCCGTTTGCAACCCCATATCCCAATTCACCCACCAAGTTGAATGATTTGATTTGTGAAGTTTAATGTCCCAAAAGCCACCAAATTGGTCAACAAAGTTGGTCAGAGTCAAGCTGAAATACTGCAGCATTTTGACACGTTGCAACTGCCTCTGCAGAAAGTAAAGCGAGTCTGTCCAATAAATCCGAGTCACTGCCAGGTCCACCCGAACCACAGCACAAGCTAAAACAAGCTACGAAGTCGTTAAGGTTATGTTTGCGGTTGAATGCCCATGTTCCATGCATCTATCAGCCACAATAACGCAGCTCCAAAGGATGCCTCAATGACGCCACTGAGGAGGGTGCCAGTTGGTGAAGGAATGCCAGGCAATGATACTGCCAAAAAAAGAAATGAAAAGAAAAGCAGCCTACTGGACATTTCCACAGAGAGGTGCACACATCCTGCGCAGTTACAATATGCAACAATGCTTGCCCTACTGAAATGGTGCTGCTTCGGCTATCTTTGATTCTCATGTAAGAAAACAAAAATAGAAGAGAAGCATCATTATCACAACAGCATTAGCATTTTAGCATCAAGCTGGCCAATCAGACATTTACATCTGTCGTCTGAGATGACGGGCCAACAGCTGGCTCCCGTGTTCCTGTCAACAAATCACCGCTCTGCATGTGATGGTGCACATAACCTAACAACACACCGTGGTGGGTACTTTCATTATTGCACTAATTTTGCACCTACAACTGTTCTGATGGCCACAAGGTACACGGGCAAGGCAGGGCACTCTTCTTACTAAGCACATCTGTATAATTAGTGAAATGCACATTTATTTTAAATAAGAAAGGAGGGGGGGATTTGAAAACACCTTCTTATATGCATGTCATTTTTGGGCCATAACTCTATTCACTAAATGTAAGGTCACCATGGAGACTGCCTGCTGTATTAACATTACACCTAGCTTTCAATATTACCTTGCTTAATAATGTTTTAGCATGCGTTTGCAAAGTACATGGTGTAGAATGTCATGCTTTCGTGCTGATGTTACTACAGTGCACAGGAGATAACACAAAGATTCATTACCGTTTTGGTTGCATCTAATTCCACAGGGAGTTCAGTTTTGCAGTCCTAAAAAAAAAACAGGAAAGAAAATCAACACTTCAATTCCAGTGTCTTAGCCACATTTATCAGATCCACTAATCATGTCCACTATGCAAAATGCCAATACATTTAGAGCCTCAAGTAAGTATGGAAGAGAAGTGGGCCTCTCCTGGTGAGAGAATGTGGCATCAGAGTTTCCATGAGGGGAAGGTGCTGGTGAAACAGATGCACCAGTGATGTGCCATGCATACACACTCACAGGAACATGCTTAAAGCTGCTTTTCACTTCAGCTTTCACGAAGTCACCAAGATCAAATTGTAATTAGTTAATAATAAATTACAGGGTTTTACATGCCATACCAGCTATTATTAACCGGCACGCCCTGTTGTGGAAGGCTTCGCAATAATTTGACCACTCGGGGTTCTTTGACGCGTATCTGTACTAAGTACATGGGTGTTTTTCCACCTTTCACGTCCACTGAAGTACAGATACCATGGCCGCAACCTCGACCTTTGCAGGCCAGCACCCTGGCCACTAAACTACAACAGCAGGTAATTGTAATTACAAGTTCACTTAAAAACCATTAGAGGTGCACGAATACAACAAAATTTTGAATGAGGACCAAATGGACCCAGCTATTTCATTCCAGAATTTTCTAAGCGGTTGAAAATTTGTTTGACACCTAAAGCGCAAAAGGACAAGGACCGAGCATTCGCCAATCTATGTTTCCTTAATGCCCTGCAAAAATCACGTCCCCATTTGATGTATACAAGTTTTCAGCAGCAATGTAATAGGCTTTCGCTTTCTCGCTATCCTGGTCATCTTCTGGTCTCAGTTGCTGAAGTTTTGTTAAAGAACTTAAAACCTGACAAGCAAGTATGTGACCGTAGTCCTGTTCTAAACAAACAATTGGTTGTCATACTGTATTTTCACTCTGTCCCACAATCTCAAATGCACTGCGAGAAGATTAGATGTAACAGCTATGTTTTCAGCCCCTGAGAAGCTTGGTAAACTCTGCAAAGTGAACAAAGATGACTGGCCTGTGGTGTATGACTGTAGAAAAAGCACGAAACTCCGTTGGGTAATTGCGAGGAACGTGTCATTTACCAACTTCCTCTTTCATGTGGACGACGGTATGTAGGCCAGACCGGTCGCTGCCTTAATGATCGCCTTCATGAGCACAAGCGCAATGTAAAAAATAAAAAAGACGAAGACTGGGAACTTTGAAACATTGCAATAAGTGTACAGATTACGGACCACTCTTTCATAAATGTGTCCTAGTTGGTAAAAGCAAAGACAAGTGCACGAGGGAGATTATAGAAGCTGAGAAGATTGCTAGATTAGGAAGTTACTGTGTCAGCATACCTTCTCTACCTCTATCAGAAAAAGAGATTGCCTACCTGCATCTGCACTGAACCTGCACGGTTGTGACGCCACGGTTTTTGTATATTGAGTGTGAACGTTTCACAATAAAGTTGTTGGAAGTTAGCACAGTGCGTGTCTACTCATCTCGGTCCTTGTCCTTTTGTGCTTTAGGTGTCCGATATGAACCAACAAGCCCGACTTAATACGCTTCTAATGTTTGTTTCTTTCAAACATGTAAAGTATAGCAACACAGACCTCCATTACAGTTTGCTTGCTGGATGGAACATGGCTCCACGCCACAAAGGGCACAAATGAAGTCACCGGCAGTTTAGGAATGCCCTGTTGCTTGTTCGAAAATTATGTCTGCAGCCTTTATTAGTGCACGCTCTAGGATTAAAACTGCAGTGTTATTTCTCGTGGTGTTATTACAGGGAGTACTGACATAATAGCACTGACTGTGATAGCGAAACAGTAAGAGGGAGTAACTATTTAAGCAAGAAAATTTATGTCCATCCAAACTTCCAAGCAAAAAAAATGCCATGCACCTTGTGGCCCTGCCCATTAGAGTATCGTGCATTTTTTGCACAAACGTTTGTTAGTCAGTCTTCATTAAACTTTTTACATCAATTTTTAAAGGAACGCTAAAGAGAAACAATGAATCAGTTGAGACCAACAGATTATTATTTCGGAACTCTATTGTCACTTATTTCGCTACCATAGGTTCAGGATAAGATCAGAACATGAAGGTTAAAACTTCGTTTTAGTTTCATGCCGAAACCTAGGCATCCTAATATAAGCGTGACGTCATGAATTTCAAAGTATTCTCTTTATATTTTGGCCCCATTGGATCAATAAAATTTGGTAAAACTTGTCACGTTAAGTCTCCGGATTCCCTACAACACAATGCAATTAATTTTCTGCAAAAAATCAATTTGTGTGCCATAAAAGACACCAACATCTACATCACAGCAAGTTGGTGCGGAAACGTGAAGATGTTGCCACCTGTACTTCCTGTGTGTGTGGTGCTGTTCGTATTGTGAAAGGTTAATATAACAAAAAAAATCATTTTGCTCTTTATTGTCCCTCTGATGCCTAAATATCATTCATGCATGAGGAAAAAAAATGACAAAAATCTACATTTCCATAACTAGGCAATTGTAAAACCCATAAAATATGTTGCACAGTGTACCACTTAAGTCTCATTACCTCAATTGCTGCGATTGTTCACCCTATTTTTATTATTTGTTCTGTTGAGCAGTGCATCACCTCGTGGGGTGTCAAGCACTTTGATTGGCACTAGTCGACCTTTACAGATCACTCACCCTGACAACGTGTACTCATTGTCGAAATAAACTATTTTTTAAAGTTAAATGTCTTCAACATAAGTCTATGCAGATGGGTAAAGCAATTTATAGTAAAAGACAACTCTCTGGCAGAGATGTGTTTTTAATTACAAGCTCTCCCAACATATCAAGACCAAGTCGGCCTCTTCAAGGCTCACTGTTCGGAACAACACAAGGGACAGAGTTCTTGAGCAGTTTCGCGTTGTCCTTTTCACTGTTGGCCTTGTTTGCCATGCCCACACATGCTCTTGAAGGCCACGCACATATACACTTGGAAGTGCTCCCATGGACACACTGAAGTTTCCCGGCATGCTTTGTATACGCCACTGTGATAAGTAAAGCCCCTTTGTGTGGTTGGCTTCAATATCAACACTGAAGACCTCTAGAGCAGGGGTTCTCAAGCATGTTGGCACCAGGGAACCCTGCTAAGCTACGTTAAGTGCCAAGGAACCCCCCTTCACGGGGAGCATTTCCCATTTTTATTTTCAATAAATTCAAAAGCAACGGTATATAAAAAGTTTATTCACCAACATGCAACTTAACTCACTTTCCTTGCACCAACAAATCGGTCCGAGGCTCAGTCACACTCAGTGTCAACCGCATGTCGGCTGCTGGATTCAGTTGATTCCTGTGCTTAATATTCAAACAGGCTAGCGCCGAGAATGCGTGCTCACATGCATATGTTGTTGAAATGGTAGTGGCATGTCCACTGCCTTATTAAACAGATGCGGGAATAAAGGAGCAGCCTGCATCCAGAAGGCAACAACACTTTGGCAGCCAAATTTCTCTTAAGGGCAGTGTTAGCCCACAGTTCTAAAACTCATTTTCCACTTCAACAGCTTCACTGCTAAGTGAGCCGTGAATAATGGAGGTTCCCTTGATCGATCACACCTCGAGATCGCCGTCTAAGTGAGTTGAGTTGGCGAGTGCGGAACTAGGGAAAATGTATCAGTGGCTCGCGGAACCCCGAGGAGGGGCCTGCGGAGCCCTTAGGTTCTGCAGAACCCCCTTTTAGAACCCCTGCTCTAGAGAATGCCTGCAGCACCACTGCAGACCAGTTTGCCTTCCCAAGTTTCTTGCTAAGAAATTACCTCAAGAAGATTGCATTAAGAGTTCCAACACTGAAGTTACTTTACTAATTATTTACGATTTTAAACAAATCACAGTCAAGTTTTCAGGTTTTATAGTAGCCCCCACCCCCAAAGAAAAAAGGGTTCAGTAATTTCTGCTGTGCTCTCATGCTGTGCTTTCAATGGGTTGGGGAAGATTGCATTCACTGATCAATTAGCAGTTTCTCTCTTAAACAATGCAGACACACTGTTTCTCGGTCCTACAAAGAAGTTACCCTTCATAGTTGGAAAATACTTCTTAGAAGGACTCCTCCAATGCAAGGCAATGTAATGACCTGCTTGCTGACCTGCTTCATATGAATACCTATGAAGGTGCTTGCTTCAAACCCTTTTGATAGCACCTGTGTGAATTTAATGGTGGTGTTACTTCAATGTGTAGAATACTATGGTTAGAGATAAATTACCGGTTTATTTATTCCCGTGACATAAGGCATCTTGTTTCAGGTCCCTGAAAAGGAAGTTTCACATTATAGTCAATATAAATGTTGACAAAAAGTCATCATGTGCAATGCTAAATGACCACCTGCTTGCCATGACAATTGCTGCACAAATTCTGAAACCTTGTAGCTTCCAAGAGCTTTGGAAATTTTCAAAGTGGCACAATGCGGTTGCTCACACTACCATTATTGTAAGAGTAAAGAGAGAGAGGCAACTTTCCTTCCCTAAAACAGTTTTTTTCACCCAATCCACTCACATATAAGTTAAACCTATAGCAATACTTTCAACTACTTAATGCTACTCCTTCAATGTAAAAGAAGCAGAGCACAGAGATCAACTAAAGGTTCTGCTCTTCTCAATATGGCATCCTATTTCAGTGTACTGGAAAATATCAACCCTTTTATAGTTGCCAACCACCCACAAAAATATCACATTTAAACCTCAAAAGTGTCCTATTTACTATGCCATTTCACACAAATACGTAAGCTTTAATTTTTTTTTTTTTTCTGCCTCAAGGATCCTCATCACTTTCCGAGAAATGTGCAGAAAACAGCGCAACTTCACCTTCTACAAAGAAGGTGAAGTTGCGCAGCTCAAAACACTACTAAAAATTACAGTTTTGGCGAGTTAGTGTTGCACAATATTTTCACGAGTTAGTGGAACTTGGAAAGACAGCAGCAGTGAAGGATACAACAAAGAGGCATAAGGCAGGGGTCGCTTTACACAGAGGTGTCAAAGATGCACTTACCGACAAAAATGTAGTTGTTCAAGTTTATGTAATGCTACTGGATGTCACTGGAATCATTTCTCCAGCTGTTCACCGATAATCTAAACAATATTTTTGTGAAATTGAGCAATGCGCTGTGTGCACAGAAAACTGGAATCAGTATCGGTTCATGAGCTGCTCTAGGCAACCTGTACTCAAGCCATGTGAACAGGAGATTCCAATGAGATAACCTCAAGAAATTAGCTGGAAGTGCTTTTCTTTTTATGCTGATGACTACTTGATGCTTTTTTTTTCATGTACTAACCACCACATTAAAAGCAAAACAGATCTCTTGAAAGTCTTCTTTGAATGTGGGCATGGACACAAGTTTACACTTGATCTACCGTATTTACTCGCATAATGATCGCACTTTTTAAAAAAAAAAAAACTGATGCAAATTCCGGGGTGCGATCATTACGCCGGGGTAAATTTTCTGCGAAATACTATTTTGAGCCCCGAGAACGCAGACAAGTCGCATATCAGAATTCTTACGATAGCTATCATGAACATAACCAAAAATGGAAGTAGAGTAAGGCTTGTCTTTCTAATAAACGCACACATTACGCAGGAACTACATGCATTGCATATTGCCCTTTAATTTTTTTTTCTTTCACTGACCCCCCTAACTTTCATTCAGTGTCTGAAGCATCACTGATGTCAGTGTCGTCGCCGCTCGATTCCCTGTCGGAACCGGCACTGTCATCGCAGTCCCACAGAAGGTTATGTTCTGTTCCGTCGAGCACGTTAGATATGCCTATCTTCTTGAAGATGTCGGCGGCTTGTCTTTGTAATAAACGCACACATTACGCAGGAACTACATGCATTGCATATTGACCTTTAATTTTTTTTTCTTTCACTGACCCCCCCTAACTTTCATTCAGTGTCTGAAGCATCACTGATGTCAGTGTCGTCGCCGCTCGATTCCCTGTCGGAACCGGCAGTGTCATCGCAGTCCCACAGAAGGTTATGTTCTGTTCCGCCGAGCACGTTAGATATGCCTATCTTCTTGAAGATGTCGGCGTGGTGAAAACTACAGCATTTGTCTGTACTGCTATCCTAATATGGCACGTTTCCGCCAAAGATGGGCAAAAATTAGGCATCTGCTTGGTGCGTGCAGTTCACTTGGTGAGTCTTGAAGAGTTATTTACGTAACGTTCGACAGATGGTAAAGGTGATGATCGTCAGCTGGACTTGGCACACGTCATATCGCTGTGGCAAGTTCGGGGTGCGATCCTTACGCGAGGAAAAAAGAAAATCCAATTTCGACAACAAAATTTAGGGGTGCGATCATTACGCGAGTGCGATCATTATGCGAGTAAATACGGTAATCAAGGACCACCACTACGGCTCGTAGACTTGTGCATTTCATTTGAAGCTAACTATGTTTCTTGGTGACATCATCCAGGATATCAGAAAGTGCTCCTTCGTGATATGACGATAGCAATTATGTGAGCACATTTTGTGAGCACACCAAGCACATTTTCATGGCCGCTGTCATGTTCTAAGTGCACGTGTGTGGGCTTGGGTGTGTCTGAGTGTAAGTTAAGAACACTGCACAGTGATGCTGAGCAGCAGCACAGCATTGAGAATGCTATACTGCCGCACAGTATCTCCAGTGTAGCAACAAATTCACCACATTCTTTGGACCTCACAAACCTTCAGTACACCAGCTGAAGAGCTGCAGCAAAATATCAGTATCATTGCAGAAAGTGTGCGCTCACATGAGTGTCCACAAGCAACAACGTGGAGCTGCACATGAGGCCCACTGCAGCTCAACGTCGGAGGCTTGTCAACGGGATTCGGTAGCACAAAGCAGAAGCACATCACCCTTACAGCTGCTAGTCTTACCTCAGAATGCTAGTGTACCAATATGTTGATAATGCATTAATTTCTTCGTTCCTTTAGCAAGACTGTGGGATTTATCTTTGAGAGACACAAAGGCTGTTTCCAAACTAGAGAAGAAGCTCTGGGGAATATAGAGGCTTGGATCGATGAACAGATCACTAAAAGCGATGGAAAACAATGAATGTTGCTGGAGCCATTTCGACAGGTGGACTTGGCTTCATCAGGACAAGACAACGTCCAAATGAAGACAAGTACACTTGTCAAAACATCGGATCCAGTGACATTCCTTATTCTCTATCATTTTTAGCAATCTGTTCATCGACAAAGGCTGTTTAAAATCAAATAGCTCACTCAGCCTTGAAATCAGCCATAACAGCAGTCATGTAAATATGGTATAGAGCACTGATTTAGAGGCTTGAAAATGTTACTGCTGGCTAGCTGTAGTGATAGGCTCTCAAAATGGGTGAAAAAAGTCAGGACTGTTTGAATGCAAGTGGTTATAAGTAAAGCTATAAAAGAACAACAGCACTACCACATGGCTGACTTTCACATGGCTTGAGCAATGTTGCTAACAGGTACTGCATTAAAACCAGTGTTTTCGCTCCAGAAAAACCTTTCTAACCTTCCCTCTATTACAGTAGCAAGGTGACAACGAAAGGTGATGGCTGCGAAACTATGCAGGCGTTCCCGTATGTACCCTGCAAGTGCAGTGCTGTATACAAGATCCCACTTGCATGCAGAAAGTCACGCATGGGACAAAGCGGCAGATGCTGTAACACATGCTTAAGCAGAACATAATCAGGCACTGAAGAAGCCTCATTTTCCGCACCTTGCATTTCACTGTAACATGCATAGATGTTCTCCTATGCTTGTTGAGGTCGTAGAAAAACATAGGTGCTAAACAACCCAAGAAGGAATCGAACCTTTCCACCTTAAAAGGATGGGAGATGCCCGCATTAGTCAACTGTTATAATTAACAAAGAGCTTGGATATCTACTTGGCCAGTCTACTGTTAAGGGGGGACGTGGCAATGGGAATGTTCAATTTGATCAAAATTCTTCATTTTTCAATTTATTTTTTTTCATAATCCTTGGACCTTCTTTTGCCTTGTGGTGGAATATTATAATGAAATATGCAGTAGTAATACAGAAATTGCCACTTTATCTGTGTGTTGTCATCCAAAATCGCAAGAATATCAGGCTTCCAAATGTGCCGCCATCTTGGTATCATCGTAAAAAGGAGCAATCGAACCTAAGGATAGCCACACCACTGTGTTTCTCCAACAAAAAATAAAACCTGCAAGAGCGAGAAAGAAGTTAGCTCCTCAAAGTTAATATTTAACTGTTTTCATGAAATAAAACTTTGAGCTCCGTTTTCTCAGCTTCCATTTTTTGAGCGGTTGCTGTCAGTCATCCCAGTGCCGTTTCATAACTAATTAAGCTAAATTCATTCTGTCTTCTTCACTTAGACCCTGAAACGTCGGTGAGTGCCGTAAAGCTATTCATTTATACCTGCACGTCACACAAATTTTTATAGTTATATTATTGCAAATGTTGTTAGGTAGGAAATTATGTTGAGGACATTTCAAAAATTTTTTCTGTACTCATTTGGACATAAAAAAAATCAACGAACAGCTTTACGGCACACAGTGGGCCTTAGTGTATATGCTTAAGTAAAAATGGTACTGAAATATTGTCTAATTGACCGATTAATTAGGGGGTGACTGTAAGGGTCTACAAGGTGATGCAACTCAAAAACTATAATATGTAGCTTAAAACTGATTTCATTTCAGATATGAGCATAACAAACTGCATAAGTGTGCCGAATTTCATCAGTTTATACCCATAAATAACAGAGACAGTTTTCGTTGCCACGTCCCCCCTTAAGTGAAATGTTAGACTACTGAATCTACTTTCTCACATTTGCACCATTTTGCTTTGTTCTGCTTCAATTAGTTTAGTCTCATTTTTGTCTTATTTCCAAAAAGAAAAAAAAAAAGAAATCTTTCATTTGGGAATCGGCACCTATCCTGTGCGCCCTGTTTCTTTGTCCGAGTCTGCATATGTTAAGTACCACTGCTTTCTACGCTATTGCTAACTGGAACCCACAGCGTGACGGCAAAACTCCTGCACGGCATCCTTAAAGCACAGCCCAACTGTGCCTCCCTTTATAATTGAATGCACAGAATTGTATGGAAGAGACCCGTTTCCTCACGGCTCATATAGCCCTAACACATGTGTACCTCAGAAAACAACAACCACAAATCAAGAAAGCAAGTGGACTCATAGCACCCAAGTGACACCAAGTAGCACTCCTCAATGGCCGGTAATATTACTACATGGCAACTTCCGAGTCGACCTTCACTGAACAGTAGTCAATAAAAAATTAAAAGATTATCAATGAACCAAAGCACTTTGTGTAACTTTGTCGTTCCAAGCTTAGCAGACTTTGTAAAGCAGTACCATTAAGGAGGAAGAAAAAAAAGTCACTGATGGTCAGGGTCAGTACAGGTGCCAGCAAAGGAGCTCTCTTGGCTTATGGAAGGTGTGGAAACATGCTTCACTTTCTTGTCCCTACCTGGTAGCTCATTTGTCTGCCGTTCTAAGCACCTTAAGTCATACTGAAGTGTTGCAGGGCTCGTTTAAAAATGTTTCTTTCTTAGCAGCCACAGCCATGAACACATCACCCTACAGTTTACAAGAAACTTGCAAATCAACTACTAAGAATCTGAAGGAATAATTTGCTTCTGCTGATGAGAAAAACCTCACGTAAAATTACTTTTCACAACTACTTCCCCTCCCACCTCTCCAGATCACTGTCGCTTACCTTCACGTCATCTGATGCCTGTTCGGTCTTCTCATCACTCTGAAAGATAGACAAATCGTATTAATACATGTCTTTACCGACACTGGTTGCATCCTTGCATATTACTTAGTTGCAGCTTGTTGGAAAAGTGTACGGCGTCTCTAACAGTAAGTTTGAAAAGTGTGCCTTTCTGCCACTTACCCCTTCCGGTACAGGAAAAGGTACCATGCCACTGGACATCATTCCGAAAAACAGTAAATTCATCACATACTCCACAGATGAGAGAGCCCTTATACGCTATCTCACTTCACTTAAATGCTAATTGTGCCAAAGCTCCCACAAATTCAATCTAACCACGTCGTTCGAGAAAAATAATGTCGAATAAAAGCAGTAGGTGCACTTATTCCATAGGTTTTAATGAAAAGCGCCACTCTGAATTCTTTTTCTCGCTGGCAGTTCTGTCACCATTTTGAATTTAGGTTCCCGACCGAGCAAGGGCTTTCCTTATAAATTTGTCAAATTATCTCTTGCTCAAGGTGGGGAGCTTGCTTGGGGTTTTACAGTAGACATTAGCCGACCTCCTAATAGTCTTGTAATTAAAACAGCAGAAAAAGAATACATGCAGCAATGTGAGAGTGCCATGACGCGTCCACACATCATGGCACTCCTCAGTAGAGGGGAAGGGGGCAGAAGTTCATTTGCCGTGCACATCTCAAACCCCTAGTTGCTAAACCTGGAACCGACACAGGTACCTCATCATTTTGTTCTTGACATGCCATAGACTGTTGGAATGTACCACAACTCAATGCACTTCCATATTTTAACTATATACAACACTGATGAGTTTAATTTTTGTGCCTCTCCCAATGATGCATCATTATTTTGGCTTACAACCATGAAACCCCCAACTCACAGCGGCAGTGCCTGTGTTTTGAGGAGAGAAGGAAATGGTGGTTGGTATGGTGAAGAAACAACCACTCTCTGAAAGAAAGGCACAGGCTAGGGGAGGCAGAGAGCTGCGCAGCCAGACACTTTTCCACCGTATAATGTACAAGCAGACTCACCATAGAAACAACCTGAAAACCCCAGGCTCTATGATGAGGCTCTGTGGGTTATGCACCCAGGGGGTGTACGTTAGTGGCAAAAGTAGCCAACCCAACTTCGCAAAGCTTGTGTAACAGTCTTTTCATATGCAAAAAAAAAAAAACTACTATATAAAATGCAGGATGATTCCTACCACAGGTGATCATTTTGGTCAGAGGTGCATGACGTGTGGAAAAATTCCGGAAGTGGGGGGCAGAAGAACCACAAGCAGACCCCTCCTTTTATTTGTGCATGGTGAAAAAGCCAGGAGTTAAATTTACACATGCTACAAATAACATCATGTAGAGTGCTGGCTCTTAAAGCATCAGTGGAGACGGTGGTCAAAAGCATAAAAAAACCACAGCATCCTTTTCAAAGAGCTCCAGCACATTTCGTTGGTTTTCAAACACCTTTGTCTGGAGCTAATCAATGGCAAAAACAAAGAAATACCAATGCCACATATCAGGTAACCTTTGTGACAAATCGGCAGTTCCCTTTCAATCATGCCTGTAATCTCCAATGCCTTTCTGTGCTTTGAGAAAAGCCTGAAAATATTCTACATTCACTGATTTGATGAGCAGACAACAATGCAAGAAGCCTAACTAGTGTGCTAAATTATAGCTAGTATGTAAAAAGAAAGAATAACATAGGAGTCACGCTTTCAGTCCTTGCGTTTTATGCACAAGTTATGATGATGGCATTAGTTTCATGCCAGATTTCCCCAAATTTTGGTGTAGTTACAACCCTCTTGTGCAGGAACTTCACAAAGCTTACCAGGGTATATCATTACTCATCTTCAAATACAATTACTTTCTTTATTAATAAACAAATGAATAGTACCAAGGGTACCTACAGCTTCTAGGGAGTAGACGTGGGACGGTGACTTTGCACCTACCTTTCATTTTGAAGTACTTTATGGCTTTACATGACTCTGGCTATGGTGAAACTGGTTTAACCAAATTCCCGTAGCTTTGTTTACCAATCTAGTTGAACTCCACTCATTCTTCCACATCGAAAGCATGCACATGAACTGTATCATATCAGTCATTCACCATGTGCAACATGCTGTTTCTCCCTTACCTTCTTTAACTAACCTTCTCTCGTTACGTTGCCATTGTTCTGTACAAAGTCCAAATCGATAACATCGCTTATGCATGATATGTTTAATGCGCGGCTAAAAATGTGCTGGTGCTGGGGATGAACGTGGCTGAAGCAGTGATGAAACAACGCAGCGGTCTTGTCGGTAGAAGGACCATAAGGGTGGAAGAGGGGCGGTCTGGCGCCATTGTCGCATCTTGAAAACATGTACATGAACTAGTGTAACATAAACAAAGTGAGCATTCTGACATCCAGCTGCATATATCGACAGGGAAACATTTCTACGGGCACAAAATGGGGAAATAACTGGGCCTTGAGGAGAAGCTTGCAGGCTTTCTTTAGCAATTCCTCGTAGAATGAAGCAGTCACAGTGCCTAACAGCACTTCTATTGGCATGCAATCGAAGCATGCGCATAAGTGATCTTCAACCCTTAAAAATGGATCGCAAAACAAAGGAACTGCTGGAAGAACAAATTTCTCGTTCTGTGAAGGCAATCAGTACGTGTCTCCCGCTCTCTTCTGATCGCCAAACACGACACACCACTGTTTTATCTTCAAACAATACAATCACGCACGTTTTTATACTGGGAATTCGGCGTGCATTAGATTCGAGTGTTAGATCCGAGTAAATACAGTAAATCATGCATATGCACAGTTCTCTTTTGGACTGTTCCTTTTCTAGAGATGGCACTGTGGAAGTGCACTAGTGCAATAAATTTACTTTTTGCCCAAATTTAGCAGCACATTTCTCTGTAACTTACCACTGTATTGTTAAAAAGATGTTCAAACATTATCTAAAAAAATATTCGATTATATGCACACTCAGACACTATTTTATTCCAATTCTCTTCACACATAATTTTGCTATTCGCACAGCTCTACCAGAAAGACTTAAAGCACACATGCCTTTAGAATTTCTTAGAATGTCTTTGTGAAAGGCATTCTTTCACAAAGCACGAGAAAGCAAGAGCATTCACCTGTAAATTTTCAATCACTCTCACTGGAGTCAGACTCCTCCTCCTCGCTTTCTGTGCTGTCGTCAGACTCCTCCTCATCATCGGAATCCATTTTCATCTTTTCTTTGATTTTCTCCTCTTCATCGTCTTCCTCCTCGGATGAGGTCTCGTCCGAGGCGTCCTTTACATCGTCCTCCTCCTCGGGAAGTGGCTCTGTAGGTGCTGCATCGTCTGGTCCCAAGGTATCGTCTGGTCTCAAAATTTCTAGCTGTACTTGGGGAAGAGTCTTTTCTACTGGAAAGGTGACTAAGACACATGTTTGGCACATGTAAAAAAAAAATGGAAAAGAATGAACAAATTGATGCAATGATGCAATAGCAATAGAACCTCACTGATAAGTTTTGAAAAGCAGAAAAAAAAAATGCAAGTAGGAACGCACCACTCAAATTACACATTTCAAGAGGCTGTTTTCAATGTCTTTCACTGAAAGTGCATATACTGGGAAGCTATAGAAACTGAGATAGCAATGATGCTTGAACATAACTTGGTGACTGACAAAAACATGATGGACGTATAAATTATGCACCGGCCATTACGGTCTCTCTTAGCAATGGAACGTGTAATAGCCACAGGGGCAGAAGCTTCGCACGATTTCGATTGTACTCAAGAACTGAAGGCCAGAGTATCTCGAAGCACACTGAAAGAATCAGGCAAATGTGTTTCAAGTGTGTGAATATTCAAAATTTCAAATAATTCTCTGATAGCATTTGCTATTTGATTCGATTTGCACTTAACCTTTACTATTCAAAGTTTGTCATTAAGGAGCAAAATATGCACTGTCTCGTGACGAGTGGCCCTTTCCCGCATGCCTTGCTCCATAACACTGTGGCAAAGCTAACACATCTATACTTTGGCAAGTCTAACGTCTATGTACTGCAACGAAGCTAAAGAATGTGTATTGAGGCGAAGTTCACTCAGTTCTTTGTTGTACTGTTTTTTAGGACAACCTTTTTCTAGAGACAGCACTGTGGGAGTACACCACACACTGTACACTAGTCAAGTGACAAAGTTTTCTGGCCCTTATTCAGCAGTACATTTATCTGTAATTTGACGTGGTATTAATAAAAAAAAATATTTGAACATTATTAAAAAAATGTTCGATTTGCACTCAAACATTAGTATTCAAATTTATGTCGCACTCAAAATTTTGCTATTCGTGCAAGTCTAGTTTAGAGTGTGTGGTTTCGTATCGCATGCCACCTGAGAACTTATAAAGCACTCAAAGGCAACAAGTAGAATGTACAATCAGGGAATCGCAGAAGACGCACACAGGTGGCAATGACCAGTGGTTTGAAAGGTTAGAAATATACAATGATGACGCAAGACGAAACGCATGATGAAAAAAGGCCAACACAAAAACGTGGAATACATTGTTCTCCTTTGGATATGACTCCTACCTTTCTCTTCCTCTGGCGTCTTGTGGTGATCCATTGTCCGTGTCGTCGTGTTCTCTCCAATCTGCGGCACCTGTTCGATTCCCTTCTCCTTGGCCTCCACGTGAGCCCTTGCCATCTTCTGAGCCTTAGTGGGTAGCCGAGCCCAAGCCGCGGCCCTCTTGCGCCGTTGCTCCTCTATCTGCTTGTTACGTTCTTCATGCTCCTGTTTCAAATGCACATGCCAGAAACCATGAGGGCGGCTTAGTAGAAGTAGGATGGAGAACATGACACATTTCTCTTTTACACAGCTCGCCACAAAATTTATAACTTATTTCTTGAAACTGGTGCTAAGTAAGGAAGTTGGTCAAAGTTATTATATTATGGTACATCAATTCTATTTCTGCCTGCAATACGAAGAAAGGTTCATTAAGGCTACATGCACTTGTACAAACTGCAATAAACCTCAGTTCTTTTGTGCCCTGATCTTGTGCCAGTTGTTGTCATTCCGATCAACGCCTAATACATGAAGATACATAATTTTTATTTTGGGTGTCACTAACCAAAACCACAACGTGATTATGAGGCCTACCATGGTGGGAGATTCCAATTAATTTGGACCAGCTAAGATTAGTTAACACACGCTAACATCTAAGTACATGGGTGTAATTACATTTCGTCCCATTCCCAGTACACATGCCATAATCGAGACTCAAAACTCTTTAGCGGTGCGAAACCTTATCCACTAAGCTACCACAGGGGATCCCATGTACACAGACTGAAGCAAAAAGCAAACGCTTTAGTAAGAACAGATGAGCGATAGTAAGCAGGTGGTTCTAATATCGTCAACAGCCACCATCCTTAAAGAAGTCGTGAAACGGCTTCTGAAAATTTTGAACTTATGGTGTAATCAGAATACTGGCCCTCTAAACCATTGTTCGTTTCCGCTGTCTGCGTTGATTTACAGTGATAAAAACACAGTTTCGGTTTCACAGCGTGCCCTCCCCCAACTCTTGCGGCTGACATCATGTTAGTTGCCACTACGGCCTCGGAGATTCAAGCTCTCTCAGAGGCCATGGAAAAGCAAACCATGCTCCAGTCCTGCTGCCGTACGGCGGCACCACACGGAGTCCAACTATTTCCTTAGTGTCTAGGTTTCATATAAAGGTGCTATTCTAGAGCAAACAAAAGTTAGCAATACATTTGCATTGTTAATATGTAAAGGTGACACCACTGAACAGTGCCTATGCCAGCCTGTGGTGTCGCACGGTCATTTCGGGAACACAAGAAAACTGGGGTTTCAGACAGGTGTTATTAAATGTAGACTGAATATTATGCCGAAATATCTTGTAATCAGCATGTTGAATGCCTACTGAAGCAGTGAAAATAAAAACCAGGCAGTTTCATATTGTTTTCACAACCCCTTTAACTGCTCAAGTGTGGACGGCGATTTTCTGTCCATAATGCCCACATGCTGTCATATACAGGATCACCGAGAATAATACTAAGCGTTTTCACACCCAGCATATAAGTGATGTTGCAGAAGCCACTGAATGTATTTGCATTACACAACAATTTCATTCAAATGTGACTCTCACAATGATCACCAAGTAGGGACTTGCTCAACAATGAGCCACTATGGATGAGCCGCTGTGGATCCACGTTAGTGATGTGGATTAGTGTTTCTTTGCATTGTGTCTTGTATCAGTCGTGCTATGCTTTCAAACATTACTGGGAAGTCATCCATTAGGAATAATGAGCAGGTAAGTTTTACTGTAAGCAAGTCAGATAAAAGGCAAACATAAGTACCACAAGCATCACATTTCAAAAACTTATGCAACTGGGGTGCCATAAGAACTATTCCATTCTATTTCCGTCCGACACACATCAAGAGCAGTTCATGCTTGTTTGAAATATTCTTGGCCATGCCACTAGGCTTGTTTGTTATGAGATGCAATGAAAGCTACAAGTTTGCCCAACCACATTAGTCTGCCAAACAAAATGGATGTTTTCGTAATAAGTGGAGAATGCTCCAATCCAAGTGGCATATAGTATGGCTGTCTGTCGGTTATTCTGGCACTAGGCACTGTTAGGTAGCGGCAAGAGTGAATTTACTTGCATAATATACTTCCTCTTTACCACAATGGTACAGTGGTTTCGGTGCTCGGCTGCCGACCCAAAACATGTCCATTCAACTGAACCCAGCCAAGGCAACTGGGGCCCTCTAGTACTGTGCGTCTATCATGCGATATTAGTCAGTGCACACTACAGAACCCTCGGTGGTTGAAATTTCAAAGGACCTTCACTAAGCACAGATAAGCAAGATTACTTCAAACCAGTGATGTTAAACCAATGTCCACTGAGCTGTGGACATTATTTCAAACGTCCCCAAGAGAGACGTCTGACCATTATTTCCACCAAAACCATTTCCCTGGCAAATTTAGATTGCTCCAATGCATACTCCAATAGTCTAAAATAATTTACAAGTATTTCATCCGTGCAACTTTGATCTCCACAGTTAAATTAAAATGGGTAACACACGCTTGCTTGAGGAGTTATGGCCAGAATGCTTAAAGAGCGTTAGAAAAGGGCTAGGAGACAAGACATAGAGACAGTATTTCATACCTTCAACTCTAGCTATAGAGAGTGCTGGCAGCTCTTTACAGGTCCAACTGGTTATATTAGTGTATGTGTTTAAACTGCATGCAAAAACAGCTTTCAGAACCATCCTTAAGGAATCTTCAATAATGTTCAAATAAAAGGCAGAACATATTTCAGTGTTCATTAAAAGAAAATTCAGCCAAGTAGGATCAGCTACACCTGTTCATAAAATTAGACGTGTAACCTTCCTATACAAGTGTATGCCTGCAAGGTAGAGCAACACATGCTGTAGATGGGAAGATTCTATGCATATGCTTCATCCACAAAAATGGTTTTAAGCGCACGTTTGCGTTTATACATAGATAAACAAAAGCTCATGTTTTTGTCTCGGAACACTTTCATTTGGAAAAGAATGCAGCGTTTTCTGAATCATCCATATTGGTAGGGCAGAGGCCCTTTGAAAGAGATCTGCTGGTGCCAGCCACTTAGATTACGATGGAAACTAGATGCAATTCTAAACATACGCACATCCGTTTTATGGCTTCTTATTTATATGTATATATGTGTACACATATACGTTTACTGTACAGGATAACACTTCTCTGCTCTCTAGTTTCTTTCTCATGCTCTGAGGTGCAACAGTCGGTAGAGACAGCTTCAGGAACCGTTCCACACACATTCTGGTATACACTGAAGTGGCCGATTTAGGGCGATTCTGGACAATTCACAGGTGGTAGCAAACATTTCTATGGTGCAAATGTTTCTATGGTGTAGAAGACTCACTTCAGTGTACTGTACATACATACCATCTTGCACTGGACCGCACGAGTTTACCAGAGAAGCGTAAAGTTCTCACACATAGGAAAACTGCGCTAAAGTGGTCAGTGCTACTCATACGTCTGACGAGCACATTGCTTGCACGTTGGCCATGCACATAAATGGATCCACTTATACCAATGCTAATAGACTAGGTTCACTTGCACTGAGCCACACGGGTTTACCAGAGGCACATGAAGTTCTCGCACACTGCACTAAAGGGAACTGTGCAATTCGTAAGTCTGACGAGCACATCGCATGCATGTTGGATGTTGGACAGAGACGCACAAAGTTCTCGCACACAGAAAGACTGCACTGAAGTGAACTGTGCAATTCGTAAGTCTGATGATCACATCGCAAGCACGCTGGACAGAGACGCACGTCTTTACCAGACACGCACGAGTTTGTATCAGACAAGCACGAAGTTCTCGCACAACGAATGACTGCAATAAAGTGAACTGTGCAATTCGTAAGTCTGATGAACACATCGCATGCAGGTTGGACAGAGACGCACGGCTTTACCAGAGATGCACTAAGTTCTCGCACACAGAAAGAGTGCGCTAAAGTGAACGGTGCAATTCGTAACTTTGATGAGCACATCGCACGCATGTTGGCTGTGCACGTAAATGGATCCACTTACACGAGCTAATAGTTTACGTTAACTAACACCAAAGTATTTACAATACTTACACACACAGAGGTCTCGCCGCTAGTCCGGCGACGCTTGGTCGGGACGCACCCACTTCGCTGAAAAATTTTAAAAGCATGCAATCACTGATGGGTCTCATACGAGAAATTCACAAGTAACACAGCCGCACTCGAAGGGTAATCCTTTAAATATATAAACTCCATCCCTTTTGAAATTCCCCACGAATCCAAATGGTGGCCGCTCGCATACACCGGGAACACCGAGACGCGACGCGGCTCCCCAAATTGCCCAGCGCTTCACAAAGCGCGAAAAAAGAAAAGAAAAGAAAAGACTAACACTGCTAAATTCGCTCTCCTGCTCATCCTCGTCATCAGAAATCACAATGATTTCCTGGGCATCAGCCACAGATTTTACAAACGTCCGTGACGACATTTTTAACGATTCTAGAATATTCGATTCTACTAGTCAATGCGTAGAACACCACCTACAGTCGCGCGTGCTTCATCCGTGGTCTGCGCATGCGTGAAATATAATGAAAAGAGCATTGAGGGGTCACCTAGGTACTGACAAGGAGGACGTTTCTAGGTAAATGTCCCTAGATTAATGGTTCGGCTCGTCGGCGCCGTGGGGGCTCGCAACCGCCGCTCGCTTTTTGTCGTGCTCTGCGCTCTCATACCGGCGTGCGTCCGTCCGTTCGGCTGCTCGGGGGTGATCGCTAGACATCGGCAGGGTGAGTAAACTCTTCTAAGTACTCTGACTCCGCGTCGTGTGACATGGACGGCGTTATGCTACAGCTATGGCAACGTGATTCGTATTTATTTATTTTTTTTTTCATCGCGCAGGCTTCTATGCAGTTGTGTGGTGGGCCTGCTCATCGATGAAAAAGAACAATGTAGGAGCACTGAAGACGCCCAGGAAGTCTTGAGGTGAGGCAAGGCTGGAGAATCATATGTTGATGCATTCACTCTATGTTTATTGAATAACAACCCTACATGTCATGCATTCGTGGTATAAAAGGCTTGTTCTGTGGCATGGCATCCAGTGCCTTAACGCCAGCCTGAGTCGACAAGTATGCGACACTTGTGTGCGTAATTTTTACTGTTGTTTAAGTGATCTCATTTGTATGCTCCCCTGCACTATCTTTTGCTGGCAACTTTAGTCATGCTTACTTGACAGGATTTAACCTCTTATGTTTCTCCGTTGGGACTTTACCTATTTTGTCATCGCATGGCTTGACATTTGCTTGGTATACTTGTGTTCAAGGAGGTTATATATTACTTTTCTGGAGTGGAAGCGGCCCGCCGAAAGTGAAGCCGTCGCCGCCATCTTGCTCAAGGAAAGACTAGCAGACGACCACACAGACGGCGCAGCGCGTAGGCAGCGCGACGCTGTTTCGCGGTGTTTAAACACCGTGTCATGTTGTTTTTAAAGCATCTAAATATCTCAGAAGGCAACGGTTACTTCGTGCGTCGCTTTCGGCTGCACAAATCGCGTTAAGAAGCCTGGAAGAACATATTTCACGTGTAAGTCTTTCTCATTTTCTTCACGCACGGCTGCCCGTTTTCAGTGCATTTTGCTAAGTGGGGGACAATTTCAAACGTTCGCATCCGTATATTGCGTCCCCACGCCTGCAGCAAAGTTAACTGTAAATTTTAGATACTTGTTAGTGCTTCGTTTTCAGATGCGTGCGTACATGATTTGCTATGGGCTCGAGTTCTGCTAAAACACACGCAAGGTCTGATGCGCGTATTGGATCGTCCCTGCACTGTTGAGTATACAAACTTTAGAGGAAGGGCATCTTTCCGGAGCATATAGACGCAGAATTTATTATGCGTACGTGTTGACGAATGCGCGAATGCACCGAGCGCGTACGGCGTGTTTCTCCGTGTTACTGGTTTCGAAAATGAAGAAAAAAATTCAAGAACTGTGTGTAGCCTTCTGACTGAGAACATGTGGTGTTCAGAGGGGTGGATGGAAAGCTTAAAACAGCCACTCGATCACCTCTGCTCTATTGACATCGAACAACCCGACCTAGCTTTCTTCAACATTTGACGAAATTCTGGTGGGGATGTTAAGTGCATGCTTTTCTGCGCGTATCCCGTGTAAGAAATCTCTTATGTACATTTACAGTCAGAACTAAACGCACCCAACGGGTCTTGATAGACGCGGATCTGAGACTTCACAATCGCGCTAAGAGCAACGAACCAAAAGAACGTACGTGGAATACGAAAAAAAAAAAAGCATGCGGTTAATAAGGCAACATATGCAGAAAGCACGCGCTGTACTCATCATTATCATCAGCCTGTTTAGGTCCACTGCAGGACGAAGGCCTCTCCCAACGATTTCCAATCCACCCTATCCTGAGCGAGTTGGTTTCACTTTATGCCCCCAAACTTTTTAATTTCACCGTTCCATCTAACCTTTTGCCTGCCTCTGTTGCGTTTTCCCTCTCTTGGTATCCATTCCGTCGCTCTTACTATCCATCTGTTATCTTTCCTCCTCATGACATGTCTGCCCAGGTCCACTTCTTTCTTTTAATTGATATAATAATATCGGCTACTCAAAAGGACAGAAAGTTGAGCGAGTTGGTAACAGTCCATAATCAAAAGAAGAGGCGTGCAGGACACGGACACAAGGAGAGCAGTGAACACCACGAACGCCGACTAACAACTGATGCACAGCACAGAGGCGAAAAAGAAAGAAGACACACAGCTTATCTGCGCATGCTCGGAATGGTAGCGCCACCTGTCAAACGATTACACGTGCCAGTCTTCGCGATAGACAACTCCTAAGGCATTCTATCTCCTCTCTGTTTAAGCTAATCGACGGCTGACTCACGCATGCACTTCCACTAATACTGATATGCCAGGCCTCAACCAATAAACGCGTATCTTCGTTCTTATGCCTGTACAGGATCTCGGTTTCGTCTATTGGTTGGCGTTTATTGGTTGAGGCCTGGCATATCAGTATTAGTGGAAGTGCATGCGTGAGTCAGCCGTCGATTAGCTTAAACAGAGAGGAGATAGAATGCCTTAGGAGTTGTCTATCGCGAAGACCGGCACGTGTAACCGTTTGACAGGTGGCGCTACCATTCCGAGCATGCGCAGATAAGCTGTGTGTCTACTTTCTTTTTCGCCTCTGTGCTGTGCATCAGTTGTTAGTCGGCGTTCGTGGTGTTCACTGCTCTCCTTGTGTCCGTGTCCTGCACGCCTCTTCTTTTGATTATTGGCTACTCCTGTCTGTTCTCTGATCCATTCTGCTCGTTTTTTATCTCTTAGCGTTACCTCTATCATTTTTCTTTCCATTGCACGTTGCGCGCTCCTTAGTTTCATCTCTAGTTTTTTCGTTATCCTCCACGTTTCTGCACCGTACGTTAGTACTGGGAGAATGCAGTGATTGAATACTTTTCGCTTTAGTGAGAGCGGTAACTTTCCAGTCATGATTTCGTAATGCCTTCCGAATGTGCTCCAGCCCATCCTTATTCTACGGAGAATTTCTTTTTCATGGTTAGGAGTTCCTGTGATTAACTGTCCCAGCTATACATGTTACGTACTCAATGGGTTTGATAATATGCATGTTTAAATAAAGGGCACAAATACATTTTACATCAGCTGGCAGTCGCACATTGCCGCATATTTGCGCTATATCGCATCACCGCATCATAAAAACCTAGTTTCTACTATCAAACGAAGTAAGCCAGCAAGTACGATTTGCATGGAATCCCTCAGTCAACTGTGTTCTTTTGCTTAGCTCGGCACCTGCAGCTGAGTGCGGACACGGGAAATTTTTTTTCCTCAACTAGAAAACACCGTTGGTAATTGCCGTAAGCATAAATTTGGTTTCTGTTTTAATGTTTCATCATGAGGTTGCAAAACAAGTCGAGCGCCTATCTTAATACATTGCCGTCTATGGCGCGCCCACGGACTTTTTCCTCTAGTAATATGGCCGCTGCTGGCTTCACTTGGCCCCGTAGGCGGCTGCAGGGACTTCAACTCCGGAAGTTTAATGGAACCTCCTTGCTTATGTTTGATAGGCAGCTGTCTAGAGTTACGAACAGACGTACTGCAACCTCTGCTTTATGTCCAGATGTAATATCAGTATCTGAGATTGCAGTCTTTTGTTGCGCGCAAGGATAAAAGGATTAGTCCTCTTGGTTATTTTTTTTTTTTTTACCTACACGCCTTTGTCGGTAAACAACTGTTCAAGCTGCATGCGTAACTCAGCAGTGACAGCCTCCTGCATGCAGTCACAGGAGACAAAGAATGCATTATGCACAAGCATTAGGCATTTTCAGTTTTGCTGAAAAATATATATGCTGTACAAGCTTCGCAACTAATTTTAGTTTTGAGAAAAAGTTATTTTGCCTTCGCCAAAAATATTTAAAGGTCTCCCTTGAGTTGGAACTGCTCAGATTGTGCAAAAATGTAATTTTGGTAACCTTCCAGAAGAAAAGACTGTTGGAGCTGTTTGTGGGTGTCAAAATATATTGGGATATGCTGTGCACAGTATGTGTTGAAGCAATCTTATTACCTTGCAGTATTGGTTTTTTAAAATAAATAAATTTGCAAACATGGAACATTGTTCAGTAATGCTCATATGTTACTTTTTTTGCTCTTCGTGTATAGCAGTTAGAATTTTCATATTTTCCTAGAATGTTACCACATATCAGTTTAAAGAGTGTACAAAGTAAAAATGAAGATAGTAATGTGAAGTGCTGACCAAAAATGGTCAAGTTAGGGCATGTCTCTAAATACGAAAAATTTTTTAAATCACTTTAAGGAAAAAGGTAATTTTCGATTTTCTTTAAACCCTCTAAAATTGAAGCCAAGCACATGTTCTAACAGTTTGTAGAGACAAGTTGCATTATTTGTGTGAGGTCAGAGTTATAAAGTCAGCAATGTGGCCAAATTGTGTTAACACCCAAAGTTAGCAAGTGAAGGAGCATGTAGCCGTAGTGGCCAGAGTACTATTTTTAGGCCACTGTTTTGTTCATTTGTGGTCACGAAACAACAAGATGACTGCAATAAGAAAAAGTTTTCTGGCTTCTGGTGAGGTGACCTGGCAGTTTGGGTTACACACACTTTTAGGGGGCGTATTGTGCAAGGACCCAGCAGTACTCAGAGTGATAGTCGCTGGGAGCGGCAGCTACACAGATACCATCTCAACGGTCCACAGCACTTCTCACTCTCCCCTGCACCATGATTCCCCTAACTTTGTGGGGTGGAAATTCTGCAAATCCAGATTGATCAATCCGTAAAACTCCGTGGCAATGCTGAACAGGCATAAGGTATATGCGACAGTTTATTTAATAGACAGTTTTAGGCTCCAAACATACCTGCATTATTTAAAAGTTAATTAAGGGAGCTGTTGTGGCCGAGCACCAGATGATGCTTATGACACTTTTGGGAGACATCATCACCATAACAACTGCAAGATCTCTCTGTGTCAGCAGTTCATGTGCACTGATAGGTATTTAAGGGCATATCAGTGTGTTGTGCTAGGATGCATTGTAATGCTCGTGCATAGTCCTGTTTATTTCCAAATATTAAATTTTACTTAGATATCATTATTGAGAGGCTCAGCTTACCTTCATGTCGCTCTATACAGCCAAAAAGGTGCAACACACGGTAGCTGCTGTACATTCAGTAAAATCTGCTCCTTCCAAAAGCTAATAACACATGAAAAGGGAATCGAAGACTAGGCTTTTTTTGGTTCGAAGCACAGTTACAGGGAATTGTAATTAGTATAATCAAATTGGAATATAGTAGTAGCATTTTTAATAGTAGTGGTAAAACATGGCTATGTTTCCAAATTTACTATGTTTAATCAATGTAAACATATGTAATTCATTGCAAGGCACTAAGAAAGCTTCATTAATTACAAGTAATTTGCTTATTTCCCGATGAAGTGTGTCTTCACGGCAGTGCATATTTCTCTTAAAAAGACTGCTTCACGGCATAGATACCCCTACTGCAGTGAAACTACCATTACAGGCAAGTTGCACGCTGAAAGATGTTCGTTTTGAATACTTCGAAATTTTGGCAATTTGTCTTGAAGAGAATTTGAATAATGTGAAATTCTTTCAAATATTCACAAATGCCTAGTATTAACGATGTACTACTGAGAAAATAATACTTGGCAAAAATCATCTGAATATGCATTGAATACCCAATTATGCATTTTTCTAATCAATTGTGCTTTAAATAAGAAAAAATATTTTATTCATGGCAAATGAGTTCTGCGGAAACCCGCAAGGTGGAGTAACGTTTATGAAAGAGAAAATTAGCATCCACCCGTTTTGTAGCACAAGGCTACAAGGAAATCCATACGGATTTCTCAGAAATGAAAGCTTCCAGTTGCCGAAAAATTCGTCCCGGTCCCCGGACCAGGACGAATTTTTCGGCAACTAGGAAGCTTTCATTTCTGAGAAATCCGTATGGATTTCCTTGTAGCCTTGTGCTACAAAACGGGTGGATGCTAATTTTCTCTTTCAATATTTTATTCATGTTCGAAGTTTCAGATAGTTTATTTTATTTTATATATGGAAGATAGCTGCGTCAACTCCTCCTTGCATGCCTGAAACCTGTGCCACTGAGCGGGGGAAACGGTGTTCCTCTGTTATTTCCAAAAGTGAGGCTACCATTATTTTCTTGCATTTCCGCGAAAGAAAAGTGTGAATTTCCATGATTTTTAGCGGAATCGCGGGAAGCTTGGAGCTGTTAACTATGATTGAGGATGACCTCTGAGGGAAGGCTTTTTTATTATTGCTTTTGCTGTTCTAGTGTTACTGAGCATGGAATTTGACCTGCCGGGCCAATGTTTCTTGTATACAGGGCATGAAAGCATTTCAGTAAGACAGTTTCTCTGGTGCTGTGATCTGGCAGTGAATGTTTTTATTTTGTGCTGAAATCTTTGGCGTTGAGGACGCCCTGTTGAGAAATATTTCTGCATTGTACCCTTTTGTTATGCACTATCATCGGCTCACTTTACCTAGTGTAGCCGCTCAGTGCAGTCTCCATGTTCTCTAAGCTCACCCCATTCTCATTCAGGCATGACTACACCTCAAGGGTGTCTGTGTGTTTTATACATTTGCACATTAAGTGCAGAATTGCCAGGGGGATCACTTCTTGAATTTGCAGGCGGGAGAAATTCACTGGGAGCAGTATCAGGAAGCAGCAATGTTCACATATGGTACAAATCGCAGGAATCGAACGTGTCCCTTGAGCTGCAGAGCCATTCCTGTGAAATGCACGCATATTTCAGCCGATGCACCAGGCTGCTTTGTATTTGCGTCCGCTCCGGATGGGCCAGCAGATATTATTGCAGACCTTCCATCTCCGCATTCCTTCGCCTGGCGTAGGAAGGTTTTCAGTGTTGTTTCACCTTTGCAAGCATCCTCGGAGGGAATATGACTGCTGAGTCACGGCCGCTGGATGAAAGCGCGCAGGTACGGCCAGCTGCGTGCGCCGGAGACGGCGGGAGAGGACTGGTTGGTTCAGCAGCCGCCGCAGCGCCACCAGTCCAGGATAGTGAGAGCGCCTGCACAGCGGTGTGTGCGCGAAATCATATGATGTTTCAGCGGAGCTCGCGGTACTGCATACGCACATGCCGAATTCGATACCCCCTCAGCGCATCGTTCTACGCTACGGCAGTTCATTTTTCTCATAATGGCAAATGGTTTTCCTTTCCTGCAGGAGTCGAAGTGGCTTTGACTAAGCATGCCCGTCTCTCTGACAGAAATTTCTTCACTTGTACTTAAAGCGTTTATGACAAGATTTTCCCTTTTGTAGGACCAGTTTTATTATTACAACTTTGTTATGTTCTTTCACAAATGTACTGGCACATGCTTTCGGGGGATTCTTTTTTTTTTCGCGTCTCGTTAAAAACGTGCTTGAATGGCTACCGTGACTTGATTGTGCGTTTCTAAATTAGAATGGCAGTGGATACTTGAGGTTTTAGTTAATCCTAGTTTATTTTGCAGTTATTGTTACATAAAAAATGTCTTACGTGAATTCTGTTCGAAAGGTGATGAGAAAAATTTTGTGGTCTTGTCTGCGCATACAGAAATTAAAATGCTAGGTGTGCCTCAAAAATCAATAGTACGCTTCTTGAGCGAAGCTCTTTACCAGTACGTGTTTACTGCTGCAGTAAACAAATATCAGAGGTGTTTGCGCTCATCACCCTCGAAGGCGAAGAACTTTTCGGGAGAGGGGCTTGTGTCACAGCCTCACCAGGCGTTGCACAGTTGCATTTATATTTCCAGCAACGGTCGCAACAGCTTCTTCAAAAAACATCGCAGAGGTGGCTCGTGTGCTCAAAGGTGTTGAACCACACCGTAATGCTGGACAGGTTACAGAATGTGAGAGGAGGGCTGAATGAGGAAGTCTGCAGAGGTTTCCACTTCTTCGCGAACTTCTGCGTGCTTCATCACCTCACTGACAAAATTTCATGTCAGCTTGCAAATTTGTACGATCTCGTCCATATAGAATTTTTCCTTTATATATGTTTTGCTGTGAACTCGTAAATGCCACCGCAAGGATTTGGGTCTTGCAGGAGAACCTTGCAAGCATGACAGGTCAGCTGCAAATAATAAAATCAAGCCAAAGCAAAATATGAATCAAAAGTGCTATGTAACAGGAGTGTGCAGGATATTTCAATTGCTTACATCGCTCAGACAAACAAATTCAACATCTGAATTCCCTAAAAGAGCTAAAGCGGTAATTATGATAAATTATTTTGTCTTCGCCGATGTCGTTGTTTAGAACAAGTAGCATTTTTGATTCCGAATCTTATGACAAATATTGTGAAAAATTGCAGTTCTCCTTATACGGGGAAGAGCTTCGTAATTATTATTGCAGTGTAGAGAAGGGAACGCCGGCTACATATAATGTGTTCCATTGTAATGATCTAGGCTGCTACACGCAGCGATTTCCTATTCGATAATTACGAGCAGCGCATATCTTCTGGCTCTAGTAAAAAAAAACAATTCAATTCGAGTCCCAGCAATGTTTATCAACTAAGAAGCGGCTCATAGAAAGCAGGAAGGCGCAAACCTCCTTAGCGTGTGTACTGAAAAATCTATATTAGGCGTATCGCCTTCAGTCAACACAGCGGCCTGCACTTCATCAACTCAACTTCCTGTGACACAATTACTGCAACACCATGCAATACTTGAAGAGGCGTAATTGGTCTGTAGTACCTCCCGACTTCCTGTTATTAGTGATGCGACGCCTATTTCACCTGTTGTGTTCCCAACATACTTCTGAATTGTGGCATGACAAGGCAACTTAAGCAGGCCTCTCGTCCTCACGTGCTCGTAACTTTTGTTGGAGCACGCTTTCCAAAGCACAAATTGATTCACTGTACTCTGGCTTCTTTGAAACAAAAATTTGACACTTGGTTTTTGACAAACTGGCCGGTTTTATTGCCTGGCGTTGGCTGATTTCAGCAAATTAAAAAAAGATGCTATTTCTTTGCTGCTTTCGAAAGGTGTCAGCCGTTCACGCGCTGTATCATACTTGCTTTGCAGTGTCTGTAATGATTGCTTGAGACGAGATATTTTCTTCTGTAGGTGGATATTTGTTCTTTTCGAATCCTCTATTACCCGCTTAACATCAAGGTCTGTTTGAGACATTTCATCTATCCGGGGCACTTCCTCGCAGCGGGCAACCCAAAATTTGACGTTGCCTCGGAATATTCGCCTGGTGCAGCGACCTGTTCTTGATCTCTGATGCCAGGCTCGAGATCTTCATGCAGACTCTCACTTGGTGCGTTGTTGTTCGTGGAAGCTAAAGAAGCGTCATCTCCTACTTCCCGTCGAGGCCGCTTCTTTGTCCTTTGGAGTGCTTGCCTTCTGCATATACAACGGGTAATTAGGAAACACCGTCGGGATAGCAGTTGGTAGAAGCATACGCAGTTTGGTGGTCTTGTAATCATTTTCAGTGAAGTGCAGCGAGCAAAGAGAAGAACGGTCGCTGGGCACGCTTTTCCTCCATATCCTTGCCTGGCGATGTTGGTGAGCCAGGCTTATCAGCGTTCAGCATTGGAGGGAAATTCATGGTATCCCAAGCCGGGATTTTTCTTCGCGTTCGACGTGCACAGTGGAACGCAGCAGTTCTTAGGCATGCTGCTGCTCTAACAACCTATTCAGGCTATGTTTGTGTTGTCAGGAGGGAGAACATACGGAATTCGGAACTACTAGCACTGCGCGCAACGCAAAAAAGGCGCGCTCACCAAAGCGCGCGGACTTCAGAGTATCACCTACTACTAGCGCCCTCGGCGAAAGTTGCGGCCGAAACTGTCAACGCCGCTCTCCCTCCCTGGACAATGCACGGCGGCTCCACGCAGCAGGCTGCACCTGTGCGCTTTCATCCAGCGGCCGTGGCTGAGTGAACAAAGGTTCAGTTCCTCAACAGCAGTTTTGTCAGGAACAAAATTATCATCAGATGCACCTGACGACTCTACAGCAATCTTTTTCTGAAGCAGCTGAAGCAGTTCGAATACAAAACATTGTGTTCTCAGATGTAGAGCTTATTCTGACCTGCCTTTCATTAACAAGGTGATGCTCAGATCGCACCCTGAATATTTCATCCACATATGGTGTTCTCCTTATGATTGTTAGAATCATAACTTTTGACCTTTCATAACTTACCTTTTAGAATCATAACCTTTAACCTTTAAGACTTAGCCATCAACCTCATGGGAGTACTAGACATGCACGTGTACTCATTGAACAGTAGAGGACCCCCGCAGCTCCAACAGGTCTTTTTTCCCGGAAGCTCAACAGCATTACATTTTTGCACAATCTGCATAAAGCTGTCCTGGCTCAAGGGAGACTTCTGAAGGTTTTTGGTGAAGGCAAAACTTTCTTTCACAGAACTAAAATTGGTTTCGTTGTTCTGGGGGCTTGGACAGTAAGATATGCCCTTTTCAGCAAAATTGAAAGGGGTCAGCAGACATGCACTGACGTTCTTAATTGAACACGCCCTATTATATCTATCCATGATACTCTAAGGTACAGTGATATTGGTGTTAACTTGCAGAAACCAGATGGAACTATGCAAACTAAACAAAGGGTTGCCGGTTGGGCTACTTCGTATATTATTACCTCCAACATCTGTAACATTAGGCAAGATCAGTCTTTGTCACTTTGTACATTCATATGAACAATCTAGCTGTAAACTATTTTAACAGAAGTACGTGTATGTTTGGAATAATCAACAATGTCGGAGTGACTTGAAGCAAAAGATGAATTTTTGAAAACCAAATGTATCAGTTCTAACTGTGGTTCTTTCACATGGATTAACCTGTAGGCAAAAGTGGCATTGGCTTTGCATGCTTCTGGTGACATCAAATTCTTGAGTGTGTAAAAATGTGAGCCCCAAGTCATACTTGTGCTCAGTGTGATCAGTCTGCATATATTCTTTGTACAAGAACACTTGTCTCATCGAGTTACTGAAAATATTGTCTTTAGGGGTTGAGATATGCTAGGCAGCCTTATTCAGTTGCTAATTCCACATTTTCTTACCATGACTCGTGATACATGATATGCCCTGACCACTTGCAGAAAAGAAAGGCAGTGCAGTGCCTTACAATTCACTGTACTTGCTCACCCCCATGAGTGCACTCAGCAGGCATTCAGCCAAAAGGATTCATGCTGGAGCCAGAATGCGAGAGAGGCAATCACTTTCTATTACATTTTTTATTACATCCAACATAACTAAGATACGGAAAAAGCAGTCAGCTTGTAAAGACAATGTGAAAAAGGCAACGACGGGATGAAGGTGCGACATGTAACACGTAAATACAACAAACATATTGTTAAAAAGCATAATGTGGTTTCCAAATTAACAGCACCAATGTCTTGAAGTAGCATGTGCTCGGTCAAGGAGTAAAAACAAGGTTTGTCTCGAACTCCATCGTCCCATTTGTCTTGTTGCCAGCGTATGGTGTAACTCGCAAGTCACTGCCATTTCAGTTAGCTTAACATACAGAACATATTAAAATCATCAAACTCGTACACAAAAGTTAAACAAGTTTAGGTCTGCATACTAAACATAAATAAATCATCTACAGTTTTTATACATCTGTTTAATAGCATTCCTTGCCAGCATACATACCAAAAGTTAGTTAAACATCACACTAGGTTATAATATTAAACATATAAATAGTCTAATACAGCTTCTTGTAGTGACGTTTCAGCATCAAAATGAAAGCACTATGCTGTTTTATTTTAACTGGTAGGTTATTCCACAATGATGTGCCGACACTGGAATGTTACCTTTTCCCATAGACATTTTTTTAACCTGTGGTTTTAGGAAGTTATCGCAATGACAGCCTCTTGTTTGAAAATTGTGACAGCATAAAGTGCGAGCAGTAAAGAGGGACATCGCTTTTTAGTGACTTTTGCACCATTATTGTTGTTTTATAAGTTGTGGGTTGTTGTAAGGGCATGATTTGGTACTGTTGAAAGAGTGGGTTAGTTGAGGCTGTTGTGATCGTGGTTCCTCCACAAGGTCCCCGCGGCTGATGCAGCTGCAGCACGGCCTCACCGGCGCCATCAGTCCGACGTGCCTAATGGGTTCGTGGTGATCACTGACGTGATACCATCGGCTGATGCTGCCCCAGCAGGGGGGCGCAGCTGCGGCGCGGCCTCGCCGGCGCCTTCAGGCCGACCTGCCCGCCAGCGCACCTTTGTTTCCCGGGGTTGGGGCGCCCCGGCCTGCCGTGGAAGACTCCCGCGCCGCTGCTGGACATTGTCCGTCCCCTCATTAGCCCTGTTGATGACCGCGGGGCAAGCCAGCGTTGCGGGAAACGGAAAGGAGGCGACGACCTGCAGCCGGCCAGAGCGGGGGACCACACGTGCAGCCAAGGTGGTGCAGTTCGGAGAGGCCTTGATTGGTCGACAAGCATCGGATGACTGCGGGCCTCCTTCCCCTCCTCCTGCCTATCTTCAACCTATGGCAGGGGAGGCAAGTTTCCGTCGGGGGCCACGGGGCACCTCGAGGGGAGACGACGACACGGATCCCGAGAGCGAACATCCTCAAAATCTCTTGTACCTCTCTTGTAAATTACCCTGTATATTTTGTAATATAACATGTAAGAACCAGTTCGTCTTTTTCTTCGCCCGAGGGTCCTGAACCTCGACCCCACTCCTGACTCCACCGCCTTCGTGGTGGCTTAGGCATTCCCACAGCAATCGGACCCCCAGTCGCAACAAGGCCATGTAGTTTGTGTTTGATATGAATCGGATAGCACGTTTCTGCAGGACTATTAGTGGCTTTGTAAATTGTATGTATAGCCCAAGCGTCAATACAGTATGGCAGTTGGCTGTGAAATATGGCAAAATAAATTGTTCTCTATGTTGCTACATCGAAGTACTGGTGACATTTGAAAAGCATAAAGTAGGCTGTCACGAGTTTTTTGCAGAGAGAGTCAATATGCATTTTCCAGTTGAAATAACGATCTAGTACAATTCCAAGGTATGTTACATTACTCACCCGTATGATTTTGCCCTCAGCCTGAAGTATACATGAGTCCAGAGCAGTTATTTTGTATGGTGAATGAATCGCCATGTATTTTGTCTTCCTAATGTTTAAAACCAGTTTATTCGCTTGAAACCAATTGCAAATTAGTCTCAATTATTCGTTAGCCACTCTTAAAGCTCCATCTATGGACTCGTGTGCGTAAATGAGAGTAGTGTCATCAGCATACATAACGGGAGTGAAGTTATGCAATAATAAAAGGGCACTGACACCAAAATTTCGCTGCTAAGATAGCCTGCAGGATCGATTTTCGTGGACATGCACATGTCATCTTCGAAATCTCAATGGCGAACACTGCTCCGAAGGTAATTTAAATATTCAAGTTTGCATGCGCAATCGAACGCTAGACGCCGTACATCACGGCATCGACAATAGCAAAGGTGACCTGAAGGGTACCCCCAACTTCCCCGACGTCACCACAGCAGCAGAGCTCCGAACAGTGCAGCTAGAAATGATGACGTCACAGCCGCCATTGCTTATTTGCTGCAGCTGTGTTAGTAGGCTGCCGGCGAGGCCAGACCTCGAGAAAATAGTTGCCACCCAACGACGATGACAGCACCAGTGACAACAACGCGCAGGACGTGCGACAGGTGAAAGAAAACGAGCATGCGTTGGTCGTCATGCGGAAGTGCGTCACAGCTATGTGTGCTCGCGTGGTTGAACTCGTTTACTCCATTGTGAGCGCTAGATGGCGCCAGTTGCATCGGGCGCCTTGTCATTTTTGGAGCTCTTGCAAACCAAAACTGAAACTAGTGGGTAATAAACAGGCCGTAAATAATTATCTGACACGCGCTGGAGCAATTGATGTGCCGTGTTATGGCTAACAGGTCCTCAGCTATGTATTGCAGTAAAAAAACATCAGACGAAAATTTTCGTGTCAGTGCCCCTTAAGGCAATCAGACAGGCCATAGCACCGCTCTGGATAAATTTGAGCTGAGATGATAATGAATTTGAAAGTGTCCAAAACAACACCGTGTAACTGTGCACTTGCTTTGTCTGGACGTTAAAAATTCTAGCCCCAAAAGCAGCACGGCTGTCTTCATATTCACATACCTCTTGTTTTTAGTCAACTGGCTGTCTGGGATGCTGTAAAGAGCTGATGAGGCACTCAGTGCTGCAGGCAAGGTATGGGGCATGCAAACATGGACACAAAAGAGGAGTGAAGACACCACAAACAGCCCTGTCGTTTGTGATTACAGACACAACTGGCATCTGTGGTGTCTTGACTTCTCTCTTGTGTCTGTGTTTCCACATCCGGTATTTTTAACATGAATACGTACCAACTAGCTTAGCCATCTGTTATTCTAAGGCACTGATGCAGTGAATGTTTGGAGCTTGAAGTGTTAGAAGAAAACGAATTGAACAGTGAGGAGATCTGCTGACTCGATTTTGGGGAGAGGCTGAAGCAAAAAACGACATAATAGCCTAGACAAACATCTCCAAAAGACAGCGAAAGAAAAGGGAACTAAGTTTTGGCTATAGAAAAAAAAGTTGCAGCTTAGAACGAGATGTGAGGATTCATAAACTACTAATGAAATAGAATAGATATTTGCTCCTCCTTGAAAATTAGTCTTCAGTGTCCTTTAATTTGTGCTCTAATATTCTGTATGAGCGCTGACATCAAGAGGTCTGCATTCTTGCCATTTCTGCTCTTAGATGTGTGTGATCATCACGACATTAAACAGCATTAACAATATTGCTGTGTACTAAAAGTAGTGAAGCTTTCATTAGTAAGATTTCCATGTGCATACTTTTTTAGAGTCCAACAGAGTGGGCACTCCAAGTTCTGGCCGTTTGGGTGCCCCATGCATGTCATCGGAGACCCTGCATGTGTAAGCTTGAAGCTGCATTTTGACAAACTAGTGAAGTACTTAAAGCAGTGAATCCGAGGTCACATGTACATACACAACCAGATGGACACAAGCTCTATGATACAGCCGAAGGTTTACTTCTGCGAGGAAAGCATTTATGTTTGCGCTTAAATACAGCATGATAGAATTAAGAGCGTAGGACGTGAGCTTGGCACATTAAATGGGCATAATCTAAGGGCTACAGGGACCACACAACACAGCCTGCTCGTGCCTGCATGACTTTCAGGATGCTGTTGAGACATGCAAGCTTGCCACCTTGAGTAGTTAAAGCCTGTCAGCCTAGGAGAACTGAGATTTGGGGTAGTTGGTGGGTGTTCATCTTGAAAACAGCGCAACAAGAGGACAAAGAGGAAACGATGAGACTTCCTCGTTCTCTTGTTGTTGCGCTGTTTTCAAGATAGTCTGTCAGCACCTCTTGCTTCAGTGGCAGATGTATTGCAAAAGAGCACAGAGCATCAATGACTTTGGTACATGCTTGTCAGTCCTGTGTTGGAAGGGCAGTGGTTATCCAATGATGCGTTTGCTCACTGTGATGGAAGTACGGTGGGTATAATAGCTTTCTGTGTGTCATTATGAATGTCTATGCTCTACAGGACAGTAAACCTTCTAAAATGGATGGAATTGCGCAAAATCCTCTGCATAAAACGTGAGTAATGCTGCTGACCTGCCCCATTGTTGACAAAAAACTGCCTTATCATAAGATAGATAGAGCACAAGTACTGCAGAAAAAGTTTTTGGTCGTGTGGCTTTCCTATGTGGAAATTGTGGCTGCTCACCTGAACTGGAGCAGGGAATCATCCTAATTAATACAAGTTTTTAAGTTGACCAAGATTAGCAGATTGGGGTGGACATTTATCTTCAACCATTTGATATTTTCGTTGCAGCAAAAAAAAATATATGAGTACATTTGACTGCTCTAAAGTGAGTGGGTTTGTGGTATTTTTTGTCATATTTTTCTCCCTCATGGTTTGTTTACACTTCAGCCTTAACTCTCACCTATTTCACAGCCCCTTTGACCCTGTCTCCCTCCATTTCACCTGTGATGAATTGTAGTCAAGCAGGCACTTACAAAAAATTTGGGATTTAATGACATGGGGTAAATGTAATGTAGTTGGTTGCCATTTTTCAAAGGCTACTCTGGACCATGCATTCGGCAGTACACGAGAGGCTTATATGGTTTCTCTATGCAACTGTTGTATGATTAGCCTCAAGTCGTTCTAGTGTAGCTGCTGCTTGAAGATTCTTTACTGGGTTTACTGTCAGGGAATTACACACAACAGCACAAAAAAACAATTAAAGGGACTGTCTACCGTCTTTTATCACTTTTTTTTATAGCTCTAGTAAGCATACCGTCTGAAGTGTCCAACCTTGCAGCGGCCTCTCTGGAAAGCGAGTCGAAATTGTTAAAACAGACTTTATCTACATTCTGTCTTCAAGCAGAGTAGGGATGTCAGCAGCACTGGTTACTGCACACAATGACATTGTGACAGTGAAAGTAAAGAAACTAGAACCACATACAGTTCTTGCAGGATTAATGTGGCCTCATTTAAATATAAAATGATTACCGTAATAGTGGTTTAGAGCACGCAATTGCTCAAATAAAGCCTTATTACCACAGTCTTTCTAGTTTTGTTGACCCGCGTAAAACCACCACAGTCAAGCAGAAAACTTCGCCTGTTCCAGTAACATTGGCATTCTAGCGACGTGAAACAATATATTATAGTAGTTTTGGTCATACTGAACGAGTGAATAAAACAAACATTCCTTACCATGGAGTTTTATGTTCCTTGCCGTATGGCCGGGCAAGACGTGTTTCACAGAAAAAGTTAATATCCCTGCTGTTTTTTTAAGTTACGTTGAAGTAGTTTGGGTGTTCCGTGTTCCATATCCGTCATGACAGGCAACATGGATGCCTCTTGAAGGCAAAATCATGAGTGTATAATTTGATGGGGTTGACTGTGTTTTGATGCAAGTTCAAAGCCGGTGAATTGTGGTACATTTTTATGAACCAGAACTAGCAGGCATGGTTAGAAAATTACATGATGCCAGATAATTGTTTACAAGCAAATTAAGTCTATCTGCATGGGTTTGCGTGGTCGTTTGACCCACATTGCTGTTGGGTGACGCTAGGGCTCATTTCTTCACCACTTTCAAAGGCAAATTGGAGCCAATTCATGCTCATTACTGTTGATGTGACAAACAGTCTCATTTTCACCGCATTTCAGAATATCGTTCCAAGCGAGACAGTCAGTTTTCTGCCAGCTCTTCCTAGCTTTTATAATATATTGATGTCAGCAGTTGCCTATAGATATTATTTTATATCAAAACAAAAGTGCTGCACAGCTAATGCTACATTACTGCCAAAAGCTGTGACCTAATGCAAGTGATTCAAGGATGCTTTGAGGTTGCATATTCATTGGAAAAAAATAGTCCATTCTATTTCAGGCACCAGAGCCACCTGTGCTTCCTCTGTACGGCAGTGAAGGAGATGAAGGTGAAGGACAGCAGCGTGCTGCAGAAGGCCTCCTGCAGCTTGGTGCAAGTCACCATGAGATGACTAGGCTGGAGGACACAGCTGTTGAAATGCTGCTGCAGCTAAAGTTGCCAGTAATTATGCTGCAGTACAAGTAAACACGACGTCTTAACAGGCAACTCTAATTGACCTGCTAAACACGGATTCAGCTTTAAAAGCATTTACAGGGGTGGAAAATATTGGAATATTAATGTCAGTTGCACAGGCTGTTGCCAAGATTGACACTTTTTCCAAAACAGAAAAAAGTGTCCTGGAGCGGGTTGTGATAGTACTTGTGCGCTTGAAGACTTTTTTGTCGTTTAAGTGTTTAGCAACACTGTTTGGGGTATCCGAAACGAGTGTGCACAGGTACATCTATGACATGATACGACCTTTAACAGCTGTGCTTGAGGCTGCAGTACCCTGGCCAAGCAAAACAGAGCTTGAGCGTAATGAGCCGGGTGCTTTGCTGCATACAGGGAGGCGTGAGTCGTGCTGGACTGCACTGAAGTGCAGATTACAGGATCCCATTGCACCTCATGCCGCATCCTCACGTACTCGCATTACAAGGGTGTGCACTCGGTGAAGGTTCTTGTTGGCCAGAAGCTCTCGTAACATTTGTGAGCGACTGCTTTGGAGGGCGTGCCTCAGATAAAGCATGTGTAGATGAATCAGAAATTCTGAGCAAGCTAGAACCCTTTAGAGATGATGTCATGGTTGACAAGGGGTTCAACATTGATAAGAAGTGTACAACGTTGGGTATAGGAGTAATTCAGCCACCCTTTCTTCGAAAGCAGGCGAAGTTTTCAGTGCAAGAAGTGAAAAAATAAAAAAAAAAACTCTGCAGATTGCACGTGCAAGAGTGCATGTTGAAAGGGCTATACAGTGTCTAAAGCTTTTTAGAATTCTTAAGGGTCCCATACCATGGGAAATGCTAGCTGTGCTTGATGAGGCAATGATTATTATCGCTGGCGTTGTCAATTTGTCAGCACCTGTGCTGTCTGACAAGTGGTTTGTCCAACCTGCTGCCGATGTTGAACCTACGCCAGTGTAAGAAATTTTCATCTCTTTTTGTCTGCTGCAGTTAGTAGTTAAAGGGGCCTTGCTACGTAAATTATGTGTGTAGTTTTCATCACTTCTTCTCGAACTGTGGAGTGCACCAATATCGTTGAGTGAATGGCAGCGCCAAAGACAAAGCTGTTATAGGTTTATTTCAATGAAGAAACCACATTGGTTTCGGACTAGAGCGACACACAACGGCTATTTTTGTGATCTTCCGGGAAGTCGTGCTTCATCACGTGGCATTGACGACATTGTTCGTGCGTTTTGATTGGTTTGTCGCAGTAAGTCACTCATAGTATTCGTATGGTCCCAGATAGTCTACACTGTTGTTGTATCTAAAAAGTATAAAAGCACTACTTTATACTTTCTGAGATACAAAAGGCTTTGGTTTTAAGTATTAAATGTTGCAAACAATTGAAAAAGAGCCAGGCCTTGGGCGGGAATCGCAGGACAGTGACAGCGTAAGCTGAGGAGCGACCTTCTTAGAGGCCATGGTTAACGCTTGGGAAACTAGCGCAAGTGCAGGTGGTGGATATCCCATGCTGCCATAACTCTGCGGTTTGGGCTCTCTCTGCACAGCGGTCTGCTGTGCCCTGACGTTGCCCTGCTGCAGCCGCGCGCGTAACCTCTGCGATTCACTTCTTCAGCATCGGTCCGCATCTTGCGAGGAGGCGCCATCAGGTATATCGAAGAGCCAAGTCAGGTTGCCTGGTCGGGGCTGCGCACGTTGCCTGTCGCGTGACGCATGGAACGATACGACAAGACTGCTTCACTGAGCAGCACTTCGTAAAAACCATTTCGAAGGCTATGCGGAGGAAATCAGCGCCAATAGATGGCAGCAGTTGTCCTGTTCTTCACGAGGAGCGATACGGTGGTTACGGACACGGGCGGCGGCGGCGGCGGACAACTACGGCAGCCGTTGCTGTGATCTCATAACAGCTTATGCTGTAAAACGATGCTAGGCACACTGCACAACGGCCACCACGAGACGAGTCTTCTAGTATGTCTGTGTAAGAGGCGCACAGTGATTGGAACCAGCCTTTGATGTCAGTGGGAGAGTGAAATGCGAAAGGGAATGTTTTTTCTCATCTGCTGGGGTTTTGAAGTTTGGAGACTTATAACTTCCATTAGCGTACACTGACTTCTGTAATCCTTTTTGCGTTCATCTCTGTATTCAGCACTACATGCACTCCAGTGCTGAAGAATGCAAATGAAAAAGTTATGCAGTGCCCCTTTAATCGCACCTGTATGATGGCTGGGGACTCTATACCGAAACGCACAACGATTACTTATTTAGAGACATTTTATGTAGTACCTTGTTTTGTTGTCGCTTCAGAGTGCTAAGGGATTGAGATGGGACCACTGTGCTTTCTTGTATTTTTGTAAACGCATCTGGCCTTGAAAGCCATAAAACTGATTCACATGCCACGGCATCTCGTGCATGTGAGCAGGGCAAGCGTACAGGAAGATCAAATCGGTAGTTCGTTGTACTGGTGTCAAAAGTGATGGCCACATGGCAACCCGTATCGTGTAGCATTTGTCTGCTTAGACAACCATTTGTGGGTGAAAGGTCGTCGCAAGTTTCTTACATAAGTAGAGGGAAGGGCCTGAATGAGAGGGACGCTTACACCAAGGTACAGACGCCATTGAGTGTTTGAGGTACACGTAAGAGGCAAAACTTTCTCACGTGTGCAGAAATGCGAAATGACAGCACATATAGGCGATGCGCAAAGCGCCGACGACGCCATCTGCCACCACGGCTCGGAAGCGTTGGTGGGTCCGGGCGAGCAGTGTTCCCGCGAGCGTGTACGCGAGTGCACGGATGGATGTGTTTTCCGTCGTGATTTAACAACCTGTCGGGCTTCAGCGATGTTGAAAAATAACTGCTGCGTTGTCGGCTGCTCAAACACACACAAAAAATCGCCAGGAAGGCACTTCAATAGGTTTCCGGTGCTATTTCATGAGCGAGAGCGACGGCGGCGGTGGATTGCGGTGGAACACTGCCAAAACAAAGCAATCGCGCTTTGTCTACAGCAGTGTTAGAACGATTACCGCGTTTATATTTCTTCATTTATGTCACTACGTCTTCAGCGAACGCTACTACGTTTACACTTCGTCGCCTCGTCTGCATTGTAGACGCTACAATGCACATGAGGTTGTTATTACTGATAGGACGCGGTGCCTAGGCTCTCTTGAAAAAGGAATGGCGCGAAGCGCAATGCCACAAAATGTGGGGCAGGTGACGGCCTCTTCACAAAAGCGCTGTGGAATCACACGTGTGCTGCACGAAATCGGCCGCATTCTACCTATTGACGGCACTGGAATGCGATCACCGGTGCAGAATGTTCGCTGTGCGCTCGCCTCAACTATATGCATATTGGCTGTAAAACATGACACCTGTGCGCATTGAAGGCTTTGACGATCACATAGAATCTAACGCCATTTTGCAACACTTGGTAATAGCTTGCAAAAACTAGCAAATACGTATCCAAGCTGCTATGACAAGCCAGTGACCACCAGCTCCGCAGTGACTAACTCTCGCGCCACCAGCGCAAGCTGCCGAGATATATTTTCACAAGTTTTCATGATGGTTTCAAAGTTTTACCAACGCTGACCCTTCGCGTGCTGCACCCCGTGAAATCCATGCGCCGGTGCGACAGCGATCCCCAAAATCTACTATATGAACACATGGCAACGTAACAAAGCTTACTGTGTCGAGTAAAAACGTTGGTTTGCCGCGTCACTGCATGCAGGCATTAGTGATCGGGACGTTATAAAGAAGCGGTGCGATGAGCTCCATTCGTAGGGAAGCTTGTTGACCGCTGTCTGCGGCAAACACTTGACGGGTATGGTGACCATTGTCGTTCCACAACAGCTGTGACCTCGGACACATGCCCACTATATAATGTGCAACTCCTTTGCGCACACTATCACCGCAAAGTATTTTCTGGGACGCGCACAAGTGGCAAATCGCACGCGCGTACTTCGTTCATGCTTGATTGCAAAAAGTAGTCCGCAAGTACAGCATACCCCCCCCCTGGCCGAAATGTGACAGCTGTAGCATTAAACCCTCCACTTTTGCGTCAGCAGACGAGCACTGTACTCGTGCAGATTAATCCTTCATGCTTGCAACAACAGAATAATGATTCCTGAGGTTCTACATGCCACGATCACAATAACATCATGAGGCACGCCCTAGCGGATGGCTCTGGTTATTTTGACCACCTGGGGTTCTTTAACATGCACCAGCATTGCACATTCGGTGAGTATCTAGCATTTCGCCTGTGAGTATTTCGCAGCATTTCGCCGGTGAGTATCTAGCTTCTGCCATGTCTGAGGTCGAACTCATGTTTTTTAGATGAACAGCAAAGCACCACTGTGCCACTGCAGCGCCTATGTTCGTGGTTGTGCACACACTTTTGAGTTGATCCATATTCACTATTCCATGCATGAATAGTGATGTGCAAATATGAATTGTTCTTGTGTTGTATTGTGGCACACATTCTGATGTCGATGCTATTGGTACATTTTGTGTTATGTTACAAGCTAGCCATTTGTTCAAATGTAGCTGCCACGTTGGAGATCGAACCCATGCTTTTTGGAGGTCAGCAGGAAAGCACCTTAACCCCTGCGCTACTGCAGGGGCTATATTCACAGTTGTGCACACCATTTTGTTTTAATTTTATCCATATTCAACATTCCATGCATAAATAGTGATATGCAAATATGGAATGTTCTTGTGTTGTATTGTGGCACACATTTGATGGTGATGCTATCAGCACATTTTGCGTTATGTTACAAGAATGCTGTTTCAGCTACACAGTGGACCTCATTTCTGTGTTTCAGTGGCCTAGGTCGTTTCGTGTAATAAGCTTTACATCTAGTTTATCGGAGCTCTGATATTCAAGCAGACATGACAGCTGCATATAGCCCTTCACAGTGCAGGCTGATATTGCTTATCCCTTGATGGGCAGCAGCCATCTCACCGTAAGTTCGAGTTCTACGTGACGCCTCCTGGCAAGAAAGTGTGTTCCACACAGCCACCATGGCTACGAGTGGCGCTGTCTTAACACTCGCAGGATAATATGTACATAAATATCCAAAAGTGGACGGGGGACGACCGCCTTCGTAGCTAAGCGGTAGAGCATCGGATGCTTTATTCGAAGGTCGTGGGTTCGGTTCCCACCAAAGGCAGGTTTGTCTTTTCGTCCACTTCAATTCCTTTCTTCTTACTCCACAATTACAATACTACAAGTAACTTCCCCTGTGCTTTCCTAGGCTTCATTATCTGTTTGCTCATTAAGTTGTTTCTTACAAATGAAGAACGAAGCCTTGACCCCTTCCATTTCGTTATTCAAGTGTTTTGTTATTTGCTGGACAGTCCAGATTTTGTCGACTGACCTGGCGCTGTGAAGGGGCGTCATTCACGCTTCCTGTTAAAACTCCTCTGCAAGCCATTCGGCGGTTTTAGTGAACGGGCAGCAAATGCAGCATTACCGGCGCCCAAGTTCCGCTATTGCGATACCGCCCCGCCGCGGTGGTGTAGTGGCTATGGCACTCGGCTGCTGGTCTGAAGGTCGCGGGGTCGAATCCCGGCCGCGACGGCCGCATGCTGATTGAGGATGAATGTTTGGAGGCCCGTGTATACTGTGCGATGTCAATGCGCGTTAAATAACCTCGGGCGGTCGAAATTTGCGGAGCCTTCCACTACGGTGTCTCTCATCGTGGTTTGGGGACGTTAAACCCCCGCGCCGGCGGCGCAATGGTAGAGCGTCCGCTTCCAATGCGGTAGGTACCGGGTTCAATCCCACTGCCGGCCGGACACACACCGGTTTAAAAGCGGGTAGAGGCCAGTACACACCTGCGCTCGGTTTACGTGTACTTATCTCGTAAGGTGACCCCATAAGGACGTGGCAGGTCCCCTGGGCGCACCTTACCCACCACGCCTTGCTGAAATGTTTGAG